>NW_021011482.1:6070471-6147993 GCF_003987935.1 Bombyx mandarina
TTTTCAGTATGTTAAAAATTTGAATTGGCGCGTAACCGCAACGATGCAACGCAATAACTGCAACACGATCTTCTTTAAGCGTCCACTCCATATTTAAAAATGAGTAAAATTCTAAAAGTATACATTTTTATTTTCATGAACAATTCGAAATTCGAATTCAATAAACTTTTTTGTGGCCAGCATTCTAAAAGAAAAGTTTTTACTGTGTGACAATACTTATGACCTGACTAGGTAGATACGAACGGGAACAGTTGATACATATTTTTATCTAAATTCCATGTAAACTCTTTTTTGTTTTTGTTCCAAAGAAAACATGTACTAGTTAGTATACTTTAAATCTGTCATTTGTTTAATTTTGTTAGTTAAGAGAAGCAGATAAACTAATGACGCAGTCACAACTGTGATTGCCTTCACCCAATGTGGGTTCAGCATGAGTTCGAAATTAGATTTAATCTCAATTAATAATAATACAATGACAGCACCGTTCTTCAAACTGGAACACGTGCGTGCTTGCATGGCCATCGCGATTGTATATGTTCTTGACCTAAAGGATGAGACGGTAGACAGTGGATATGTACTTTGCGTTCCTAATTTCCGAATTAAGAATATTAATAATAAATATGTATACTAAAAGCTGTAGAAATAACGAGAAAGTTAAATGTGAACAATTTGTACATAACGCGTTATATGCGCGTTATCATAGCTGCGTTCTCATACGCGAATGCTCCTACAACGCTGAACCAATCCACCACGTTATTTATTATTGCTTATATGGGTGGACAAGCTCACAGCCCACCTGGTGTTAAGTGGTTACTAAAGCCCATAGACATCTACAACGTAAATGCCCCAACCACCTTGAGATATAAGTTCTAAGATCTCAAGTATAGTTACAACGGCTGCCCCACTCTTCAAACCAAAACGCATTACTGCTTCACGGCAGAAATAGGCAGGGTGGTGGTACCTACCCTGGCGGACTCACAACAGGTCCTACCACCATTATAGGGGAATTACTGTATATCTAATTTTTACTTCTTTGTTGCGAAAGTTATCCATAAACCCATGCTATGAGGAAAAAGAACTCCAGAACAAGTCTCCTAACTACGAGCATCTCATTAGCTAGGCTTAGGAGAATACGATGCCCCAATAATCATGCAGATGCTGCTAAGTTACTACTGTAATACTATTACACTTACAAAAACTCGATCTTAAAGATTTTTTTTTATTGCCTTTGTAGGCAGACGGGCCATACGACCCACCCGATGGTGAGTGGTTACCGTCGCCCATGGACTTTAGCAATGCCAGGGGCAGAGCCAAGCCGCTGCCTACCTCTTAATACTCTCCACAAGCCTCGTTTGAAGAAGGACATGTCATAGCCCTCGGGAAACACCGTGGAGGGGATTAATATTAAATCTAAATTAATAGTTAACTCGTATTAATACGAAAATACTCTCGCTTAGTTAATTAAGACATGTACCGTAATTTGGCTTATTAATATAATACGTAATAATTAACGTGTAAACTAATATTTTAATTATCGGTTTCAAATTAAACACAATTATCTTGTAAATTATATTCTCGTCGGCCGATCTGATTTCGTTTAGGGGATTCGCGTCAAAATTTTGTCATCTAGTATTTATCAGCATATTTTTATTCGTGATATGATGCACAGAATTTACCGAATATGATGAAAGTCAGGAAATTATTCGTTAATTGAGCCTAAATCATGTATATCTATATTATTATTTTTTACAGGCTAACGTGGGCAGATACGTTCACGGATTAATAACTAATGGACACAGTGGATACCACTGCCCACCGTATGACAAGGTCAACTGCATTACCAGGTTATCCTAGCCCAAGATCGGAACATAATTTAAGTTTGCATCAGAAATAGAACGGTGCGAATATATTTTTTTCTTTTTTTTTATTGCTTAGATGGGTGGACGAGCTCACAGCCCACCTGGTGTTAAGTGGTTAACGGAGCCCATAGATTTATCTACAACGTAAATGCTGCCACCCACCTTGAGATATGGGTTCTAAGGTCTCAGTATAGTTGCAACGGCTGCCCCGCCCTTCCAACCGAAACGCATTACTGCTTCACGGCAGAAATAGGCAGGGTGTTGGTATCTACCCGTGTGGACTCACAAGAGGTCCTACCACTAGTAAAGTTTATGTTAATTTAAATTTAATTAAAGAAATTTATAAAATAAAAAAATATCGTGACTTCATAATACTTTATCGCAAAAGTACACTAAAAGCTAGGCTAGAGACTCTAGCTTATACGATTTAATCCTTTTTTTATTGCCTTTGTAGGCAGACGAGCATATGGCTCACCTGATGGAAAGTGGTCACCGTCACTCATGGACACCAGCAATGCCAGGAGCAGAGCCAAGCCGATTTTTAGTATAAACTAGCGAAGAAGTATAGTAGTTCGTCTCTTCTTGAAGTCGGTATTTTTGCCAAATGAATTTCGGAGTCTGATATTAAATGTAACTCGCGTTTCCGATCATGACAGAAGAAATTCTAATCTGGGACTATTGAAGATGCGAAACTTAGTATAAACCAAACTTCTATTTTTCCCCATACTGTACAATACGACATCTTCCTATAAGTGCATACTGAAACAGCTTTGGTACTCACAAAAAAAAACCTTTAAAAAACTTAGATCAAATCAATACATCAAATCCGTTCCGGTCATAATATTCGACGTTATTATCGAACTTCCCAAAATATGGGACAGGAGTTTGCTCTTAGCCGCCTTTTAACTGGACTCACGCTGCTTATTAGCCATATCTCAACATTAATGGATACTAAAATAGAAAGAATATTTCCGCGCACTTAGCATAAAAGAACTTCCTAAATATGACTATTATGTACGAATAGGTACATTCGTTTAGTTGCACATTTAATGTTTTTAATATTAACAAATCGTGTTTTTTGTTTAAGTATATGAACAAATGTAGATGTTGATAGTCCGTAAGTTTTTTGTGAACCCTTTTTTTAATAGGAAACAAGCGTTGCATCTTCAATAGCCCCACAATAGCAATAGTAGATTAGAATTTCTCCTGTCACTATCGGAAACGCGAGTTAGATTTAAATTCAGACTCCAAAATTTATTTCGCAAAAATACCGACTTCAAGGAGAGACGAACTAGCTGACTTAACCTAATAGGTGTATGGCTCTAATAAATAATATAAAAAAAAAGGAGAGACGAACTCGGGTCTATCGTACAGTAAGTAGGTTCACTAAATTAGATGAAAAGTTCGTCAGGTTACTTACTGCCTTTGATAACATTAAAAGGGAATACATTTTTCTTACAGGTAACACACATAATCGGCTCAAAAGTACAGAGAGCGGTAGCTTAGTCTATTATTCCGCGAGATTAAATAAATAAGCTCAGTCGGTCGGTCCATTTTATTAACTTTTGAAATCGAAGTCGCTGCGAAGGCAAAACAGTTTTAGTATAAAATTGATTTAAATAATTAATCTTTGTAATGGTATAAAATGTATATATATAATGAGAGTTATGTGTTAGATTTTTTAAGTCACTAACATAGATATAAGTAATTACTACTAACAAAATGTTATGGTTTTAAAAAACAAAACTGAAATAAAGAATTAATAATAATAATTAAACTCTAGATAGAGAGATGCGCTAATAAAAAGACGCTGCATGCATTGAAATATACAAATATGGATTTGAAGAAAAGCGATTTTGGCAAAAATTTTATGACATTTTATCCTTATTGGCTTATCCTTATTGCTTAAGGATACGTACAGCTAGTCAAAACCAATAGCTTCTCGCTTACGGCACTGTAGTCAATAAACAAAGACATGATTTAATTTTTACGCCAGACCAAACGAAGACACGGCCCGCCCAATGTGAAATGGTTATTGATTTATATCACCTTCATTAAAAAATATTTTTATGTCGGAGCTCATAGATACCGTAACAAATTTAAATCGTTTGCTCAAGTACAATTTGAATCTTATACAACAAATAAGAGGTTATTCAGTTAAAGCACTTTGCATTCAACTTGAAAATAGCTTAAAAAAACCGACTACACTAATACCTCACGTGCTATACTTATCTCATAAACTCGATAAAATGTCCTAATATCTCACATCATAATATCAAGCTCCCTCAGCGTTTGTAAATCGGCTTTATCGATACAATAAAACATCCTTAACGCTAATGCGGTGGGAGCGAGTCATATCGATGTGCCAAATCGATACATAGGTTAGCTTCTTCGCGTTGTTCAATATCGATATCGTATGATGATGTATTTTCACATTGACATTGTAAAGGAATATTTTCAGAAGCTTCAAGAATAACGACAGCATTGATTTCTCAATATAAAATCCCATGTTCTGAACAGATAAACAACTTATAATTTTGGAAGTATACAATCAAATTTAGTGTGAACTGCCTTGATAAACTTAAAGGAAGATAAATTAATAATAATTTTAATTGTAATTTGTTTTCTGTTTTACAATCACTAATTAATATATAGGCAAAATTGACAAGGTCACTTTGTTGAAGGATTGGTCCGACACCACACGGTTTGCTGCTACACTACCTATCTTTCGTTACCGTATGAACAATTGTATTACGCTATGACTAATCCCTGCGTGAGTTTGAATTCCCAGTGATTCTAAATTAGGTACGAGGATTGTATGTAGTGTGATTAGCGGCTTAAAATTCACAACATACCCACCGTTTATTTCATGTGTAATAATGAAGAAACTGCGTTTGACCCATATATTTTTTTCAAATCCAATATTCTGAAAAAACAAAATAGCAACTCAATGTTCTGGATTCTAGAGCGGACAGATACAATAATTAAAAAAAACGGGACTACATTAAATTTATTGAGGTCGTCGTAACTTGAGAGATAAGATGCCCGGTATACTCGTATTGGCGATGCGACTGTGCCTGTGTTCGAATCCCGTAGGCAGGTATAATTTTTTTTATGATATGCTTTCTTAGCTCATATTCACAGATCACTTCCACGGTGAAGGAATACAATTATGTGATTCAATTCAAACCCGCAAAAAATTGTTTATTTGCTTGATCACTGATGGTAAGACGTCCTGTGAACCCCTACGGGTAAGCTCCACCAACATTTCGCGAAGTAGCAATACATTCCGGTTTGAAGGGTGGGACAGCTGTTACCTTAACCCCAACTAAGACTAAGACAGACCTCATGTCTAAAGGTGGGTACATTCATGAAGTGTTAATGTCTGTGGGCATTTGTAGCGGGTGGCTATGACAGAACATAAGATATTTGACAGACCTATTTACAAGTTCCATTCGAATCATCGGTCTGCTGAGCATACACTACGTCTTCCGGTACGCGGTCGCCACTCACTTTTTACTGGTGGTAGGACCTCTTGTGAGTCCGCACGGGTAGGTACCACCGCCCCGCCTATTTCTGCCGTGAAGCAGTAATGCGTTTCGGTTTGAAGGGTGGGGCAGCCGTTGTAACTATACTGAGACCTTAGAACTTCTATCTCAAGGTGTGTGGCGCATTTACGTTGTAGATGTCTATGGGTTCCAGTAACCACTTAACACCGGGTGGGCTGTGAGCTCGTCCACACATCCAGGTAATAAAAAAAAAAAAAACTCAAGGACTTTCTTTCTCCAACGGCCATCCCTTCTACGAGCAATGTGTCCTGCCCACTGCCACTTCAACGTCGCAATCCTTTGGGCTATGTCGGTTACCATGGTTTTAACTACGGTTACGTTGACACAATGCTGGCAACGACGTGAATCAAAATACGAGTAAACAATAGTATACACTTGAGTGACCACTGCACTCCTTCTAACGGAATCTACAGACGTGCGACGCGATCGATCAACACCCCCTTGCTTTCGGCAATAAATATAATGACGTTCGGGCACTTATCGGTCAAGATTATGTTCTCTGTTCCCCCGGGAACTTAGAGAACGGGCCCGCATTTAGGTATTAAACTTTTGTTTTTAATCTATAACTGAATTCAACTTTCAACACTTTGACCCCTAATTTTACAAATATGAGGAAATCTAATAACGCTACTATTATCATTTTAGAAATATGTACCTTTAAAATAATTACATTTAAATTGGCGTCAAATAATAAGTTGTCTTTAGTAACAAAATAAATAAAAATTAAATTTGCAGTTTATCTAACGCAAATCGATTAGTAATTACTTTCAAAGAATGAATTAACATTCTTGCTTTATAACCTTGTTGATCTAGCCTTCTGCTAAGTAATATCATATAATATTATTATGTGGCTTTAAAGGTCCAGTGTACCGAAAAATGTAATTCTGGTCTCTGATATAGAGTTTAATTAAAAAACTTTTAATATATAAATGATCAGCATTGGCGTTTTCCAAATACTCAATAACTACAATACTATCCGATTAATCGATCGTTTTAAATTCAAAAAAAGAAATGGCGGAATTCGTGGTGTAATACAACCTAAGTACGTCCCCGTTTAAAGCACCCTAGTAATGCGGTTTGATATATTACTTTATTTGGCAAATATCAATGATGTTAGATCAAAGCCACTCGATACACGAAGCGATTGAATATGAAATGACTGCGTCCCCACCAACACTTTCCGGAGAAAATTCGATTATTTACGTTTCGTCAATAATGTTTTACATGTTTTTTTGAAGTGAAACTTCTTTAGGCGCATGAGGGTAAATTTTTTACAGAACGTCACGCAGGTATGCAACGGAAGTGACATCAAACTACAATTGAAATTAAGTACTTGTCAAATGTCAGTAGTAATAGTTGTTGTATTTTTCCAACTGGAAAGGCAAATGTATCATACCATACAGCCTAATATTTTATAATTTTTTTGTGAAAAATGTTAATGGTAATTGAAATGAAATGAAAAGAATTTGGAACATTAATCAAATAGCATGAAATTAAATTAGTCAATTCGATTGGCAAAATATTACTCATTTACATGACATTTGACAGACTTTTGGCGGGAACATATCTTCCTTTTTCCCTTCCTCTAAGTCTCGGAAATCTAAAGTTTTAGATTTCTATAAATATAAGCAAGACTTATAAATTAGTTCGCCAAAAAAGTTTCACTTCTGACATGTGTACTTTGTACGCAAGCACTTTTTTTTAAGCAAATTTCATCACATTTGATTCGAAATTATTTACAAAACGAAACACATTCTTTGTATTTCCGGACGGAATAAAAATCGAAATCCAAACTGGGATATTCTAATAGGAAAATCTAATCAGGAATGCTGTCGTTCACGGTCGGCTTCATTGATCTATATTTTCAAACTTTCAGACCTCATGCGCACATTATGATGTCAAAATTGATCACAAGTATATGTAGATGGTTTAGATGGTAGTAGATCGTATATGCAAATTACTTAGAAACGTCTTATCTGACTTATAGTGGCTTAAATTTTAATTTTTGTCTGCTATTTAAAAACTAACAGTAATAACCCTCTGATTCTCAGTTTTAGTACTGATTGTAGAGCTTTTTATCATATACTATGAAGTAATTATGTGGTCTAGTTTGAGGGTAGGATAACCTCATATATCAATGTATGCTACTACAGCACTAACTGGGCCTAAACTAAGAACTGAACCTTAAACTGTATTGAAATAAATAAATAAAACATTTTCATAAGTATTATCAATATTATCGTCCATAATTATTATAAAATTGAAATTATATTATTGATTGTTGAAATTCATATTATGGTAAATATTGTAGTGTTGACAATTGTTGTTTTTATATTGTTGGTTATCAATATGTGTAATTTTCAGATGCCTGATCAAGGTCTAATAAAAGACCGAAACGTTGCAAAAATAATAATGTAATTTGTTATTATGATCCTATCTTGTCCACCTGGCCTGTTCTTATGTATGGCAGCGAAACATGGGCGGCAATCAAAAGGAACGTACATACCATTCAAGTTGCTGAAATGAAAATGCTGAGGTGGATGTGCGGCGTGACTAGGCTCGATAAAATCCGCAACGAGTACGTGCGTGGAAGTCTAGGTGTACGGGACATTGCCGACAAGATGCAGGAGAGTAGGCTGAGATGGTATGGTCACGTGAAAAGGAAGCCACCTGACTACGTCGGAAATTTCGCGCTACTGCTCGACCTCCCCGGTCGGAGACCTAGAGGCAGACCCAAGACAAGGTGGAGGGACGTAGTGCTGAAGGACAAGAGAGAATGCAATGTTGCTGACGAGGATGTCGAAGACAGAGCGAAGTGGAGGAGTAAAGTCAGGAAAGCTGACCCCACCACCATGTGGGATAAATAGCTGGGAAGAGAGAGAGATCCTATCTTGTCCACATTCCTGAGATACAAAAAATATTTTCATAAGTGTTGATAATTATCGCTAACATCTCATTGCCTATTTCTCGGAAACAAATTCGAAAACAGAACCAAATTTCGCATCAATCCGTGAATGCAGCTCGTGTAAGGGCGCATCGAAGTGTCGGGTCGTATACGATTGACGGATTAGCATCGTAATTGTGGTGTTGCGTGATATTATCACGGTAATTGAATGCGGGACACCGTCCTACCGCACGGCTTTCGGTCGCACGACATTAGGGCTGACAGACGCGCTTTTAGATTAAATTGTAATAAATACTACATAGGCAGTTTTTTTTTGTGTTCAGTTCGATAAACGAGACTACCCACACTGATATTGTAGAACAGGAACACACAAGTACTTCGGGAAAGAAATAGGCAAGATGAAAGTGTCTATCCGTGCGAGATCACAATTGTCAGTAATTACGGAAATTCATACGTTTTTACAAGGTTTATTATCAACTACGGTGTTATGAAATACTATAACAGAACTCCATGCCACGAATATATCTTTAATAGAATCAATAAATAAATAAATCGCGATATTCACACTTTTAGATGTTACCCTATTAATAAAACTTAGATTAGGAGCCGAGAACGAAACATTAGGCAATCTTCAGTGATATTATAAATTCGTTTTCGGCGTTAACACAGAACCCCAAACGGTCATGTTTTGAATATAAACCAAACTTACAAACGTCCTACCTTAATTTTGTAATATATTAAATATTTAGAAACATAGCTTTGGCAACCTTAGCGTACGTGTTCCCAGGGGCAATAACAAAATTCATTTCCCGATTGATTCATTATTACGTCACGACACGATGTCTTGCGATGGCGATTTAGACCCTTCTATTTTAGTAAGCGGCTATTACTGAAATCGATCGTAATTAGTTCATTAATATAGAAAACTGCTCAAAAACAAGTACTATTCCGTGTTCTATTTTATTAATTTTATCTGGGTCGTACATATTATTGATTACACTTAGAACATAAGACGGTAGACAACTGAAAGAAGTGTGGTAGGACCTCTTGTGAGTCCGCGCGGCTAGATATCACACCACCTCGCCTATTTCTACCGTGAAGCAGTAATGCGTTTCGGTTTGAAGGGTGAGGCAGCCGTTGTAACTATACTATACTGAGAACTTAGAACTTATATCGCAAGGTGGGTGGCGCATTTTACGTATGGGCTCCAGTAACCACTTCACAGCAGGTGGACTGTGAGCTCGTCCACCCATCTAAGCTATAAAAAATAAAAATAAAATCTAGTAAAATAGTATTTGAATTATATTTACTAATGGTTGGCATATTACTGGTGTTAGGGCGTTTAGTGACCCCGCATAGCCTTGTTGATTTCTACCATAAAGCCGATGTACTGTTGTTGTTGTTGTAGTCCTAGAGCACTCCGCTGGTGCATAGGGCCCTCACAAGTTGTCTTCACTTGACCCTGACTTGCGTTTACTCCTGGTGATCACTCCCGGTCACTAGATGTATCGTTATATAAAAACTGAGACTTAGTTTATCTGCTCTGGTGTATATATGCTAACACTAAATAAGCTGTGAGCTTGTCCACAAATCTAAAAACAATAAAAAATAGTTAGCACGGGTCGGTGTGATAATCCTGCTTATTTCTGCCGCTGTGCATTCATACTAGCCGTTTCGAAAGGTGATAACACAATCTCTGATAAGTAACAACCCTAATTGAATGAGTGTGTTTTAAATGTTCCCGGGGGCAATATCAAAATATATTTTGTTATTGATCCATCACTACGTCACAGTTTGATGCCGTGAATCATCGGAATGGATTATTAATTGCTCAATCATCCCTCGTGATTTATGAACGAATGCTAGCTCTGTTATATTTACACTGTATCATCTTTCCGTCGAAATTCATTTAAAGTTCGTACCCGATTCAACTAACTTTCTATACAACTACGTGTTCTAAATAGATATAACTAGATGATGACGGTTTTTTTTTTGATAACGCCATCTTGTTGTGTCTTTAAAGCGGTTAGTTGCCCTCAATTAAGAAAAATAGTATTATTATTCGTCAATAGATGTCGGGAAGAGTTGATTATTAAAAACACGAATAAAACAATATTTTCTGAAAATAAATCGTAGCTAGATCGATTTATCGCCCCCGAAATCCCCTGTATACTAAATTTTATGAAAATCGTTGGAGCCGTTTCCGAGATTCAGATTATATGTATACAAGAATTGCTCGTTTAAAGGTATAAGAAAGATAAGATATGCATTTTATTGGTCTTTTGAATTCTAGTCTAGAAAAATTATTGATTAGGAATTGAATAATCAAAATATACTATTTATGACTGATATTTTTACTGATAATCGTAAAACCAAAATGAGATACCAAAGTAAAAGAAATACCAAAAGCTGAAACTTGAAATTCCCTCCCTACGGATGGGCGATGTAGCCTCTAATATGGTTTTCGTGAGACAGACGGCCAACCATAAACCTCATACCAAATCCCTATGCAGCGTAATATAATCCCACATATGTGGGACAAGGGCAAGAAGAAAATCTAGAAAAATATATTTGGTGGCTATGAATTTATTATTCACAACAAATCAAAAATAGGCATTAATTTCCTTATTTTTTTAAAGAAAAAAACTGTCATTAGGTATTAATTAAGACGCTTTTATTAGCTTCAGACATATCTATGTTAGTATGTAAAGGAATCTTTAAACATGATTTTGATCCCCTTCAAAACGTCGGATTAACTCGAAATTTGCTACACTTATTAAAAACCGATGCCAATTAATTATTTAAAAAAAAAACCATCTCTCATCGGTTCACAGCGGGACGCAATTCCGATGTGTTCATGGATGCACTAATATTCATAACGTTCAATACTTTAATCATATCAGCACAAGCATTCTCTTGGCAGAAATCTGCTCTATAGCTTAGCTTAGTTATTCATATTTAATATTACCAAGGCTCGTAGTTTGAAGTTTAAGATTTACATATAACAATGTAAAACTCAATTTAGTGTATCTCAATATTGGAAGTACACCTGTGACCAAAGTTATTCTGGACACTTCCGCTCTTGAGTGTACCTAAGTAATTTCGCTCCACAATTTAACTTCTACATATTTCATAAAACAGTACAGGCGAGGCCGCAAATTACATACATCGCATTTAAAATCAATACAATTATTTTTAAACAAGACAATCGAATGCAGTGACATTCTAAGTTAATGAAACTAAAAAATATCAAGTTGATATTTTCTTCTTGATTCCCGACGTTGGTAAAGGAAAATTTTCCACCTACCTTGTTGCCCTATCGGCGGTGTTATTATTGTAAAAGCTAGCCTCGGGACTGTCACAAGCAGTCGTCTAACACTTAAATGAATTTATTTAAAAAAAATATGATTTACTATATTTCAGTTATATTAAATAGAAATATATCTTTAATGTGATCATAAAGTTTAATTGGGGAATATCACATTGATAAATTATGTAATATTAGTATGATACTTTCAGAGAAAAAAAATAGATAGGTACGTATTACATGTTAAAACAAAACAAAATGAGTTCAGTAATTGTAAATATGCATTCGTTTTCATAATAGAAGCGTTTAAAGAAATTCAAAAATTAAAACCGCATCTAGTTGATTCACACAGTTCACAATATTAAAAGTGTAAAATATTTACGATAATATTACAAAGCAAAGTTTGGCAACTCTAAACGTGATTTCTCAGTCTTATTCCGCTGTCAGAAATAATTTAACGAATATTATTCGGTAAATCGTCTCATCATCCCCGGGTTGGTTTAATCCTTGGCTCACATTTCGCTTTTTAATTGTACCTTCAGTGTCTGACCCTCGTCGAGGTCGCTTGTTTTTCAGAATTTGCCGTCTCGTTAAATCTCCTCTTTGGCTGGTCAGTTGGTACAAGTACAGATAATAATTAAAGGATTAAGAATTTGAGATGAACAATTGAAACTAATGACATTCATAAAAAAATCATAAGGCTCAGTTTGTGTGTATTCATTTTGGATAATAATCAATACTAGAGGTCCCGCAGTAGTCGAAATTCGACTATAATTAATTGGAATTGTAAGTTTGTACACTATTATGATTGTATTTTATACTTCTATAATCACAAATTTCGCCCAGACTATACTATAAAAAATATTAACAAAGACAAACAATATTTAATCTCAATTCAACAACAGACGTCAAGAACAAAAGTTTGACAATAAATAGTATGCACTCGTGTGTGCGTCAAATACATGGTATGTAGTGTGTGTAATGTTTTCTTTATTGATTTAACGTATCTTTTATGCATTCTTTTAAAAAAATATTAGCATTGTGCCCTTCTTCTCTATATTCTCTATAAGTGTGGAAAATTTCATACTCCCCCGTCCGCGTAATTTTCGTAAAAAGGGATACAAAGTTTTTGCTTCACGTATTAATATATAGATACTGTAATGATTTTCAAGATGTTTGCCATTACATTATTTACATGATTAGTTTTTGGAATTTTAAAGGTTAAGTGCAGTATAAATTATGACTAAATTATGAGCGCAGTTGATAGTTTTTCTTTCATTGCACGTACCGAATGATGAACATTAAAACGCTTCTCTTGTAATTCAGACTAAGCACAAAGTCCGTTATCACGATCGCACATCCGCGAATCCGAGACCCTTTTACATAATTTCGTAATTAATTAAGGCCAACGATCGCTTACTCTGCGTCCGGCTAATAGGTACTATGTATAAGTTTTTGAAGTGAAACTTCTAATGCGACTTCCAACAATGTTGCTTATTTTTTTACTTACCGACGCTATCAGCCTTAGGAGGCTATTTTAGCTTCGCCCTAACATGTAGGTGAGGTCACGGGGTTCAAACCGGAGTGCTGCTAATACTGGCCCTAGCAAGACCAGTGCTTCGCAGAATCTACCGCCGGATCGGAAAAGCAACCCACTGAGAAGATCCGTCGAGAAACTCGGTGGGCTGTGTCTACGGGCTAATTCGCTCATCGAGCCGTTCGTCGCAAGACGGGTTCGACGAGGACGGTGACCAGGCAAGGTGGCGTTAAATGTTTAACGCTACCATACTAGAAAGAGACAGAGCGAGAGTGAATACGTGGCACCCGAACGCATGCGCGTAGTATAACTGTTACAGGCCAGCGCGAGTGTCCATTCCAGAGTATTTTAATGAAGTACATATTTAAAATTTTTTTATTTTTTTATCTATAATTTAAAATATATATTATAAATGTTGAAGATGTCGCATCTCTTGTACAGAGCATTCCCTATTAAAAGAGCAATCTGATTTATTGATGAAAAATGAAGAAAACCACAATACTACACATCGAATAAGAAGTTTCACTTCATTCACGTGCACCAAGTTCCACGCGCACCGTTTTTTATTGTTGACAAATTGTGGCCAACAATGACATACAATGGCCAGTCCTTAGAATTGTCATATATAATAGCTAGGGGATAATTTCTGTGCGGTTCCCGTGAACGGGTTGTTCTATGTCCACACACAGCCTATGACTTAACACACGCGACCTAAATGCTGTTAGCAAGTGATCCCATATCTCTTTTAAACGTAATAAATAATGTATTTCTTGGCATTATGAACTCTGATCCGAACACTGGCATAGTCGGTTTGCTTAGTACGTCAGAAGTATCTATCTAGTAGGCCACGAAGACGTCAGGGAATTCATGTTCTGATTACTTAATATTCTTACTGGTTTTTACGATAACCGTGTTTGAGAACGATTGACGGTCCGAATGAACTACACTCACTTATTAAAAATAAATATTTTTATAGTTTTACAATACCTCAATCTAAATACTATGAAACCAAAATACGCTTTTGCGCGAGAGTCCTACGGGTATAAATCTACTGCGTGAAACAAGAAGAAACAAACAAAAAACTTTCAAAATCTTATATATTGAGTTCAGAATAGAGTTGCCATTTATTTAAGTTTGCAAGAACCCTTCGATATTTTACAAGATTTAAATTTGTGTCCGTTTTGTCTAAGAGTTTGTAAATCTATTTTGATTAAATTTAAAAGAAAAGGAAGATAGTAGGTACGTTGTATTTCAAACATATATTATTGTATTACAATAGAAATACCTATTGTATTTAGGATATTAGTAACATTTACAAATATAATTAAACTAACATAATAAAAACAGCGTGTATACCATTTTATTTTCAATATCTTAAATTGGGTATTTTTTGCCTGTAATTTTAAGACAATTTTCATAAAAAAATATTATACTGGATATGATCGTTTATACCTCTAAATACATCATACATGTAAATACATCAGAACCCAATAAAAAAATGCAAATATTTATTCAGTTTTAAAAATAGAAACTTTTAATCTTCTTTCTAAGTAGGTACATATAACATAAGACTCTAACGTTTATTACAACAATTTATATTTTTTTTATAAAGTAATCTAACATCTAGAAGATATAGCAAGTAAAAGTAGAGTTTAAAATCAATGCTCGTTTGACTCACAATTCTTTGTTTATTTTTTGTTTTTAATATCTGGTAACACTCGGCCGTTGAGAGCGATGCAGTCCGCGTACAACTCAACTTGGCCTCAAGTGGTAAACTTCGTTCGAATGTATTACTTTGTGACGCTTTCTAGCTGGTCGTAGTTGCCAACAAATGTTGCTCACGCCGCCAGAATCCAATATCGCGATACGTTTCATCAGAACTTACCAGACGGCGTTTTTAATTATACTGTTTCTGATATCACTTTGTCTTGTATTAACTACAAATTATTTTAGTTCAAAACGAAATTCCAATTAGATGTTATGTTAACCAATATCAAGATATTTTTTATAACTTCAATGTGTTAGTTTAATATGTACCTACATTTTTTCACTGTCAAGCAATGATTCTCCCACATACACTGCAGAAATATTTATTACATTACACATTAAAAGTTTAAATACATTAATTACAAAAAGCCGATTCGGTGTTAGGTTTTTCAGTTTCGGTGGTCGGCGGTCGGCTAGCACGTGTAGGCAGTAAGATTTCGTCTACATCTGCCGCAAAGCAATAAAGTGTCCGGTGTGAAGAGTAAATCTTCAACCTCGCATTTGTCTCTATCCTTTAACATTTCCAAAAAATATATATTTCTAATTATATTATATGATAACGTAGCTGTAAACAGTACTAGCTCATAAAATAATTTGTTAGCCCATTTTTTTATTACGGTTGGCAGACGGGCAAAGGGTACCCCTAGTGGTGAGGGGTCATTATTGCTCATGGTCATCAGCAATGCTAGGAGCAATGCTAATCGAACTGCTGCCTAATAAACAATTATTGGTGCATTAATCGTATACTGATACAGACGATTTTGAAAAAAAAAGAACAATTCTCAAACTGACATATAACTTTGACTTACCATATCGGAATTTTAGACGCTTAAAAATTTGTCGATGGTTTTGTGTATTCAGCATAGGTAAGTAAGTCCAGTAGCTGGGCAGGTAAGACAAAAACGATAGTTAAAAAAGAGAAACTAAATAACTTTACAAACTTGAGAAGCTAAAGAGAATACCGGAGATTCAAAAATATTGATGACAGCGCACCACCCTTTTGATTTCATAAAATTAATATTTCAGAGCCCTCCGAATGAAAACGCATTATTATTTTAAGGGTGATCTATTTTCCCGAGCCGAGGCCCCTAGTGATGCCATAAAGTGTCATTAAACCATAAACAATCTATTAATAAATTTAGGCCATCGTACTTTCGCACCGGTCACAAATGTACATATAACCGCGCGCTATTGTATTATTAGATAGACTTACGCACAAGAATTTATAGTATACTAGCTGACCCGGCAGACTTCGTAGTGCCTCAATCGATAAATAAAAGACCTAAACTTTTGTATAAAAGAAACTTAAAACAAACAAAAGGAATCCGTCCGGCGGCGCACACATCAAAGGAAAAACAAAATGGTTATTTTTATTTCATTCCGAGTATTCTCATTCATTTATCTACCTTTTGAACCTTCTCTGGACTTCCACAAATAATTCAAGACTAAAATTAGCCAAATCGGTCCAGGCGTTCTCGAGTTTTAGCGATACTAACTAACAGCAATTAATTTATTTATATATATATATATTTAATTATCGGTGAATATAAATGTAAATAGACAACCTTCACCGCAAGTAGCAGGATAGTAGTGTAAGTACTGCCATCTTACCCTAAGACGTTTTAAAGTGCATTAGATGTTTCGGCGAGTTTTAACTTTAACTATAAAACTAATGCACTTCTGTAACCGACCATACCAAATATTAAATTATCTTTAAAACTAGGACACATATTATGACATTAAAAGAGCGATAAACACGAACAGGAGAAATAAACTAACAGATATTTAATTAACTCACTTTAACGTCGGACATTATGACACGTGGCGGCGCCCGGTAGGCTGGTTTGAATTCAGAACGAGCGCACAAGCCCATCTCCATCAATCATTGGCCGCGCCGGCACTGTACTGACGTGCGCAAATTATGATTGAGATTTATACCTCCTCTAAACCACTCAATGAACGTGCTCATTGCCGACAGATATTTACAAAACCATTACGATAATTAATTGTTAACCGATACTGTTGTTTGAAAAGAAAAAACTCTCCCATATCTAGGATCTAGGACTTTGGTAGTCGTCAAATCAATGTCACCCTATGTGCGTTGTACAATATAATTTAAGTCCGAAGGACCTTAGATCTTAAGTGTCTATCCGACTGAAGATTTTTCTCAATCGTTTCTCTCTTTTCGGAGTGGTCGTTTTGGTCGTATTTATAGAGGCTGATGTCACTCACCACACAGCCTCTACCTATCTGTTTTTGTTTGCAGTCGATTTATTACACTTATGAATCGAAGTAGCTCATCAACCTGTGACTGGATTCCTCTACTTTATCTTTTATTAGTATTCTTACTGCGTAGATAATTTGCTGTGTGAATAAGGGAACAAACTCCTGGCCCATCTGATGTAAACTTTATTCGGGACAAAACAATGCGAATGCGATCACCATTTGAGACATAAGCTAGAAATCGCCATTGTATCATGTAAGGGCAGTACCTACCTTCAGGCCGGAAGGCTTGCTTCCGAGCAATAATAGGCAGAATAGTGGTACCTGCTCGCACTAAAGTGAACAATTACAAGAATAAATAAACTTTAAATTACTCTTTAATGGTGGTAGGACCTCTTGTGAGTCCGCGCGGGTAGGTACCACCACCCTGCCTATTTCTGCCGTGAAGCAGTAATGCGTTTCGGTTTGAAGGATGAGGCAGCCGTTGTAGCTATACTTGAGACCTTAGAACTTATATCTCAAGGTGTGAGCTCGTCCACCCATCTAAGCCATAAAAAATAAAATAAAAAATAGACTAATTTGTCATCGTTACCATGTCATTCTGGAATGCACAGACTCTGTAGTATATTCGATTTGACGTCATTTGTTCTATGTAATCTCAGAGCTTTTGTTAGAGCTACGGTATCGAATGGTTGAACTACCCGATGCATTGTTATCTGGAGTTCCGCTAACGATATTATGTGTAGTTACACGATCTTGCCGGGCTTTTGTTTGAACTTTGAACATTTGATACTAAAATAAGATGCATATCGAGATCGCGCCGCTGGCGTAAATTGAGGACTTTTATCACGATATGTGTATAAAGAATGTCTGATCTTATTAAATTAGATCATTGTTTTTTCTTGTAGTCATTATAATGAAATACACACACAAGGTACACACTGGGTAGAAAAATATCATCACCAGCCCACGGGCCCAGCTCATGTTTATATTTGATGTTTCCGTATGTAATTATTTCCTTACACTAAATTTGTAAGTGTGTTGGTCGTGTGTGTTTATGTATATACATATATATAAAGCGTGTCTGTCTGTTTGTCCTTCTTTCACGTCGAAACGAAGCAACGGATTGATATGATTTTTTTTTAAAGTGATAGTATTCGGTCGGAATGGTAATATAGATTAACATTTATACGGAAAAACCACACATTCCGATGTTAAACTACACTGATGCTTTTCCTTCACTACGCGGGTGAAGCCGCAGGTAACGGCTAGGAATATAATATATGATTAACTAAAATTCTCAATTTAAAATTTAAAATTCTCAAAATATTATCTTAGAGGTTCTAATCTCATTTAAGCGCTATTTGCATGGTATATGGATATCCAAAAAAAAAGAAGGAAATCACAATAAAAAATTCAACAGACTTGTGAATTCCTATTATTAATTCAAAACTTGAAACTAACCGAGGACCACTTTGGAGAACCGACGCTCCTTGCAGCTTCATTTTGAAATCGTGTCTATGCTGCATGTGAATACTTAGCGGCTTTGAATTAACAGTGTGCGCGGTGAGCAACAGAGATAAAGCGGGAAAGCGCTTAACTCGGATCGAGCCCCTGTGATAGACAGCTATCCTGGGCTCTGATCACGAGATCCCGTCGGGATCGCGGCGATTCAACGACCGAATCGGCTTCGAGATACGATCACCGTACCAATCCAATGTACGTAAATAGATAGGAACAGGCGTGAATTATAGAATTATTGATCAATTTTATTAATATTATTAAAATGAATATATTACGATTTTGCGTGAGTGACAATGGTAGACGAATACTTTTTCATTATGGTTGCATTTTACTGGTGGTAGGACCTCTTGTGAGTCCGCGCGGGTAGGTGCCACCACCCCGCCTATTTCTGTCGTGAAGCAGTAATGCGTTTCGGTTTGAAGGGCAGGGCAGCCCTTTATATAATAGTTTGTCTAGTTGTTATTCAGAAGACACAGTTATTCGAAGCAAACCTCCTCGAGCTCTTAGTTCTGCTTTCCAGTCATACTTTCGTAGTATTGATATCAAGCTCTTTCATCTGACAACGTAGATACTAATCCTCTAGTTCTTATCCTAAATATCGGTTGGGCGTCTTACAAATATAGCTTGGGCAAGTATTTTTGTCGCGAATCAATTATACTCTTCAGTTTTTTTTTATTGCTTAGATGTGTGGACGAGCTCACAGCCCACCTGGTGTTAAGTGGTTACTGGAGCCCATAGACATCTACAACGTAAATGCGCCACCCACCTTGAAAGATAAGTTCTAAGATCTCAGTATAGTTCGGTTGAGATTGGCTTTCTATTAGAAAATTAACTCAATTTATAAAATAACGATCCAATATTCTGCACTTGCGCCCATCGTAGCGAAATGCAGAAGCCATTGTGGTGCCATTACGGTGCCCCGGAGCGTCAGACGAACGAATAAATATTCATGAGAATAATTCGACAGATTCCCTTAACGATAGCACGTCAAAAAGCGAGTAGAGCAGCCCGGCGCGGCTAGCGACCGCCAATTCGATTACGTATTGGCATTGTTGGGGCATCGTTGTTTTTCCAAATTGATAGATTGATGATACATTCGAAAATCGAAAAACGGATTGTTTACACGTTTTAATCAGAACATCCTTCAGTTTTTTTTAAGCTATTGCATAGCTTTTATCGCGGGCTTTGAGCGCGGCGACTGAATCAAGAAATTCCGTAACGAAAATAACCTGACAACCCCACTACGCCTACTATGTAGCTCGCGTTCAACACATTCACACGTTGCTGGTGTAGTGTTTTTGAATAAGCGTGGCGTCGCACTGCATGAGCATCATGAAAAGTCTGCCCATCTCTCTCTCACGGGGTCTAGCTTATGAGTGTGAAGGGGACAGTTAATGTTTTGCTTTTGTTAATGTTTTTAAATACAGCGTGGTCTTATTTTTATTATTGTTTTAATATTAAAATATTATTGTCCAATTGTAATTGCATAAGTTGATAAAAAATGCTTTGCAATAGCTTTACCGCGGCAGTCCCCGAGTGCCACACGTGTATTTTTTTTTGTCATATTGGTTTTGTCTCTGATTTAAGGTTTATTTCATATAAATTTTGTCTCTGATTTAACGAATAATTTTGACGGCCAACACTAGTAGCGTTTTAAGTAAACAAAATATAAACTGCAAAATACAAAATAGAATTGGAGTGACAAAGCTTCAAAGTCCCGGGTACTTTCGTTCATTTGTGAAGCGACACACACATATCGACGAAAAATGAAGCGTGAAAACGTGCATTGACACGCAACAAAAGCATAAGCCTTCGTGACAAACGACATACGAAGCAACATTCGTAATCAAAGTGGTAGTGTCAACGGATACGTCTGCTGGGACATTAATCTCCCCCGTATACCCCACCCCTTATTGCGATTTTCGCGCGAATAAAACGTCGCAAAAAAGGCTGACATTATGTCTACAGCTCTTTCGTCGACAAGGAAAAAGGGGAACCCGCTGATTACCCTTGTGAAAAATTACACATCATCGCATATGTCTAAAAGCTCTGGCACATGCATGCTCTTTATTACACACATCACATTAGAAATAGCCTGAAAAATCTACTCACAAAAAGGCTTGAGGTTATATCTACAAATAACAATTTACGCCGATAGGATATTAAAAAAAAAAACGTTCCATGTTTTATTAAATACTTACTTACCCTAATTTTTGGGAAATCCTAATAAAAAAAAATTTTATTTTTGCTGAGCCAGCAGCTAAACAGCAAATTTAAATTCATGGAACCGAAAGGTCGACAGTAAAGATTACGTTAACAGGGCCACGAGCAGGAGGCAACTAACAAAATACCTAGATTTTCTCGCAATTTACACGACATTCGCTAATAACAATTTATGAGTCCGCATCTCTAAATGACTATTAAAGCATACAGTTCAATGTATGACCTCAATTAAATGTTTTGCTTGTAAAAAACGTTATTCCACACAATTTTGAAGGTCCTCATTTCACGGTAGGCAGCGGCTTGGCTCTGCCCCTGGCATTGCTGAAGTCCATGGGCGACGATAAGATTAAGAATTAAGATAACCACTCACCATCAGGTGGGTCGTATGCTCGTCTGCCTACAAGGGCAATAAAAAAAAATTAACAAACTTCGTCTTTTTGAGTAACTACGTCAAAAATTCCATTTTTTTTTAAACAATACTATTAATTACGAATTACTAAAATCAAACAGCTTTCATAGAGAGTTTTGCGAGGAAAGGCCAATCGGTAACTAAAATTTACGCTACAGATAAGCATGAATCAGACTAGTACGACCCCGCTTATATCAAGGCTTTGAAATGTAAATTCTTCAAACGAGGCTGGTGGAGAGTATTAAGCGGTAGGCAGCGGCTTGGCTCTGCCCTTGGCATTGCTGAAGTCCATGGGCGACGGTAACCAGTCACCATCAGGTGGGCCGTATGCTCGTCTGCCTACAAAGGCAATAAAAAATAAAAATGTAATTTACAGCAAATAAGGTGACCTAATCGTGTCAAACCTAGACAAAATGTTAAGAATACTAAGGGGCATTAAGTACTGGAAAAGCTGTCTGATCGAACCATTTCGAATATCGATAGTGAAAATCGTACCAGTTAAAACACAAATAATTACTGATCTTATCCTTTTTTTTTTATTACTTAGATGGGTGGACGCGCTCACAGCCCGCCTGTGGTTACTGGAGCCATATACATCCACAACGTAAATGCGTCACCCACCTTGAGATATAAGTTCTAAGGTCTCAAGTATAGTTACAACGGCTGCCCCACCCTTCAAACCGAAACGCATTACTGCTTCACGGCAGAAATACTAATCGTTACTGATCTTATATGTTTCAATACGTATAACTAAAGAACTCAATTGAGCGAATATTCTAAGCAACATAGCGGCCAGACTCGAACTAAATCCAGCCGAATCCCAATTTAAGCGAACTCCCAGCAATTCACACCACGTACAGCGTAATTTAACGTGAAGAATAAGACGTGTAAATAGTAAATACGGGCTCCATTAGAGTGCTTGGCACGAATTTGCATTAAGATTAACGACTGCAGGTTCTTTGGGTCCAGGGTTACCAACATTTGAATTTCCTCTCTGGAGCCTTAATTCACTATTCACAAAAAGATATTACGATAATAATTCACGAATAAAACTCGAGGTGGCCTTAACTTTTGAAGACTTTCTATCGAATAAATCAAAAACAAGAAAACATTGGAACACTATTACTTATTATTATTATTTTCCCAAACGTTTTATTGTGAAATGTTCGTAATATAAAAATTAATTAACTCTACGAAAACAAAATACATGAAAATGGACACAATGTTTCTCAATTTTCGTTCCTAAAATTTAGAAATGCAAAGTTTATTATAAAAATAATGTCTCTATTGGTGATTCTTTGTTTCAATTGGTAACCCTGTCTTGGACTTATGCGCTTTGCAACAGGCCATTGTCGAAACGCTACAGAGCATAATAGCTTTTATGTCTCTGTCATTAAGTAACCTAATGGTACATTCGAATATTACGGGAATATTGTCTTAACCCAATAAAGTGTTTGAATTGCTATATGAGTAAATTGAATATTTTAACTAGTGTTTATTTAATTCTTCTCTTCATATTACCGAGCAAAAACTAGTAGTGTTCAAGGTTTAATGAAATAATAGATATTTTCGTTGTGTTTTGTCCTCCATTATAAAATATATTATAATATTATAATTTCTGACGTATCGCTATTTCGGTAATCTATATATTAATACGTGAAGCAAAAACTTTGTATCCCTTTTTACGAAAATTGCGCGGACGGAGGAGTATGAAATTTTCCACACTTATAGAGAATATCGAGAAGAAGTGCACAATGCTAATATTTTTTTAAAATAATGCCTTAAAGATACATTAAATCAATAAAGAAAACATTACACACACTACATACCATGTATTTGACGCAACACACATGCATAATATTTACTGTCAAACTTTTGTTTTTTACGTCTGTTGTCAAATTGAGAATAGTTTAAATATTGTTTGTCTTTATACATATTTTTTTATAGTGTAGCCTTGGCGAAATTTGTGATTAAAGAAGTATAAAATACAATCATAATAGTGTACAAAGTTACAATTCCAATTAATTATAGTCGAATTTCGACTACTGCGGGACCTCTAGTATATACTAAAATGTATCAAAACATTATTTTATTATTGACAAATAAATATTTACTTTTCAAGTATTTGCAATAAAAAAGTTGTCTATGAATGAATCTGAATCATATAACTTATTTAACCACACTCCAAATGTACTACTTGCGAACACAAATTGATTTCGATGGATTTATTACAAAAAAAAAACCCAAGATTTATGGAACTTCGTGTACTACGTATGCACGTTGGGTAAATACGGAGTTATAATAACGATAGCACAACGCCATGGGGCGCCGGCTGGCTCTCAGCCAATTTGTCTAATGCCTAGTTATGCCCCATTTACTGGTCCGGATCGAGAGTACATTATATACCGTGGGATATGGACTGCCAACATGAAAACTAGAATTATTTACGAACACAAATGAAATATATAATTATCAATATTGTCGTCCATAATTATTATAAAATATTTATTTGTGTATCTCAGGAATGTGGACAAGATAGGACTATCATAACAAATTACAATGTTTAAATTCATATTATGGTAAATATGGTAGTGTCGACAATTGTTGTTATTTGTATTGTTGGTTATCAATATGTGTAATTTTCAAATGCCTGATGAAGGTCTAATAAAAGACCGAAACGTTGCAAAAATAATAATGTAATTTGTTATGATAGTCCTATCTTGTCCACATTCCTGAGATACACAAAAAAATATTTTGAAATATATAATGATGGAATATTAAGCAAACAGCATCAGAAATAATAAATTATATTATACATAAAAGATATTTAGTACATTAGATTAAATACGATAGTTTTTTTTTATTACCCTTGTAAGCAGACGAGCCCACCTGATGGTGTATAGTTACCGTCGCCCATGGACTTCAGCAATACCAGGGGCAGAGCCAAGCCGCTACCTACCACTCAATACTCTCCACAAGCCTCGTTCGAAGAAGTACATGTCATAGCGCTCGGAAAACATCGTGGAGAGGAGCTCATTCCAAAGCTGGATAGTACGTGGCAAAAAAGATCTCTGGAAACGCACTGTGGATGACCGCAGTGGCTCCAGGTAGTATGGATGAACTCTACTCCGGTGGCGGGCGGCGCGATGGTAAAAACCAGATAAAGATAGTGATTTTATTTATTTAAATAGAATAAATATAAATAACAAGTTTCTGCAACAAAAATAAACGGCAAGTTTCCTCAATACGCAAAAACGAGAATAACCAGAGTTCATTTAATTAAAGACCTAACCAAAGAACCTCTAGCAGATTCCGAAAAAGTCTACGTAAAGTATTCCAATCCACTGGCTATTAATAGCGATCGAACGAAGTAACTAGAAGACGGAATACCATTATATAAAAGCTGAAACATTCAGTAAAAAGTTTCATAGTACGTACATTTCAATGACCAGACAAATAATAAACTCAAACAAACCTAACCTAATACCGGCTTATACACATGAAGGATCGTGATCAGTTAATTGCATCATACAGATATGAAAGCCGTCTAAAAATCATGAAAACACAGTGTTTTTGGAGTCTCGCTAACCGTGTGGCGTTTTTATTGGATTAGCGTCGGACTCTGCAATGCAGTCTTTTGACTGGGGGGTTGAAAGGTGCCTGTTATTTGTACTGACAATCCGATAACGATACTCGGAATTGCAACTCCGACGAGGACAAACGCAAAATTTATCAGGTAAAATAAGAAGCATTCAATTGCTTTAGAATTATGCGATATATTACGTTACGTCATTATTGTCTCGTGTTTTGATAACAATTTGATAAAGAAAAAAAATTTTTAACGATGAAGATTTAATCGCTTCGTATTTAAATGACTTTGTTATAATTGAAACAATTATTACTTTTTAAAAATCTAGTTATTTTTAGGATTTGCCCTTAATTTTTTTTTTATTGTTTGCCCTTTATTGGAGTTGGTTTTCAAATTTCGTAGCCAATTAGTATTTAGGTAGGTTTAGTGGTCGTGGTCTAAGGGGCCCGGTGTTATCGCATCAAACAATCCGACTGTGCCGGTGTTCAAATCCCACATATATCAGTCTTCCTAATGAAATACATACTTACCTCAAGTTCACGAATTACATCTACGATAAAGAAATAATATTGTATAATGAAAATCAAGCCAGCAAAATTTTTTATTTGCATAATTATTTATTATCTTTTGCTCGTCGAAACATACGCCCATTTGCTGTATTGTGGTGAATACATATTTATTAAATTTATCTATAATATTCCCGGTTTGGAATAACATAATAATTAAATTTCCCAAATTGAATTTCGCATTAATTATATAACAGCTAATATTTGAAAAACAAGATTCACTTGTTAACTATTGAACTAATTTATACCGTATCTGTTTAAATACTAATTAATATTCTAAAATTACAACTCAAAATACTAGATTTGAAAACAGAAAGAACGAATGAAAAAAGAAATTCAGTGAAATAATTTTAATGTTTCAACATAAATTCCACACATCGATTTTCAACAGTATAGTTCTGTTGTATACTGAATTATAGTTTATAGTATTTCTTGAATTTGACACTAGCAAATGTCAAACGTCACATAATGACGTGAGGTTAACCTCATGTAATTGTTAATCTCAGTAATGACACCACACGATCGACAGATTGAATTCAATATCACGTCAACTAATTTTGTAACATGTCTAGTATTATATAACACAAATCTGTAGGTAACGTCTCCAGTATTACAATGTGTCAAATCAACGTCTGATAATCTATAATATATATCTAATATATCTAATATTCCTTACATTATTCGTTAGATTAGTTTTTGTTATTGTGTTGTTTTGTCATAATTGTAAGGAACATTGTTATATAAATTCAGCACTATATGTCTTGTTTTGTCGTGCGCACATGTCTTATGTTGCAAGCCAGATTTTGTTTCTTTTTATTTGTGTTTTTTGTGTATTTTTAGCTTGTGATATCTGTTGTGAGCCTAATAAAATAAATAAATAAATAAATAAATATTGCAGTTGTTATGTACGAAAATAGATCGTGGCTGGTGACGATGTGTACGACACAAACCGCCGGTTGTTAGGGTTTCAAAATAAGAAACGTCCTCACAGTACGCGTCGTATAAATGACCTCTTTTAATACCAAGTTCTTAACCCAACTGGATAGTGATAGCTTCTTAAGGTGTTGATTGAAATTGATTTTTTGTTATACAACCGTATTGTGAGCAGGCTGTGTACTAGACTACACTTTGACCTTATATCTCAAGACGACATTCGCATTTTTTATATCTATTGACTCTCATAACCATTAAAAACCAGGTAGGACGTTTGTTGGGTAGACGAACCAAACCAGAGCAAAAAAACCTAATAATATATGTGTATAGTCAGATAATTAATGATAATTTCGATACTGGCAACACTGCAATAAGAAATAAGGTTTGTTACCTACATATATCAGAGAGAGTAGTCAAATGAAGAATTAAGAATAAAGACTGTGTATTTTGTATTTAAGATTAGAAATTATTAAAAAGGTGAAAGAGGGTGCTCTGTTCTAATTTAGTCTCCCGAATCTACATCCTTCCATTCACTAATAAACTCGGCATTGTTAACTTAACAATACAATAAAAGCAACTGCGTTACGGATTCATTTGCGTGTATGCAATCAATACAAAACTTAATTTGTTTTGAAATAGCCCGTTACGATGCCAATAAATTATTCAAATGTCCATTAAGCCCACACCGCTTCGTAGTCAACTATGGCTGACCTTATCAAGGGGGCAAACGAAGCGACAGATGTGAAAATTAAAAATGCTGCCCCTTTGTTTAACGGTTGTTCGGTACTCGATCTTATTTCTTAGAGCTAACAGTGACTGCTGTGTTATTTAGAAACTTTTATTTATGAACAATAATAATTAAAATGAAAAAAAAAATATGGAATTATAGTTTACATTACCAATGGAGAATGATGAAAGGTTGAAATTGCGTGCCAACATTATAAAAAAAAATGATCAAGGTACGCTCACAGTACATTACTCTCTGAGTACTTTTTTACGAGCCACTCTTCAAACTGTAAACCAAGATTGTCTCACAACGGTAATACAGGGGTGGTACTCACGTATGGCGTGACGTGTGGATACTGTTCTGCTGATGGGACAGCGTAGAATTGTTCAACATAGGCACTTGCAAGTTCAACATAACCTTGATAGAAACCTGTGTCCAATAGTGAATACATTTTGACTAACTGTTATTTACAGAACAATTCAGTGAGTAAAGTAATACTACAAAAGATGACTCTACATAGGGATTCGTAGTGCCGCTTCATATTGCTGCAGTATGAAACCTCTTTCATTAAAATCATTATCAATTTGACGTGTTAATTTTTTTTTTAATCTTTGTTATGCCCGTTCGTCATTGAATTTCATATTCAACAAATGTGCAGAAAGGAAGACATCAAAATTGATATACATTATTTTGAATTTGCATTTAAACAAAGACAACAGTTATTGTTCTTGCCCTAGTCCAATATTGTACTATATTATTATTATTACCTTACACCATGGTCGAATACAACGGAGAAATTAATTTAATTTCAGAAACATCAATTTCAGGTAACCGTTTACTTAGGATTGTAAACAGAGTCAGTTATTTTAATATGTAGTTGTAGCTACTACAAATCACCCGAAATAGTGTGTGAATTAAATTTAAATTTAGTAAAATCTGGTTCTTGTCTATGGTCCACAATGATTATTTACATATTTTATAACTTCTATTCTATTTTTGTTGAAAAGTGGGAATTTTGGGAAATTCGCAAACTTATTAAAACCGCTTCAAAATAGATAAAATACTGCTAAAAAATACTTATCTAATACCTTGTATCTCGTGAAATTGAAAACCGAAAAAAATAGATTGCCTTCAGATCAGTTTTTTGTGTGTAATGGAACGTAAAAATCACATTTTTTTCTACCAAATAGACCGTAGATAGCACAATATACAAATGTCAACGAATATTCCACTTAGTCGTCCGTGAATCATAAGAATGTAAAATATTCGAAACATCGGATATAATATAATGGCGTTAATAAACTCTAAAAGCAGTTTTAATTAAATATTACCAAATTGAACTCTAACTTTTATCTGAGTCAGTGTGTTGCCAACTTCGATAAATTTTAATTTAGACAGTGTCATCTCGTATACAATGGCGCAGAAGGAAAAAGAAAAGAAATAATCCTTTGGATCGCCATTCAGAGCGAGGGGAACGATTATTTTCAATCGCGGATCCTTCGCAGCGGGAAATATCCAGAATCAATCTCAGCTCTGGGTCTCGAAGTATACCGCATTGCAGGATCCAGAGACATATTGCAGGCAATTTTAGACACAAACATGCAATGACTATAATTTCGCTTTGCCCTTTTATATAATAAGTTACTATAATTTTTTCTGTACTTAATTTATAAGCAAAGTAAAACGAACGTATTTTAATATTGACACGGGTCTATTTCATATTTACTTTAATTTAAGTCGTCGTGGCCTAAAGGATAAGACGTCCGGTGCATTCGTGTTGAGGGATGTACCAGTGTTCGAATCCCAGGCGGGTACCAATTTTTCTAATGAAATACGTACTCAACAAATGGTCACGATTGACTTCCACGGTGAAGGAATAACATCGTGTAATAAAAATCATACCCGCAAAATTATAATTTGCATATTTACTGGTGGTAGGACCTCTTGTGAGTCCGTGCGGGTAGGTACCACTACCCCGCCTATTTCTGCCGTGAAACAACAGTGCGTTTCGGTTTGAAGGATGGGGCAGCCGTTGTAACTATACTTGAGACCTTAGAACTTATATTTCAAGGTGGGTGGCGCATTTACGTTGTAGACTATGGGCTCCAGTAACCACTTAACACCAGGTGGGCTGTGAGCTCGTCCACCCATCTAAGCAATAAACATTATGTTAACTGTACCCTGTACTTTATTTTACAATTCATGTGTCTATCTCTTGTTTCAGGTATAAAGCTGCAACTCCAGTTCAAAGACACTTCACAAGTAGACAACGCAACTAAATGACTTCCAAGTGAAGAATAAACTTAATTAGTACCATTTGATAAATTCAAACTGAATTAAGGATACCTACTCTCCCTTTAAAGTCACGTTTACGGGTGGCTAACTCGTTTTGAAACTTCGTGCAAAATTTTTCCATTCTTAACGTTGTTCAGAGTATTTTTATGTTATCTTTTTCCCCAGTCAGTTTATGTTTATTTTCCGCCACTCCTTAATTTTTCGCTTCGTATTTCTTTTCCGTCGCTAACGATGGCGAATTCGGAATTGCAAATTCCGTTAATTGCCCGATGGAAGTTAGCTCGCACTTAGTCAACCCTGATTGTTGAAATATTAAACGTCTCCCAAAAACCTTTATTCAAATGACTCCCGCTGTCAAATAAACACTCATCGCGGCGGTAATCTAAATTTCTTATTATGTTTGTGAATCGTTTGACTTTAATTAACGCACCGAACGCTATAGGTTCGTCGGATGTGCTTCATAATTTCCATCGGCTGTCGTCGAATTCGATGCAAAACAACTGTACTTAAAGCCCGCGACCGACTCGAACCGATCTCAACTTTCTCTTAAAAGCTCGACGGAATTCATCAGTGTTATTTATACTGAAATACTGTCAAATTGGTGGCCTCTTGTACTGAGAGTTCGGCTTTTACTTTGTAGCAATATTTAGGTTTAATCTCGCACAATAAAGTCTTGGAAAAGTTTCAGAAGCTTGTGTTGAGCGTCTAATTATTTTATTTTGTACATAATTAGGGCTATTTGTACAAAGTTTTCTGTTTTACTTTGCTGTCGATCGAGATGTTTAGAGGGGTTTATTGAAAGGAATCGTCGAGAATTAAGTTTGTTTCGAGAACATAATTCTGCGGAGGGCCTAAAGAAATAATTTAGCGGATTTATTACGCTTATCTGAAGTATGAAATCTTTTAATTAAATTTAAAAAGTTTCGACCATAAAATACATCTTATCTGGAACCCTCATCAAGCCGAGCCCCAGTAAACAGGCGTTAAAGTGTATCCCGACATATGGCGCGAAATATCCTGAACGTGGATGAAATGCTCCGTAGTAGTTTAAGACTAGCTGCGGGCGGAATGAACACCCTCTGTGTAGTAATTGAAAATTTTGCAATACGCACAGTGGACTAACTTCACTGTAATATCAAAATTATAATAATAATAATAAATAATAAAAATAATAATAAGCCATTTATTTCTTGCTTTCACAAAGTAAAACTTTTAAAAAAAATATATATAAATGTATGTATTAGTATTTAGGATGTAAAAGAGAGTTTTGTAATGAAACAGTAAAACTTAGTTAGCAAGAACCCCGGATTGGGTAAAGGCCTCCTCCAAAGATGCCCAAGCGTCTCTATCTTGTGCTACGTCTATCCAGTTTGGGCCAGCTGTTCGTCTAAGATCGTCTTCTCATCTGGTTAGTGGTCTCCCTCGACTTCTCTTGCCCGTTGGGCTGCTCCAAGATGTAACTTTCGCAATCCATCTCTGATCTGTATATCTAGCGACATGGCCAGCCCATTTCCATTTTAGTTTTAGTGCATAAGTTAGGGCGTCGGTCGCGTTAATGGTTTTTCTTATCTTAGTATATCATATATCAAAATTAACAAGTCTAAAAAGTAACATGAACCGATAAAAAATATCAATCAAACACTACCGTCATCGGTTTGAAACTGTTGAGCATTTTTTTGTTTTCATTCGCCGCCACTCTATGGGTATCGATGCAAACTCATCGATATCAGGGCACCGAAATATTTCGATAGACAATAGAAAAACTTTATTTATCGACAAAAAAAACAAGGTTAACATGAATGCGCTCTTTTTTCGCCATAAATCCTATCCCGACTGAACGGACCGTTAGTTGCACGCACACAACCAGCGCTGATTTTCAAAACGGGACCAGGAGAGACAACACTACCGAGTTTGCAAACTAGAACATAAATAAAAAAATATGCAATACTGACACGACACTTTTCCATTGACAGATGCGATAAGTATGTCGACGCCGCTAACTCAATGTGGTCGCAATTATTCCTAGTTTTTATTCCATGGAGATCGAAACTGGAAAAAAAACACGTGTGACACTCGGGGACTGCCGCGGTAAAGCTATTGCATAGCATTTTATCAACTTATGCAATTTTGAATTAGACAATAATAGTTTAATATTAAAACAATAATAAAATAAGACCACGCTACGTTTATAAACATTAACAAAAGCAAAACATTAACTGTCCCCTTCGCACTCATAAGCTAGACCGCGCGAGAAAGAGATGGGCAGACTTTTCATGATGCGCATGCAGTGCGACATCACGCCGCACGCTTATTCACAAATACTACAAATGCGCAACGTATGAATGTGTTGAACGCGAGCTACACGGTAGGCGGAGTGGGGGTGTTAGGTTTTATTTTCGTTACGGAATTTCTTGATTCGGTCGCCGCGCTCAAAGCCTGCGATAAAAGCTATGCAATAGCTTAAAAATAACTTTCGCTTCAATTCAAATACAATTTTAAAAGCCAACTCTATTGCCGGTGTTATCAAGGCTTTAAGTTTAGCCCGGAAGTTTATTTTAAGACTCACGAACTTTTTAAGTTATGTGGTTTAGTATAACGTATCTATATCACCGCGTATATGTTGTTATGGTGTCGACCAAAAAATTTTCACTTACCAAAAGGAAGTAATTATTATATTCCACTCAATAATTGAAAGTATTTTACAACAGCTCGTTAAAGGAAAGTTCTTTTCGTTTCAGTCCACTCACCCCTTCGTATCTTATAGTCATCGCCCCTAAACCGGTTTAATCCAGTTTGATTTATATATCGGCTGCCTTGACGGCCCTTTCAATCGGTATCACTGTCAATATCACGTACAAAGGTCATGATTACTATTAAATGTTTATTGATTACATTATGTTGTATATGTCAATAGACATACTCGAATCATAACGAAACAAGTGAAATAAATTGATAATTGAATTGAAATAAACAGAATTCAATAAACGTATGAATAATATTTAATTACTTCTCGCTATTTTGAAAAGTATAAAGCGCTTTTCGCTTCATTCATCCACTCGCCCCTGAATTCTTACAATCATCACCCCTAAACCGGTTTAATCCGGTTTGATTTATATCTTTGCCGCTGTGACGGCTCCTGCGACTGATTACTTCCTATGCATTAGCTCTGATGAATGTATTTGCATCAGAAATCCGTGGATTAGCAACAGATCTGCTTAGATGTTTGATAAAAATGTATGTTGTTTTTCTGTTACTGTTCTGTAATAAATAAATATCTAAAACAAAAATTACATTAAATATGGTATTGGTCAAATGGGAATTCCCATTAATGTTTTCATTACGCGGCTTCTCAAATACTATTCGTAATCACGTAAATTTTGAAATAAAAATAACGCATTGCACCGTAAAAGTAGTAAAGGTTAATTCCGTTAATCCAAAAAATCATATTAATTCCACGTTGACCCTTTAAATTAAAATATATAAACATACTAAGCAAAACCACATTTGTGTGTATCGTCAAATGAAACAAATGTTCTATATACTATTTAGACGTAGTGTAAATGGCAAATCACACCAATATTTGGCCAACAGCGTGCCAACTTTCTAGTTACTTTGCCAACTCACGTCACAAAGTCAGAGAACAATCGGGGACAGATGGCGTTGCAGTGTTACCAACTTAATCAATTGTTATTGGCTATTGACACACATGATCCAATCAAGTGGAATGAATCTGGCGTCCGCACTCTAGTGGTTTTGAATGACTAAACATTTTGCAAGATGCTTTGGACGGTTTTCAAATGTGTTGGTTGGCTAAACATACCTAATTATGTATAGTTGATATTTTTTTGTTTATGAACTAAATAGCATGAAGATGATTTTGATTTAAAGTAATTTTATTGAAGCACTGCCGTGTACCACTGACAATGATTCTTCGAACCTAGAAACATTTTTAGATTTGATTATATTTATTTAGTAGTAACATTTAATAGAAAGATCGACGCTGACCAATGAAGAAGATACAAGACGGAAAACCACAAAGTTCGAACAGTACAGAAGAGAGCGGTATTTTTCCAAGCGCTGCAAACAGCCTTAGGAAATCGCAGTGATTTCACAGCCACTGTGCTCCAATTAATACGGAATCAATAATGGCGATTAATTCGGCAGCCGGTTGATTACCAGACCGTCGCTGACCAGGCTACACGGTCCGCTAATCCGGCCCGGAATGCCAAACCAACTAAATTTAAACTTAATTGGAACTGTACTTCGATATTGACCACTGCCGTATTCTATTCAAAATAAAGTAGCAATATTTTGTTATCTTTACTCATTATTTTGCTTGAATCTGGAACCTTGTGATATCCGCCCAGTATTCTTTCTCTTTTAGAATAGAACATAATAATAAACGTTATTAATAACATACCGGTTGGAATTCTCTTACTTTTCCTGAGAACATTTTTCCTCGATTTTAGGTCATTAAATTCAATATTGTCTAATTATTGAACTAACCATTTTATTGAATTTCCTTTTGAATGAAATTAAAGCTAGGAACTTGTGTATTTATTTTTTGTAATATTCCATTTGGACAAGATAATGATTCTAACCTATAATAATTCTATTCTATCAGTCTATTATCTGTGAGAAAGGTTGTAGATATTTTTTTTATTTTTTTTTTATTGCCCTTGTATATATATATGTATGTAGATATATATGACTTCCAAATTCTCAAATCATCAAAGACTTGTATATTTGTTTTACTAGAGTAATATGTATTTAGATTTATTTTCCTACTTAAAACAAGTATTTGTTACATTATACTTATTTTCGAAGAAAAATTGTATCAAATCTTATTCCGATTTTCGTATCCCATTGGTCCTTCTTATCTCCTAGTCCTATACATTATCCTATAAGTATTGTATGATGTCCAATGGTTTGAAATACAATATGTAGCTATGTATGAGATATGTACATACATATATCTAAATCTTCAGAAGTTGAGCTTTCTGTAGAAATACTATTAACGTCTAAAATTAATTGTTCTTCTTCTACCACATCTGAAAGGGTAAACTTTATTTCTTATAAAATTTTCAGCAGTTGAAGTTACGGCGACCCATGAATTCACTATAACAGCTTATCTGAAATCTCGTTACCAATCTTCAATTCACATTTAATATTATATCATCGGAAATATGACCAGAATATTCCGCAGTAGTTGATCTCGGTAGCTTAATTTCAACACAACGTCACTCGAGTCTCCCGCAACTCGCAATATCCATCACAGAGACTATTTGCGTAGAGGGTGATAAATCTAAGGAAGAAATCTTATATGCCGACGATATTGGCGTTGAAGCCAGCAATGTATCATACCGGATTCATTTGTTGACTTATTGCCCTATATACGGCTGCCTCGGTTTGAATCCTTCAATTTCGTTCGCGTTATCTTGGAAAAATAAAAATATCATGAAGTTGGTTTTGCTTATAATTTTTATTAGCTTTTTCTGTTTACGATCCGCATAACGATATGTTAGTTTTGCCCGATAACACAAAGTTTATATGGAATCTCGTAAGTTAATAAACAACTAGTTATCAAAACAAATTTTATTAATTTCGTGAGCATGAAATTCAAACAAATATGAACGTTCCAAATGATCGGGATAATACAACATTAACCGGAAACATGCAATATCTAAATGTGGTTCCATTATTTGTGCCGATTCATAACACTACTATCAATTAAACGTGCCGCAGACCCGTTCGTAATTGATGACGGAACATTAATTGTATGCGAACGGTGTATTTCATATTTAAATCTGAATATATACGACTATTGAAGCTTCGAATTTTAATAAGTAGCACGTTTTAGCAACATGCACGCATTGAAAGTCGAACTGTTCATCACAATATCGAAAAATCCACTTTTGTTAATAAAATGCAGTGAATTCCATTGAACTATCATATGAAAATATGTCGATTTGAATATTTTTCATTGCATGTATTAAATAAATTCAAAGGGAATTTCGTGTAAGCTTCGAACTTTTTGATACAAAAATTAATTTCGGATGAAAACATGACAGCTATAAAAGAAATGTACAATTTATGACCTTATTTTTAACTTACTATTTAACGCATATAAATTTCCTTTTAAGATTGTTTTAATGAATAATTTCTTCAGTTTCAGGTGAGCCTTGCCACTTGGCGAAGGACTCCAAGGTATAATATCAAAATATACGAATGGTTGTTGTATTAAATTGATTTGTCGAGTTTTATTTTCAGTTTATCAATTGGCCGGACATATACATACGTACGTGTGAGTAATTTGTTTTAATGGATTTCATGACACCAAGATTACAATTTACGCCAAATCGGCGTACTTTTAATTCCTATACTATCCATTTATTTTATTAATTCTATTATGACTGAATTGTTTTTCGTCAGAAATGAAATCCAAATTAGCTAATCGAAATCAAAAATCCTTCCAGCGAATCTAAATTCCGCTCTTCTCCAAATTAATAAAGAACGATACAAAATTTTTATTCACTTTCTTTTGAGTCTGTGTTTTTAGTTGCTGTTTTTAATATTGTTTTTTTTTATTGGAATCTCATCACATTCGCACAATTCCTGATAACTGTTTATTATTATTATTATTATTTTTAATTATATTAATTTCGCCTTTGATGTTACTGTGTGCTCTTTTCTACTCTTTTACATTTCTCTATACGCATCATGTAGTGCTATTAGATATGTGTCATTGGGTAACCCTTTATGTTATGTGCTGTTTGCATCTATGTGTCTAGTAGTGATTTAATTTATCGGTGTGTAGAATTAATTGTTTAATACAGGTGGTTGAAGAATGCGCACTGACATCCGACGTAACTACATCACTACAATGTTCATTGAAGTTTCTTCGTCACTCATTGCTTCTTCTACTGTCTTTCCTGCACTGAGTTAACTTTTATAAATAATAATGAAATCCGTTTCTAGTAATATTAGTATCGTAAAGTCGAATTGTGAATTTATAGTAAACATGAAATCATATTCGATTAATAAATAAGGTGTTTAGGAGTTTTTGTGTTTAACTGTCTATTTGTTTTTGTTGTATGTATTAACACGTCATTGGTTCGATTAATTGGAAACTTTGTTAGCACTTCAAGAAGCCTATTAATGTTAGCTGATTCAATGCTTTAATGTATAATGCAAGCGATTATTTAGCGTTAGCTACAGTGAAAATTGCCAGTTTGAAAATATTATATAAAGAGGAATAACAAACTAGAAATGACAAAAAAAAACAAATTTTCTATTCACAGGCCTCAAAATATTGATCTCGTCTTCCTCTCGTTCTCACTGGTGTGTGATAAAACCGACTCCAATGTGGGTAAGCTAACACACACATACAAAACACGAATACTCGTAAAACCATTTGTGTGAAGATCAGCTGACAGTGCGGGGTTACCATGCCAAGGGATTTATCCTGATATGTCCGGCTTTTACATTTTGATTAGGATTAAAGCAAGACTTAGCGTCAATTTAATACTCTTCTTTGACCCGTTTTTACGGGACTTACGTTGTTAGTATATTTTATAGTGATGGATTATTTTTCATTCAGAACTAAATACTTTTTTACTGTCCTTGTAAGCAGACGAGCATACGGTGGTGGTGAGTTTTTACCGTCGAGAAATGGACTTCAGCAATGCTAGGGGCAGAGCTAAACCGCTGCCTACTGAACGTTTATAATTTTGCTCCATTTTAAATTTCTCGATAAGAAAACGATCTTTTTTTTTTCATACCTATTCTAGTAACCTCGAGAGGTTATCCTAGATTCGCCGAGCTTGTAGGTGAGCTCACGGGGCTCAAACCTGACGACGTTGCTAACACGAACCCTAGCAAAAGCCGTGCTTCGCAGAATCTACCACCGGATCGGAAACGCAACCCACTGAGAAGATCCGGTGAGAAAATCAGTGGGCTGTGTCTCTGGGTTAATTTACTCGTCGAGCCCTTTGTCGCAAGCGACGGTTTCAACAAGAACGATGACCAGTGCTTGAGGTACTTAAAAGCACCGTCAGCGAATCGGGAGGATCCGAAATGACGCGTTTTGGGCGTCGGCCACTGCTTTCCATTCAGTCCGCAGGATCGGGAAAGAGAAAACGATCCATTTTAAGGATTCCTTATAGACAAATTATATGGTAACCCAACCATGGTACTTACGCCATACGCATGCGTAACAATATTTCGAACAGCTGCAGCGCTTTATTTCCGAGGCGAGTGTTAGACTAACAGCTTGCGGTTTAGACTGACCGCACTTAGGAGTTGATTCGACTCTCATTCAGCACGATCTACCGACGGGGAACTAATCAAAGAGATTTCTGATATTGCAACGAATGAATGGATCGATACAGTATTGCATTGAAATGAAGTTACGATTTAGATTAAAATGTTTATGTAAAACATAATTATTTACAAAGGTTCCCGGACGGACAAATTTCGTTGATAAAATCGTTAATGAAAACAATGTTATAATCGAATTTCGAATCTAAGATAGCTTTGAGTACTGTTACGTTTAGATTATTTCAAGCAATAAACTTCAGATAAATTTGTAGATTCATTAAATCGTCGCAATCTAGTTGGGAATTTCATTTGAATTTAAATTTTTCGACGAACTTTTCCGAACAGGCCCGCGATAAACAATTATTAATGTGTACTGTAGGGTACATGTTGAACAGTTTTCGAGTGTGGTGACTTTTAAAGAGTTCGTTAATTTGAAGTGGACGAGTCGCACACGAACGCCAGACCCGAAATGAGGCAATCGCTTCAACCACTTCGCCACCCGCCGCCGAAAAATGGCGAACCCTCATGAAAATATTCTATAAACGCTTTAGGACACTAAAATTTTTTTTGGTAGAGCGATGTATGTTTGTACGTCACTTTAAAAAAAAACAATTTTATCATTTTTTAATTTTACTAATAATAATTATATTATTTGGGAACAACTCACATACGGTCATCCGGCCCCAATTTAGAGCTCTCTGTGTTATGGATGCCAGAGACTGATAAACATACTTATATATATACACGTTTAAATAAATACATATATAGATAGCACAGACCTAGACACAGAGCAAACCTACCTGTGTGCTTAGTGCGAGTTTTGAAGGTTCTCGACAGCGTAAAAGTTAAATCAAATTTGTATTGTTTTGGAACGTTTTCATGTCGCTAGGGGCGCTGCTCCAACTGCATACAAATTTGAGTTAACATTTACGCTATCGAGAACGTTAAAATACTCCCACTAAGCACACTGTTCATCAAACAATGTTTGCCAGATGTGGGAACCGTACCCAGAACAACCACGGAGTCAGTCAAATTTCAGTCAGACATTTAACAGTGATACTAATAGTTTTACAGATTCCTAGATCATATATATAAAAAACATCCCTACATTTTTTATTATTAATGCTGTACGTGTATTTTTTTCATCTATGTATGACACAAATTTTTTGTCACTTGTTTTCTTTTTCATCTTTATTAGGTTTTTTTTGTTGATTACTTAATTACTTGATAATGAAATGACTTCTCGTGATTAGGGTGACATGTGTCACATATTTTATCCTTATTTAACCACTTATGTGTTTGCTCCGTTAGAGGTTCCTCTGAAGTTAACAAACAAGTATTTACTTTCATTCTTTAATTGGGTCTCGGTGACATATGTCATTTCATGCGATGTGTCATCATTATGCTCGTAAGTATACAAAAAAGTAAAATAAAATATAAATATGCGTCCTAAATTCAACCTACTGTATATTTTCTCCCGTGCTGTTGATACAGAAAACACGTTTGATATACGAATTAATGCAGACCCTAAATGTTAAAATTTTAAGAGTGATTATGACCGAGTCGGACTTTGGAACCTGACCCGCGACTAAGCACTAGACAAAAAAAAGTAATTGTAACACAAATTTAACTAGCATTTTTATTTTCAGTTCTCAATTAAGCAGGCAACTAACTCATGAAGCCACTTACAAATATTTATCAAAACTAATCACTCATTGACAGTTACGTTGAGCTATTTATCAGAATACTGACAAGGCTTTAAGGGCTTTACGTATTTTCACAATTGCTCCTACAACAAAACGCCTATAAACAGTCGATAAATATATTTTTCGCGCCCCTGTAAAATGTCAATCGGTATTAAGGGCGGGTCACAGAACGGCGCACTGCCCCATGAGCCGTGACAGCCTTTAAGCATCCGTTTAATTAAAAAAGGCCGTGATTTAATTGAAAAAGTATTCATTTACAGACTCTTTTGTTTGGTCGCGTTCTCATGGTAATATATTTTGTTTGGGTTACGGATCCACGGTCCTAATTCGTTTTTTTTTTTTAGAAAATTTACGCTAAAGTGCCTCGTTGACGGGTTTGTCTTGTTTGTACAGATGTCGTCCGATATTATACTTTTATTATGGTTTTAATAAAAAATAATAAAGAAATCCAGCCACGCTCCGCTATGACTTTCCCTAGTGTATGTAAAACACACATTTGCCTTAACTATACGCACCCTATTGTTAGGTACACTGATGATAGCTAGCTTCTCTGAAGTACCTACAACAAACGTACTAAGCTTCCACGTCACATTGCAAAATATTCTATACAAATTATCTGATTTCTTTCGATCTGTCATTTTTACGCTTAATGTCGCATTTTATATCGTCGTCGTGGCCTAAAGGATAAGACGTCCGGTGCATTCGAATCCCGCAGGCGGGTACCAATTTTTCTAATGAATTACGTATTTAACAAATATTATAATTTGCGTAATTACTGATGGTAGGACCTCTTGTGAGTCCGTACGGGTAGGTACCACCACCCTGCCCATTTCTGCCGTGAAGCAGTAATGCGTTTCGGTTTGAAGGGAGTGGCAGCCGTTGTAACTATTCTGAGACAGAACTCGTATCTCAAGGTGGGTCGCGGCATTTACGTTGTTGATGTCTACGGGCTCCGGTAACCACATAACACCATGTGGGCAGTGAGTTCGTCCACCCATCCAAGAAAAAAAAAACACTTATAATTCAATCTAGTTAAAACCAGCTGAGCATCGCCATAATACGTGAATTTAACATAAGCCTAAAGTTTGATCTTATATCCTCTTCAACAGTAGACATCCCGGCTCTTATCGCTCCGTCACTTTAAAAGTAATAAATAAGACTGCGCCCCGAACCGCAAGTTTCGCGCAACGAGACGACAAAATATCTGCAATTCTAATTTCAGTCTGAAGTTGCCGACGGTGGGAGAGGGCATGCATTACAAATGCAGTGAAACTAGTCGCAGACGCATGCCATTATCGTCCGGATTATGCCGCCTAAAATTAAGCCTTTGTGAATAAATAAATAGACGCGTTGGATTAACATGGACAGGCGCTTGGTAATTAGACAATTTCTCTCGAATGTAATTCAAATTTCGAGGGTTTGTATTTAATGAAATTTGTTTATTTATTTAACGTCTAATCTTTTGAGATTCTTAACATCCATACTTTATTTATGCTGTCGAATAAAATAAACCTTTAGCGCTTTATTGAAACCTGTAACCAAAAAATGGAACATGTGCAAAATTTATTATGAAAACTCGGTAACTCGTGTTGAAACCTTTCAAACTAAAATAACAAAATGTCCAACTCGAAAACATCGTTATTCATTTCGCGACACGTTTTTGGATTCGTAACAAAGCCTTCTGTGTGTTGCAGCGTAGTTGTAAAACAGCCCAGGGCGGACTCCGGGCTCGGACTAAGGACTACGATCCGCGCCAATGCTGTGCTGTTAGGGTTGATGCTTGCTTGATAAATCTGTTATCGTTCGTATTTAGATTAACATTTTTACGATATTATATCGTTAAAAATGTGCAACAAAGCCCTCCCTGCCAAGTTGGGATATCTTTTGCCTAGTTTGAGTACAGATAATTTAATTTCTAAAAATACGTACACAAAAAAACAACTATTCTATTAACACATTCCATATAAAATAATTTAATGTATTTATGTGTCATTTAGTATACCGGCACAAATGAATATTCGTTTTTCAGCACGGCTGTTGGAACGAAGTTCCTTATCGCGCGTTGTGAAAGGGGGTTAGACGGAAAAAATTCTTACGAAAAGTTGTCACGACACTTTTTAGATCCGTCATTCTGACCGATCAACGTGTAGGCGCTTATCGCGTGACATTGCTCGTATCCGATTGGTCCGCGTAATGAGTACAGTTTCTCGAGATAGCATTTCAACAATAGTAATTTAGTTCATAGTATTGTTTTTTTCTTCTTCATAATGCCGTAATTTATTATTATAACTTAAAAAAAAAATTACAATTCCTTCACTAATTAATCGAAAGGAACTTCGTTCCATCCGGGTGTCCCTTGACACTTCTGAAGTTTTTTTTTTTTTAATTCTATTTCCCAGTAGGACTGACATTGACGATGACATTACTGATGTTCATAAGTGACGGTAACTACTTACCGTCAGGTGGACAATATTCCCGTCTGCCTATAAAGGCAACAATAAATGTATAAACTCAGACGTGTTTAATTAAGCATTCCTATGTTATGAAATGAGCACTTATGTTAAAATAGTGTTATTATTTATTTAATTAATTTTATTATTAATTAAGGTGGCTGGCAGCATTTACGCTGTCTATGAGCTCCGGCAACCAGTTAACACCAGGTGGGCCATGAGCTCGTCGAACCATATAAGCAATAAAAAGAATAAAAACTCAAAGGGCACGGAATGCAAGGCCACCATTGACTGTGCCGTACGTATTGAACTATGCCAACGTATTAAGAGATATTACTTAACTTTCTTCCATGTTGCCTTCATATTTTTCTCTTACTTTCTGTAGACAAAGACTCCTAAGTGTTCTCTCTCTAAGGATATTGTCGTGGCGTTGGCAGGACATTTGTTTGACCTACTATGTCTAGAAGACGCAGACACAGAGATTAAGACGGATACTTGACAAGGTGACTTTTCTTTAGGCTTAACAAGACGACAGAAAAGGAGAAAACGATTGATTATATAGGTATAATATTATTTTTAAAGACCAGTATTACAATGTTAATATCCTAAACGACGACAAACTACTGAACCGAATATTCAATTAAAATTCATCATCATAAATATTACGTTTAAACAAAAATATTCTTACAATGAATACTGGTCAATGTCAATTTTAAATTATAACATTGAACCTTACACCGACATCCTTTATAATAGTAATACAATACAGAATACAAATCGGGCACAAGTGGGCACGCTCGAGGTGTTCTAACGCTGAGTGAAAACCCGTGTATACTGCAAACAAGCGGCTCGCCAGTTGCATAGTAATTACATTACGTGGATATCACTGCCATCTAGACGAAATAGACGAAATGTAATTCAGGCTGTCCACGTTTAACTCACTTCGATCATTTCGTCTTAAACAAAAAAAATACATTTTACCACAAAGTATTTGAAAACAATTTTGGTAAACAATTTAGAAGTAAACGAACATATTTATCAGTAGGTTAGTAAGTACCTAAAAGATAAAATTGTCCTTTGAAATCAATAATAATGTGAATCACATTAATTAAATCTACAAATTTAGTTCTTACGGATTATAATTTTTATTTATTGCTATATATGACCAGAGAAGCTTCGTTTTGAAACAAGACGTTAAAATCTCGTTTGAACTGTACAAAGTGAACAATCCATATCGATATTCATTATTCCATATTTATAATTTTTTATAATATTTTAAATATGAAAGTATCTTTGTCCTTCTTTTACGTGGAAATGGAGAAATAGATCGCCATGATTTTTTAAAGTGATAATTTTAGGTTAAGAGAATGACATATACTAAGTATTATCCCGAATATATACAACCTTGAGACATGAGATCTATGACTGAATTTTATTGTGTAACTCCTTCACAACCGACTGACTGCACAGCACTAATAGATGGTGGAATATTCTCGCAAAGGCTCGACGTAAAAAGCACTAGTAAGTTATGCTAACGTTAACCTTTCGAGATTCCACGCCGGTGGTCAATTCAGCGAAGCACTGCCCTTGCTAATGCTAGTAGGTATTAGCAAATTCGCAAGGCTGAGCCCCGTGAGCTCCCCTACACTTTCATTGAATCTAATATAACCCCTCGAGGTTTCTAGAATAGGTAGACAAAAAAGAAAGTTTTATCGAATTTCAATGTATTATTATCCGTAGAAAGTAAAGTCGATTTTGAATATAAAATGTCTCTTGTGTCCTTTTAAAAGGTCAATAAAGTTGTAAACTGTTTTATTGAATCCACCCGGTCAACACACATTCATCAAATAACAAAAGCCAACTACGAAAACATTAATGACTTAAAAATAGATGCGCGAAGGTTTTTTTTTTTGTTATCTTCAAATAACTTCACCACGAAATTTTATAACAATCAGATTGTCAAGAGGTTTTTGTGTGAGATTATTAATGATTAATTCGTTTGTTGTTAAGTCATTGTTTGGGGGTTTCCGGGGTATGTGCTGTGAAGTCGGCACTATCGTTTGATGGATGACCCGCGGCGGGATATCAATCTTCGTTTCTACCGAAGACATTGTCGTCTTTCGAATTCGTTTGTAAACGCGAATCGATCGTTATTACTTTTTGTGTTGATGTATTAGTGCGTAGATCAACTGTTCACTATTATTTGGACCCTATTCCCTTCAATATTTATGTAATTTATTTTATCCCTTAAAAAAATTAAGACAACAAAAACCCTTTCTAAATTAACTACCATTACTTAAATTTTGTGGAAAGTGTTTGTGTTTTTTTGTGTGTGTTTCGGGCTGTGGACTGTATTTTGTGTTGGGTCGCTGTCTACTGGCTAGCTTCAATAAAACTTGATTTAGAAAGAAGCAATTTTTTTTTTTTGTAAACAATACAACACACATGCTATGTACGTCCAGATTTTTTTTACAACTACATCGACCAGTGGTGGCACACTATAAACAATTATATATAAAATGTCATGTTTATGATTCCCCTATGCAGTGTATTGTGTGTATTTTTTGTTTGTTCTGTGATTTTGGATAGTGCAATATAAATACCAAACAATATATGTATTACTTTTTGACAAAACTAGTAAGTAGAAACAGAAATTAGGCGAAACAAAATTTACTTTTTTTTTTTTTTTATTGCTTAGATGGGTGGACGAGCTCACAGCCCACCTGGTGTTAAGTGGTTACTGGAGCCCATAGACATCTACAACGTAAATGCGCCACCCACCTTGAGATATAAGTTCTAAAGTCTCAGTATAGTTACAACGGCTACCCCACCCTTCAAACCGAAACGCATTACTGCTTCACGGCAGAAATAGGCAGGGCGGTGGTACCTATCCGTGCGGACTCACAATAGGTCCTACCACCAGTGAAAACTACTTAACTAAAACCACATTTAGAGGTTAGTCTCTTGTTTCTTATTTTTATTATATTACTAGCTGACCCGGCAAACGTTGTCTTGCCATATATAAGATTTCTAGAGAATTTCTTGTGTAGAAAAAAAATTACTAACTTATTTGAAGTGTATAAGGATGTGGAATATGAGTGAAAAAGGCCTGGAGCGCTGTGAACGATGAGGGAATGTTGTTTAAAAATAACAAAACACCAAACATTAATTGTTTTAATTTATTAAAAGTAACAGTTATATATATATATATATATATAATTAATTCATTACATAATATTAATCTCCTAATGCTGCAGCGTGAACAATATTTTTTGTTAGCCCGTCTTTAGCTAATACAAACAAACTTGATGGTTTACCCACTCGAGTTATGTTATGTGGTGGCATGCCTGGCAAATCCAGTGAGTTCAAAAACTCTGTTGGAAAATTTACAGCTTCAGTGTCATCGCAAACTGTATCAATACATTTATATGATACCAAGTCCCCTGGCAATAACTGTTGTATCTTCAGATTTAAAATGTCAACGTCCACATTTTTTGCAGCTAACATTGCTCTTTCTGCAAGCCACTCGAGATTTATGTAATTCGTGTGTACATCGGGAAATATTTGTTCAATGAGAGCATCTTGCGAATCAATGATAGTGCAGAAATCATTAGCTAATTTTATGTATTCAGTTTCAGCTATAAGTGACTTTTCCATCGCCGATATCTAAGAGTTGTTTTGAGAATGTTTCATCGGATGGATCTTGAAGCATTTGAACGCGCATATTTACTTTCAGCTGTACTATTTCAACATTACGCCACAATGTCGATGATTTTAAGCAGGCGTTGATTTCATCAGCGTATGTTGAACGTGGAATGACGGGAAGTGTTTGTCTGAAGTCACCTGAAAGGACTAACAGAGTGCCACCAAATAGTTTGTCGTTGTTTTTAATATCTTTCAATGTCCTGTTCAACGCCTCAAGCGAATGTTTGTGTGCCATGGTACATTCATATTTTCCACTCTAAACACCGCCATGTCACTGCCTTTATGGACATAATTGCAAATGTATTTGATGCTCTTCACAGAACTGCAAAACTCAACATTAATATGAGCATTGTATGTTTTGCTCAGCAGGGGCGAATATGGCACGACCCAACGATTGTCAATATCAATGTCTGTGTTGCTGATGTTTATAATAAATGATTGTCCGCCATTATCTGGATTCCTTCGACGATATATTGGATATCCGTCGACATTTGTGATTGTATCGTTAGTGAAATCTTCAGGGAATTTTTTTGTACTTTTTCCATCTGACATGCAAGGCGATGAACTAAAAATGTTTAACTACTACGCTTGAAGCATAAACACTAATAATAGCCGAAAACTGTAGAGGTAACATCCCTACTCCGTGCTGTTTACAGGGTGAGAAGTGACACCGGTAGACACATGGAGGGGATAACTTACCAAGTGATAATAATTGATGTTATCGAGCGGGATAGAAAATGATAAAATTATGAAAATGACTATTAAAAAGCAAGGGTTGGTGATAAAAAAGTGCAAATTTAGAGTTGTATGTATTTTTGTATGTTATATCATAAAAAAATATAAATAAAAATTTTTGTCTAAAAAATAAATAAAAAAATTTAGGGGTGGACTACCCCTAACATTTAAGGGGATGCAAAATAGATGTTGGCCGATTCTCATAGATACTGGATAAGCACAAAAAATTTCATCAAAATCGGTCAAGCCGTTTCGGAGGAGTATGGCAACGAAAACTGTGACACGAGAATTTTATATATTAGATTTCGGGCGTTTCATATACTTTACAGTTTTCGTTATCGTGAACGTCTTCCGTAAAAAATGGCCATAAAGATCGTAAAATTAAACCGTAAAAGGAGTTTTAATTATACTTTTACGGATCGGGAAAACCGAAGAAAATAGTACAAAGTTTACTGTCAATGAGTGCGATAGGACAACCCGGGACACGTAAGGTTGAGTTCAAACGCTTTGCCCGCGGCCTAGTCCGTAATCAACGCGCTTTGTAACCCCTGATGGGAAACGCAGATATGCAAGCCTCGGGCTACGAAACTGCATCGTGCTTTAAAAGATACAGGGGAATGGAAACCAATCTTTTATCATTGTAAAATGACGTACGAGCCTATGTCCTATTAAGCGGAGCAGTTACTCTGACATAAAATTTTAGTCGTCGTGGCCTAAAGGATAAGACGTCCGGTGCATTCGTATGTAGCGATGCACCGGTGTTCGAATCCCGCAGGCGGTTACCAATTTTTCTAATGAAATACGTACTCAACAAATGTTCACGATTGACTTCCACGGTGAAGGAATAACATCGTGTAATAAAAATCAAAACCCGCAAAATTATAATTTGCGTAATCACTGGTGGTAGGACCTCTTGGGAGTCCGCACGGGTAGGTACCACCACCCCGCCTATTTCCGCCATGAAGCAGTAATGCGTTTCGGTTTGAAGGGCGGGGTAGCCGTTGTAACTATACTGAGACTTAAGAACTTATATCTCAAGGTGGGTGGCGCATTTACGTTGTAGATGTCTATGGGCTCCAGTAACCACTTAACACCAGGTGGGCTGTGAGCTCGTCTACCCATCTAAGCAATAAAAAAATAAAAAAAATATATGATCGTGTGTCTTAACTGTTGAGTATATGTGAATAAATATTTGTATGTGTATATTTGAATCGTTACATCGTATAATGCTGTCATTTGAGTTGATATCTTCATCTCAACCGCACAATAAATTAAGAATCGAATGCTCCCCAAATCCAATCAAAATATTCGATATATAAGCTGTAAAAATCAACGCTAAACTAAACGCTGAAGAGGTCGTTTTAGTGAAATATTAGTCTCGCTTAGGGCACAGCCGTTAACATTTAATTTTGAAACATCTTCCCTTTAATCCGATACCCGTCACCCGAAAGTTTCATAAGTCGCGAGATATTTCACGATGCGCTGTACATTGACAGTTATTGGCATTGTCAAGGCAGAAGCGTGTTTACGTAGCGAGTGATGGATGGCGCACGCTGCGGTATTATCAATCTTCGTTATTAGTAAACCTTGGATTCATCTTAAGTTGAAGTGTTGCGATATATTTTCTTTATATGTGATACGGAACTGCATAAATACGTAATTATTTTAATCAATATAACTATAGTTTTATTTAATTTTAAATAGTCTAGTCATTAAATGTGACATGTGACACACTGTCACTAAATAAATCGCCTATTGGTACTCAGTATTGATGTTATGGCTTACAGTGATCTAACTGTTCCTCTGGTATAGTTAATACCCGAGGATGCTAACCATATTGGAATAAAAATTAACGAATTCACTTAAAATAATCTTTATATTAACTACTAACACAAACTCATTGTTTGTAAAAAAAAAAAACAATGAAAATATACTCAGTAAAGCTGTGTAGTCCTGATTACTTTTGGTAAAACATACTGTGAGCTGTCACGATAGGGTACCAGCATCCTGCCTATTACTGCCGTAAAGCAGTGCACCCTTGAGACTTAAACTATGGAAATAATTAATGTGAGATGAAACTATACAAGAAGACATGACCATTAAATACGATACACTTCATATTCAAATGCTATGTGATAAGTTCTTTGTATTATCATACTTGACTAAAAAGTCATTACCTATTTTTGGGTACTGTTTTTTCTTTTGGAAAATCAAGCTCATCACAATAGAGGTTCGGCTATTGTACTGAATAATGATTATCCTATCGCCCACCGATGACTGATTCGTAACAGAAAAACATCAAACAAAGATGATTATCACAGTTAATACTCTGATAATCTATTTCTATAAATATTCTCCAGTGTCTATAACTACCCTTACCCGAGATAGTAGTAAAACTTCCGTACTTACTTCCATAGTAGTAATATCCTTGTTAGTTCATAATCTCTCGCTTAATCTCTCTCTCTCTCTCTCTCTCTCTCTCTCATAGAAGATCGACTTCGCACAGATCAAGCAAAACGGTAAGATAGACCAAACTACAAGTTGAAAGACTGCATGGAAGAATTAGAAGTATTAGGGATTAGAAATAGGGATTACTTTAATATCATTAACGCAGTAATAAAAGTACACAATGTGGGACATAGCGCTCACGAACTTTCGGGACGTAAAAACATTTTTTTAGATAACAATGGCACATAACTACTATAGTACAAAAAAGCCTTAGTTTGGGCGCGCATTTTCCACCCGGAAGTACGCTGGGCGGTCTCGAACAGCGGATTTATGGCGCCACATCCGCTTCCGCCCTGCGACATGTACATTTTATATCGATTTTCGATTCATATTTTTTCAGTCGAAATTCGGACCGTTTATAGTTTTCTGGTTTATAAACCTATGAGCATAAATGTGAAAGTGACGAAATATCTGTTGACTCGTCTTATTTAGCTATTTAAACATGAAAAGCTAGCAGATTTATTGATATTAGTGAATTGACTGTTTATTGTTATTTTTATACAAACTTTGAAAAACGAGAATTCTATCATACTGTTTGCAGAATCTTTGACAAAAACAACTGCTATAAATTCTAAATACTGCATATCTGTTACATATTTGATTTTATATTAAAGTTGAATAACAAATCTATTGATGTTAATTCCAGTTAATGCATTCGTGAAATACGACGAAGAAACATTTCTTTGCCATTTCAAATGAACCTTCACTTGGTTCAAGAAACATGTCTCCAAGTTTATGATCAAATATAGTGTCAGTGTCATTGGCGAAATTTTTTTTTTATTGCTTAGGCGGGTGGACGAGCACACGGCCCACCTGGTATTAAGAGGTTACCGGAGACCATAGACATCTACAACGTAAATGCCGCAATCTACCTTGAGATATAAGTTCTAAGGTTTCAATATAGTTACAACGGCTACCCCACCCTTCAAACTGAAACGCATTCCTGCTTGTACCTACTCTTGGTACCTACTCGTGCGGATTCACAAGAGGTCCTACCACCAGTACCGTTACATATATTCCTATGAACAAACTTCTCTATCTAAAGTACTAGTCAATCGTTCTGAATGTCGTGCACACTTATTCGACGTGAGAATGAAACGATTCCGATAGTATCTGCGAGCCGCATTGACCCGAATGAGGCAGGCATTTGGCGAACGTCCCACGCCACATCCGATTTAAGCCCCCGCACTATACTCTGTATCAAATGTATGATATTGTGCTAGCTTTTTGTAGGGGTCTTTGTAGAGCTGCCACAACGTCGACTCCCCCACGATATTTTAAATTAGATGCTAATTTAGATTGAATTCTTTAAAATTTTAAATTTCAAAATCCATTCTATTCCAAACTAAAATAATACTTCGAATAATTACGTTTAAAGTAAATGTAAATTCCCAGTTGAATATACTATTACAGTAACACTTTCCTGTGCATTCTCAAGTTGCCTTCAAAAGCATTTCATATTCTTATTACAAATTAAAGTAATTTTTAAAGAATCTCTTTTGAATGCAGTATTTATAATCTTAACAATCTAACTTGAGCTGTAAACGAAACTTAGTTGCTAGAACTAATGTTTGCACGAAGTTTTAATATCATTACAAATTCCAACGTGTCCCGGTCTATTATGAGCATAAATTTAATTACAAAACTTAGTAATTGTTTCGACGGTTACTGGAACTCATTAACGCCTAAATCGACTTAGGAAACAGATTGATTTCGAACTCTCTTCATGGGATAGTCCAATCTTATTAAAGAAGGAAACTCTTACATAACAACCTTTTTACTTCTACATTTATCTTTGATATGGTAATGGATGAAATATATTCTAAACTAATAAAGAGATATACATTTTTATAATTGCTGTCGCTACATAAGTGAATGAATATACTGGAATATGCCAAGTAAAGCCATATATCATCATCATCATTCTTTCCTATTACCTTCTGCTGGGGTGTAGGGCTCGAATCAAATTTTTCCATTTGCTTCGGTCTTGGGCAGTCTGTTCTAGCTCCCCCCACGTCATGTCCCAAGACTCCTAGCTCCTGCTCCACCGAGCGACGCCAAGTTGTTCTGGGGCGGCCTCTCTTCCTCTTGCCAGACACTTTCCAGGTCAGTGCTCTCCTTGATAGGTGGGTATCGGGCTTTCTCAAAATGTGACCAATCCAATGCCACTTCCGCGTAAGGATCTCCTTCTCCATTGGTGTCTGCTTAGTGATCCTCCATAGCTCTTTTTACTGATCATATATACATGATTTTTATATATAATTATTTAATCATTACTTAGAAGAAAAACAAAAAGACAAAAAACGTTTCAAATAAAAATAATTAAAGGTTAGGATGATTTAAATGTCTAATTCCGATAATCTATTTCAATTTGAAATTCACTGCTACTTTGATTCGGGATCGGTTCACATAAATTGAACTATTTTATTGCTCTTCCTTGCTACTTGCAGCAAAAAAATGGCCGTTCGGAGTATTTTATTGCCAAAGTGTTTGTCCATATTTTTGCAAGCCAGCCTTTTATATTTTGTAACGCCATTCGTTGGATTCAAAGTATAACTCTTGGCCAGATGTCCCTCGCTGCGATCCGAAACTAATAAATGAGTTCGGCCTTGCCCGAGGGGAAATTAAAAATAGTTTTGCACAAATCAACGGCATTTCAGAGCAAGTTTCCGTCGATATTGGACGTAACTTTTCAGCTTCATCTCCGCACTTAATAACAGAATACATAATTAATATTCAAGAAAGTATTTCGAGAGAACGTTCCGATGCTATCGAGATATTTTCTGCTTTCAGTGGGCCCGGAAGTACAGCAATAACATAAACAATTTTGATATTCACAACCACTCTTTACTCACTTACTATTTTTAACTTATACTTTTAATGCATCATATCGTTTTATCGCTAAAATTAGAACAGTAAATATCCATTAGCAGTATTTCTATTTTATATTACATTTTTTCCTTGTATATTTAATACTCACTTGATACTTGAAAGCGTTTTTGTATTAAATTTACAGTCAGCCCAAACATTTAATACTAGTACAAGAAAAGCAAAGATTTACAACAGATTTAACAAAGCTCTTAAAATTAAATTTATTTTATTTAGGAACTAGCTGACCCGGCAGACTTCGTAATGCCTTAATCGTTAAATAAAAGACCTAAACTTTTGTATAAAATAAACTTAAAACAAACAAAAGGAATCCGTCCGACGGAGGACACATCAAAGGGAAAACAAAATGGGTATACCTTTCAAACCTTCTCTGAACTTCCACAAATAATTCAAGATCAAAATTAGCCAAATCGGTCCAGCCATTCTCGAGTTTTAGAGACTAACGAACAGCAATTCATTTATATATATATATAGATATAACACAAATACAGAACGTTTCAATAGTAAACAAAATGTAAGCTGCAGCATCATTTAAAAAAAAAAATGTAAACATTCATATCTCGATTTCTAAATGAGCCGCCGGTATCGTAATATTCGACAGTATCAATAGACGTCTTCCGGCGTTTACGCGAAATTAAAAGCAAAAAATCGAATGCTTATTTCGAAATGTAAAATTTCGAAGTTATTTCTCGACTTATTTGGATTCACGAATTCCTAACGGTTCTCTTGTTGTCTGATTCAAAGAACAGAATTCCATTGCTCGGATGAGTAGGAACAACGAATATATAAACGAAGTTTGAAGTGCTAAAGATTTGCTGTCATTGCCAATAGGATTTAAAACCCTCTGCTTCTTCAAGAAAGAAAGCTTTTGTTTAGATTTTAACATTCACAAGTGATTATTGGTAGTAGGACGCATAGTAAGTTTCAAAAGCCTGAAAATTGATATCCCAATTATATTTAGCATTTTACAAAACGCCAACGGAAACTGTTCATACAAAACAAGATGGTATCTCAAGATTGCTTAAATTTAATAAAAGCCTATAATTAATGTTGGATACGTAGCACCTGCATTCGTCTGTAATATGTACACAGCGATGGAGTGAACCGTAATATTTACACACACGGATTAATCTCGGGGTGACGTCTTGTAACTCTGCCAGGAAATTAAAATTAGCGCTCCCGCTGCGAATCGAAAAAAAAAAACGTCTTAAGTCACCGTAGTTTTCTGAAAAAAAGAACTATTTTCAAATACTACGAAGTGCTATATTACCTTGTCATCTTATTAACAGGGCTCTTATATTACTAACCGCGTAATCCGCCAATCAATCACATTTGTAAAATGATTGTCCCATGAAACTAGATAGCTTTTTTATTTTTATTGCTTAGGGGGGTGGACGATCTCACAGCCCACCTGGTGTTAAGTGATTACTGGAGCCCATAGACATCTACAACGTAAATGCGCCACCCACCTTGAGATATAAGTTCTAAGGTCTCAAGTACAGTTACAACGGCTGCCCCACCCTTCAAACCGAAAAGCATTACTGCTTCACAGCAGAAATAGGCAGGGTGGTGGTTCCTACCCGCGCGGACTCACAAGAGGTCCTACCACCAGTATGGTAGCTTGATCACTTGCACCAATATCTGCAGTACCTACGGGTTACCTATGTTATGATTGGCTCAAAAAAATAATTTTCAGCCTTTATTTGTTTTAAATAGGAGATAGATACATAACGTGACTCTTTTAACCGTGTTTATTTATTTAATTACACATAATTGTGGCTATATTTGAACATCGAACTAGACGTATGAGGAGTCTTATTGCGACAAACCTATTGATTTACCAAAATATTCAGATAAATTCGAAATATAAGTGTTTTTTTATTAACCTTCTTGGACATTGCGTATCCTTTAATATCTTACATGTCTTTGTAAGTATATGTGATCTGCGTAAAGCTAACTCATGTCATACTAAACATGAGCTCAATTTTTATAAATACATTTATCTTTAGATAATTTTTGTTAAAAAACATTAAATGCAAAAAAGCATAAAACTAAATCTAATAAACTATACCGTCTTCTCTTTCACTTCTAAGCAAAATCTTAAACGCTCACTAACGATAAAGCTATTCTAAACGAATTTAAAGCCGTCTGCACACGGTAATTCTACGGAGACGCAGCACTCGAGTCGAGGCGCGCATTACTGCGTAATACTATTATGCAATAGACGAACTCGTAATCTCCGTGTGCAAGCGTCCTAATACTCATGTTTATTTGCCTTCTGTAATGTTATTGTTCTACAGACTACATTTCACGCTATTGTGAATTTAGCTACGCATTTCAATTCTACAATAAAAAGAAGAAGCACTATTCGACTAAAAATCGTCTGCGTCATGCCTTCGGTATTAATAATAATAATAATAATAATAATAATAATAATAATGTTTTTATTTCAAGTATCCATGACTCATATAAATTGTTAATAAGACTTAGACCTATGTTAGTAGTTATATTTACATCACAATGAATTACTGTGGTAACATCCCATGGGAGATGGCACCACAGCGACCCATGTATATACAGTCCAGCCTGCTTGCGATCATGCTCAGGATACTNAATAATAATAATAATAATAATGTTTTTATTTCAAGTATCCATGACTCATATAAATTGTTAATAAGACTTAGACCTATGTTAGTAGTTATATTTACATCACAATGAATTACTGTGGTAACATCCCATGGGAGATGGCACCACAGCGACCCATGTATATACAGTCCAGCCTGCTTGCGATCATGCTCAGGATACTGTTGGATACTTAATGATGCTACAATTTTAAAAAATGCGGACCAGTGCATATTCTATGCTATTATTTAAAAAAAAAAGTGTGGCACTCGGAGACTGCCGCAATAAAGCTATTGCATAGCATTTTTTATCAACTTATGCAATTATAAATCGACAATAATAATTTAATATTAAAACAACAATAAAATAAGACCACGCTATATTTATAAACATTAACAAAAGCAAAACGTTAACTGTCCCCTTCACACTCACAGCCTAGACCGCGCGAGGGAGAGATGGGCAGACTTTTCATGATGTGCATGCGGCAGTGCGACGTCACGCCGCGCGCTTATTCACAAATACTACACAAGCGCAACGTGTGAATGTGTTGAACGCGAGCTACATAGTAGGCGTAGTGGGGGTTTCAGGTTATTTTCGTTACGGAATTTTTTGATTCAGTCGCCGCGCTCAAAGCCCGCGATAAAATCTATGCAATAGCTTAATAATCATCTGGCAGAAACTGTTTATTCCTAAGTAATTCATATGATACGTATTCAAAAACCCATTCCGTTTTAAAGAAATAACATTATATTATATGCACATTTGTAAATTTCCGTAATTACGGGGATGTTATTGTGAAACCTCGAGGTGATTCAGTCCTTATTTCATCCATTTACTTGAAAAATTTTCATTCATAAACAATATATTTCGAGAAGTATTCTTTTCTATATTCATTCGATTCTAGAATGAACTCCTTTCCGCGATAATACACTTAGTGATAACTCACCGTTATGTACACCGTAAACTCTTACGATTTCGTTGAAAATAATATTATAACTTGAAATCTTTTATTTGCAATCTCGACGTTAGTTACTTTGATTTTTGTTGCAGTATTACAAAACAGCTTGTTTTCCAAAATATGATGCCAATCACGCTATCTATAACTTAATCAGCCGAAATGTATTCTCGTACATCTAGAGAGAGAGAGAGAGAGAGAGAGAGAGAGAGAGAGAGAGAGAGAGATAGAATACACTTTATTGCACACCAAAACACAATTTACATTCAAAAAACAATCAAAAAAGCAGATACATTTGTACAATAGGCGGTTTTATCGCTAAAAGCGATCTCTTCCAGACAAGCGTTTAATTTACAAAAATTCTAGAAAATATAAACATATAGCAGGTATGTTGCGGTGTAATATAGATAATACATTATTATAGAAAATATATACAAACAATAAACTAAATATATACGTCTAAATCTAAACAAAGTAAAGAAATAATATGATCTAAACAATATTGAATATAATAAACATACATAAATAGACATTAACAAATATTACACATTCTGTACATACGTGTATACAAAACACATATGATAGTACAAAACACAAAGCCTCTATTCCATTATAATGTATTTTAGAAAATCACTAGGCTAGAAACCTTTGAATTTCACATTACGGCTAATGTTGCCATGACCATAACAAAATTCATGCTGCCAGCAATATGGATGTACTTTATTTGAGTACTGCAGTAACACGAAATATTCATGTAGACACTCACTATCCGACATTAAATATTCTGTTACAATACATAATACGAATTGTGCGCTTATATACGTGGTTTTTAAGTTGCACTGAGGATTGATATAGCAACATTTCTTTGTTTGGAAAGGATACTTAACTGACGAAAAGTTATTGACAAAATTTTGAAAATGTAAATAATAATAGATAGAGAGAGAGAGAGAGAGAGAGAGAGAGAATACACTTTATTGCATACCAAAACACAATTTACATTCAAAAAAACAGTCAAAAAGCAGATACATTTGTACAATAGGCGGTCTTATAGCTAAAAGCGATCTCTTCCAGACAACCGTTTAATTTACAGAAATTCTGGAAAATATAAAAATATAGCAGGTATGTTGCGGTGTACTAAAGACAATACATTATTATAGAAAATATATACATACAATACACAGACAACAGATATATACCGTTTACATATAATATGAAATATACTACTAATAATAGATACTACTAATAGATAGCATGATGCATCGCTCACTCAAGTAGGAGAGAGACAGATGTCAAACGCTGCCGAACGCGGAGGCCGATTGTGCCTCTTTGTCGCTCGTTGCGCGCTCTCACTTGCACTTGAAGCCTTAAATGGAACGCCTCAAAGCGAGGTAACGCCGCATGAGTCATGTTTTTTCGTGCGTGCTGCCGGCTCCATCGAATTATAAGACGTTGCCACGTCAAAAAACAGCGAGCGCAACCACCCCAATAGGTAAATAAATAAAAACTGTCATATCGATCTAAAAGCTATTGTAATAAATTCCGCGAAGTTTGTTTACGTATCTAGCAACCCGTAACCGCAGTTTAGTGCACCTCATAGATTATGCAAGCTTGGCACGCGACGTCTCCTATATAAACCTCTACCGTGCACAGTGAAATGCGGATAACAACTGAACACGACACTAACTACACCTCTCTCTACATTCAATGAACGAGACACTTCAGATAACAACATCAAGGATTTACTGATTAGCAATTCGCTAGTATACATACAGGTCGTATTAAAATGTGATTGATCAAGATTATCAATCTTTTAATTCAAGCAACTAACTTGAACATATCGAGGGTTGAAGGGTATTTCGTTCAAGCGATATTTCGCTTAAAAAGCGATATTTGTCTTTGTAATTAAAAGTGTGTTTTATTTGGTATTGGCATCAACAGTTCGCTGTTTTTAATAAAAATTCAATTAAGTTTACTCCATTCAAATAGTTGAAGAAGTTTTGCGGTTATATTATTTTTTCTAAATTTTAAACTTTAAATGGCTCTCCTATAAAGTTGCAAAAATGTCGCTTAAACCAAATAGCTTTTGACCCCTCAAATTTTACGTCATCACCTTACTCACTCAGTTACTATTCTAATAATAGCTTTAGTAAGAGTAAATATAAAGCTGTTTATTTAAATCAATTTCAAAAAAAACCTATTAAGCATACATTTTTACATACATTTTCACTGGTGTTAGGACCTCTTGTGAATCCGCACGGGTAGGTACCACCACCCTGCCTATTTCTGCCGTAAAGCAGTAATTCGTTTCGGCTAGAAGGGTAGTCCGGCCGTTGCAACTATACTGAGACCTTAGAAATTATATCTCAAGGTGGGTGGCGCATTTACGTTGTAGATGTCTATGGGCTCCAGTAACCACTTAACACCAGATGAGCTGTGAGCTCGTCCACCCAGCTAAGCAATTAAAAAAAATTAGCAAAAATCTCGCTTTAACCAAAAAATCTTTCACCCCTCAAACTTTACGTCATCACGTGAAACTCATTTACTATTCTAATAATAGCTTCAGTAAGAGTAAATATAAAGCTGTTTATTTTAGTCGATTTAAAAAAAAAACGTTCTAAACATACATATCTGTTAACTAATTTAAAAGAATCGATATGGAATCACAGAGGAACAATGAGATAAGGAACAAAAAGACGATGCAGGGCACCGCTACGAACGAAATGGCTCCCGGAACGAATTAACTCTCTCCACTATACGAGCGCTATTACTGAATTCTGGGAAAATTTGTAGAATGAAATGTAATAGTCGATATCAAAAGGATAATTGTATTTTATCGGAATAGCTGAACAGACGATCTAACGACCAACTATTTACTACGTATAAGACTTCGTTATTTACTATTGTGGTCCTTGATGATGGATCCCCGATTCAAACTGATGGCATATCTCAGAATGACTATGATGCTTCCGAGTAGGTCTGCCGGCTGTCATAAGATGATTTTCAATACAAGCAGACCATGACTATAAGAAACCTTTGATTTCTATGGAGAAGGGAGCATATGAAGTCAGTGATCTAGCCCATTCCTTACTTTGCTCCCAAATTCAAAAAGAACAAATTTTAAGTAAAAACTATGTCGATGTATGTATGATCACCGTTACGACGGATTGATCAAATAAAGGCAGCTCTAAACGTCCCCGTCATCGAGTGCACAAGGGCTGCGGTACGCGAAGAATGGCAACGTTTGGTAAAGCGCACCACCACCCAAAATAATAACCACGACCACTCTGCCAAGAGTGCATACGACTGAGAAGAATGTCAATATAATTAAAAGCCGCTAAGTCATCCGTTCTTAACTTGTTTGCACTTGTAGGCAGACGAGCATATAGCCCATCTGATGGGGAGTGGTTATCGTCGCTCATGGACCTCAACAATGCCAGGGACACAGTCAAGCCGCTGCCTACCCTTGACTACTCTCCACAAATCTCGTTTGAAGAAAGCCATGTCATGCGCTCAGGAAACACCAAGATGGGAAGTCATTCCAAAGCCAGATGGTATGTGTCAGAAAAGATTTCTGGAAACGCATTATGGATGAATGCAGTGGCTCTAGTTAGTAGCGGTGGCGAGCAGTCCAATGGTATCATGAGATGATGGGTTCATCTCAAATCATTCCTCAGAGTAAACCAAATCTTTTTAAACTAAATTATAAATACAAAAAGACTAACCCGTGTGTTTTTACTGTATCAGGATTCAAAATATAAGCAGGATAAAACATTACAAACAAGAGAGCGCAAGTTCAGAAAATTAGCAATGTCATTGCCAATGCTCAGGTCTGGTGGTAACCGCTCAATAGCAGTTAATTGTTCGTTTGACTTTCTTCAATCTTATTTTTATGTTATCTCTATCTCTTCAACGACACAAAATAAGACCCGTTTGTGTTTCAAAGTCAAGCGAAATTCGACATCGAACATCGTAATAGGGGCTAGCTTCGGCACTCTGCACAAAAAATACACAAGATTAATTGTCCCTCAGCGGGACAAGATTGCAACGGAAACATTCGAAGTTTCCGCATTCTGGCTTTTTGTTTTGCGCTAACATAATGGTGTTTCCAAATCGATTCGGGATTGAGATCCGAAAAGAAATGCTTTAGTACATTTAGTTACATCTAAATTTATTACATTAAAAGCACCTATTAAGATTGCTACTAAAAAGAAAGTTAACAAAATAAAACGTTCTAAGATCATACATTCGCTCGTTCACAATTCGCGTTGGTGTACATTGTAATCTCGAAATCCGAAAGAGCACTACAATCAAAAATAAAGCTACTAATCTACAAACGACGCCATTTAGGAGCATCGCGACTACTAACAGCGCAATTGCCTCAATTTGTGTATCACAACGTTCCAGTAAAGAGGCTTAACATTAATCAGAATCCCGTTGCCGACGAGCGTAAAAAGATCGCTGAAACAAGATAAAGTCTGTTGACAAGTTGTGTAAGTCTGGCGCGGAAGGCTGTGCGAATGACAGTCTCGTCCCCTTCACCCGAGCAAACCGCTCCGACGTCAGCTGGTGTCTTTTACAATGCATTTTCCGAATCTATTTGAATGTCGGATAGATATTGAAATTCGAATTTCAAGAAGAACCGCCAGTATCATGAAGTACTCTGTTTTTGATGGAGTTACTGCTTACGGATTATGAGAAAGTTGAAAGATAGATAGGAATGCGAATTCACTTGACACGACTTACGCTAATTACAGTATTCTAATTTGAGTTACGAAATAAATTCCTATAGTCCCGAGTGAAGGGTGGGACAGCTGTTGTAACCATACTGAGACCTTAGAACTTATATCTCAAGGTGGGTGGCGCATTTACGTTGCAGATACGTCTATGGGCTCCACTTAACCACTTAACACCAGGTGGGCTGAGAGCTCGTCCACCCATTTAAGCAATATAACAAATTATTTTCGAATATTGCCAATGATGTGCCAGTTAACGCTATTTACAAACAAATTCAAACATTTCTCGTTAACTCTTCGAAGACAGATGCCCATAGCAGTCGAAGTACAGAACTAAAGCAACTTCGCCTAAAGGTGTGCAAGATTAATCGAGGGCGGAACGTTGGACCGCCGGAAACGCATCCATAACTGTCTGGGAAACGTTCTGCATTTCCGGTCCACTATATGTTTGTATACCTATACACTTGGTGCATAAGAACTGCGTTCAGGTTTTGAAGAGTACTTACTATAATGATTATGTCAATGTTACTACGGGACTACGATCTCATATCTCAGAATGGCCAGTGTCATTTAATGCGAGATGGCTATAGGCTAGTGGTAATCATACTAAACCACGTAAACCACGTTGAGATCATTTGCCTGTAACTTGAAAAGGCCATTGAATTTTAGATGACCTAGGTCTTATTTCCATATTAATATTATATTTCCCTGTTTTGTTCACATTTCCATTGACTTTTTTTTGTTCTGTACCATAATTGTGTTTCTTCATAATATTTCATCTATACTAATATATAAATCTACAGTGGGTTTACGGATGTTCCGTTATAATTACTGAACGATGCATTCGTTTGACTTGAAACTTGGTATCCATGTAGAAAATACATGTACTTAATGGATAGGATAATATTTATATGAGTGTTGGACTCCCTAACCAGGTGCGGGGGCGTTAATGATGAGAATCTTTGTCGGGGTGAGAAATAATAACGTTAATTTGAAATGCTCAGCGAAGCGAACGGGTACAGCTAGTTTATTATAAAATCAGTTATCTGGCAGTGATATTCCTGTCTAAATCGGCTTAGTTGTTTCGAAGATCAGCCGGAACAAACAGACAGAAAAAAAAGTTTTTTATACACATTTAATAAAACGCCGTTATTTTGACATTACAATCTTTTGTGTTTCTTTTTTAATTAATGAGAAAAAAAATCCTACCAAAGCTTATCACCGTTTTGAATACCAATCTTAGTAATTGATTGGTAAGGATCTAAGGATTTAAAGATACTCAAAGGCCTAAAGCGATCACAAATCAACTAACAACAACAAACACCCAGACGTTTTCAATGAGCTTTTCCTCATATTTCAATTTAAGTTAACAGTTTAACGTCGATTAAAGTTTCGAACTCCAAAACCTCAAATACAAATTCAACTTTAATAAGATTTCTCGAACCGCAACTTTTGAATTTTAACATCCAACTTTCTGATATCGAAGTGTAGTGAAATGTCTCGGTGCAGCGTGTGCAGGAAATTAAATCGGTAAGACCTCAGTTTGGAATATAAATGTGAATTCAGCATTTTAGCCTTTCAAGAAATTTAGGTCAGGAATCCGCAAAATTCAAGGTGACATTTTTATTGATATTTCTTTCTTTTTGGTCGTTCCCTCAATGCTGAGAATCGTGACTGTATGTCATTCTCCACTCGGTCCGGTTCTGTGCCATATGTACTGTATATATAAACTGTATGAATATTATTAATATTACGCAACATTAAACATTATAATTAGTAGAATCTTCGATGACCAAACGAATAAGACGATCGGTGGCCTCATACAGAATGTTGTCACTACAGAGAGTATCAAATGTTAGGACAAATGCCAATCTTTCTATTTAGGCATCCAATATGTGATCACAAATGTAAACTGTAGGCACCGGCTTGGCTCTGCCCCTGGCATTGCTAACGGACATGAGCGACGGTAACCACTTACCATCAGGTGGATCTTACGCTAGTCTAGGGCAATAAATAAATAAAAAAGACATCCACGATGAAGGAGCGACATCGTTCAGTAAATTTGTGTAATTACTCCTGTGTATTCGCAAGGATAAACAGCTTGTACTGCCCTACCTATTTGTACCTCGAAGCGATCATAAATTCACGCTCGAACCTCAATACCCAATAGCAGTGAATCGATGAGCAAGTTTTTGTATTTGTTATGTATAAACAACTATTTGATAAATTCGATCACGTATTTCCTCAAATTTCAAACTGAAGAGTCACATTTTGTTCCGCCACAAACAATCTCACTACTGACTGTACGAACGTAAACAGGACATTTGTAGCGCAAAACATTTGCAATACCGTACAATTTTTTGGTACAATTTTGCTAACCACAATCACAATTGACGATCATGAAAACAAAGAGCGAACACGGCCGGGCCGTGGTTAATATAGTGTGTTCAAAACTGGAATATTACGTAAGTCGTTATCATCAAAAATTCGCATTCAAATCCATCCGAATACAAATTATAACAATGATTAAAAAAGCTCAATGATTTAACAGAGAATACGCTGACAACATCTAATATTTAAATTAACATCATTATCCTGCTCTCAAATAAACGTAACGCTGAAGACACAGATGGAAGCCTCCGAGGGCCGCTAATTAAATCCTTATAAGTACATGTTATTTACGCGCAAGTGATTTATTCTGGAACCCTAATTTCATCAGAATTTTCTTTATACGAAATACTTTCTTAATGAAATTTTGCTTCTTGAACGATAAAATTACGGCATTGATCTTTTCTTTTTGACTTTCGAAGATGTTTGGTTTCATTAATTTTCTTGCCTCCGAAAATTATTTAATTCTTACCTTTAATGTTCGAAATTGTTGTGGTAGTGACTTGCTTCCCTGGTTTCGATCGGGTTTTTCAAGCGTTCCCCTTCACAATTAATATTTATATAATGCCATCTAATCTGCATTCAACAATTCATCTTTTGATTATATTAATCGGGTATTGGTTGATATCCTAATTCTAGTTATACAAATTCAATTTTGACTTATAACTATCGACCTCATTAATAAAAAGGCTTTAATCGATTTTAATATTAAGAGCTGACACGACGGCGACGTTATTTTGTTGTCACTCAATTTTATTTTTTGTTCCTGCATAAATGGTGGACGATCTCACAGCCCAACCGGCATTAATTGGTTACCTGAGCCTAAAGTAAATGCCTTCACTCACTCGAGATATGAGTTCTAAGGTCTCAGTATAGTTACAACGGCTGCCACACCCTTCAACCGAAACGCATTACTGCTTCACGGCTGAAATAGGCAGGACGGTGGTACCTACCCATGCGGACTGACAAGAGGTCCTATCACCAGTAAGAAAGTATCCTAAAAAACCGAAGATTCCGTAAAAAAGGCGGAGAAAAGAAAAATATGATAAAAATGAAGATTTGTCTGCTCCTAATATGCTACATTTAGCTCTCAGTATATATGGGCTTATAGCGGTCGCAACAGCAGACACGTCCTTACGGATCCATCAGATCCAATAGCTCTTGCATTAGATACCTTCAGCTCTAACACTAGGAGCAGACTTAGGGTTCCTGGTAACCGTACTCGGCGAACTGGCAAAGAGTTCGACGTGCAACCCAACCCATGCATCAGCCTGCTGAGTTTCTCGCCGGATCTTCTCAGCGGTTCGCGATTCTGATTCGATAGTAGATTCATTCGCGAAGCTACTCTTGAGTTGTTGGGTCTTCTTCGGAGCTGTTGGCGGGTCCCGCCCCTCCTGGCTGAGCCTTGCTCGCCCACCTGTCCTGGTGAAACAGGATAGGCGTCCAGGCCACCAGTAATACTTCAATCATGAAAAAAAGGAATTCACTATATAAAGTCATTATAATAATATTATAAGTATGCATAATAAAAATAATCGCGATGTTTTCAAATAGATCGGAACATTACAATAACCTTCAAAAGAATTATAATTTGGTTTTTTAATTCATCTTTTATAATTAATAAAAACTGATATCATACAGTATTATAGCATATATGAGTAGCATACAGCATACAAAACTGTCCATAATTATTATTTTCAGAAATGAAATAAGTCAAATACTCCTTAATTTTACATAAATCATACATTGAATACAATGAGGAAACTGTGGGTTTTCAACGCTTTATTTTCATTTCTCCTTGTCGGGGTTTCCTCTGGGGATCCCTATCTGTCGTCTGTGATAGAACATCATACAAAATTAAGAGATTAAAGAGTGGGGACTGTGGCTGGTCGTATTATTATTTAATCAACTATCATTGTAAGGTTTTTTTTGAGGTTTCATCTGGAATTTATAAAAACATAAATCGTTTTAATGGAACTCCATTGTTCTTTAAAAGACTTTCAAAGGGGATCTCGAGATGGGTGGCGCATTTACTTTGAAGATGTCTATGGGCTTCAGTAACCACATAACATGTAGGCGATAAAAAAAAAAGAAAAAAAAAAAAAACACCCTTTCGCTTACACTTCTCGAATAAGATGTTAATTTCCCACCGTTCGGTATTTGACCTTGTCTGCCTTGTTTTACGAAAGGCAAAACTATGTATAATATGGTCTTTACCTAATGACGCACGATCGATCCAGCGGGAAGGATATGTGATACAAACTTTTTATTTTTTATTGCTGAGATGGGTAGACGAGCTCACAGCCCACTTGGTGTGAAGTGGTTGCTGGAGCCAATAGACATCTACAACGTAAATGCGCCACCCACCTTGAGATATACGTTTGAAGGTCTCAGTATAGTTACAACGGCTGCCCTACCCTTCAAGCCGAAACGTATTACTACTTCACGATAGAAATAGACGGGGTGGTGGTACCTGCCCGTGCGGACTCACAAGAGGTCCTATCACCAACCAGTAAACACAATATTAAATAAACTAAAACCGTTCTGATTTCATATCGTATACAATTCGATATTTTCGTATATATCATCATCACCATCATCATCATCATCATCATCATAGTCTGTTACTCTTCAGAAGAGCAGTCATGGTCATGTGGAATCCTTGTTTACTATAAGCCTTGACAATTCTTCTCGTATACAAGTAATTTCAAATACAAACTTGACGAAAAATGTAAAATCTCACAATATTTACAAAGAGCACACCCGTAACACGTATCTTCTGAAAACACACAGAGAATCCAGTATATTTTATTGTTAGGATCTTGTTACAGAATACCAAGAGAGTACATACAGTAAAACAGAATGAAACGAGCCGGCGTATCTCTTCATTAGAGCTCGCAACGCAAACAAAGACATAGTTTGATCACGGACAACTGAATTTAATTCAAATCGTTCTGGTATTAAAATAAGATTTATTCCAGAAATTCTTAATACTCAATCAAATCGATCAATCACATTTTTTTTTATTCAACATAAATGAAAGTACATACTTGTTGAACGTCAAAAAGAACTACCGCCAATTCACAAGAACTAGCCTCCGTCCTGAGAAGAACTGGCAAGAAACTCAGCGGGCATGTCTTTTTTTTTAAATATTCATTTTTACAAGAAGTATTATAACGTAACAATTATTGCAATATTGAAGTGCCCGAAGCGAGTAACTCATTCCCACTTTGTGCAATCTTCTAGATAATAATTGACTTTATAGTAGGCTTTATTGCACAGATGTTCTTTAAAAGTTTTCTTAAACCTTTATCTAAGTAGGTTCTGAACATCTTGTGGGATTTTTTTTTTTAATTTATTTATTTAAGGTCGCTTTTTAACAACTAGGGTCATTAACGACCACAGTTTACAGTATCATTTTAAGTTACATTGACTTCAACATCATACTAAATTATACAAACCAATGATCTTTAAAAAACTAAGGGTCTGTTTATACCCATCTTGAGTCAGACAGTCTGTTAAATTATCAGGGAGCTTACAAAATTGTCTTTCTATGTCATATGCTTTACATTCAACTAACAAGTGTATTGTGGGATTTTGTTGTACAGGCGCACAGACAAACACCCGAATGAATTTCGTATCTTATGTAACCTACTCATCACCACATCAACCATCTGTGACCAGAACCTGAACCACTTATCTGGTGTTAAGTAGTCGCCGGGGCCCATAGACATCAACACGTTAATACCGTCACTCACCTTGAGACATGAGTTCTAAGGCACAGTTTTTACAGAGCAACGGCTATTTAAATTAGAAATTAATAATCAAATATTTTAATTCTCATTATTTTAAATAATTATTAATATTTATTAGTAATCAATAATAAAATGTTTAAATACAAACTAACTATAAGTAGGTATAATATAAAAGTTAAGTATTCTTCGACAAGAATGTTTCTGTGAATTGTCCAAGCAAAAGGTTCATCTCTAACAACCATCACATTATGTCTCGTGCCATAATGTGGGCCATTAATCAAGCGATTTATAAACATAGATATATAATATACTATGGTATAAAGATTAATTATTCTCGACAAATATCTAAAGATGTGCATGATTTTATATTACTGAACTATGCTGTTATGCAACTTATATGCGGTGATTTAATGACTGATGACGCTGAGGTTGTGTATTTAAAAGGTAATCACCAATTTTATAAGTATTATACATATTAGTCGCTACTAAAATTCAAGCAGTTAATATTTTTACAATGTTAACCAATTCAAATGTGTTTCACATCAATACATATTTGTAATATCCTGATTAATTTTACTACACATAGAAGTTACTATCATTCATTCTTACCTTCAACACTACGTTCTATCAAGAAACACCGTGGAGCACAGACGCGGATTACTGTTCTAGTTATTACCGATGCTATGCATTTATGCATTCCGTTTGAAGAATTGAAATGACAATTGTTTTATGTAACGCAAATAAATATATTTAGCTCGATTCTTAAAATAAGCAGAGTCATTCGCTTTAGTTAAACAAAACTACACTTACTGTTCGATTTTACTTCGTGGAAATTGCAACGGGCTTATGTACTATTTGCTATTCTCGGAAAACTAAAGTACCGTACGTATTCATTTAAACTTTAATCGCTATGTAGCTGTTTAGTTTAGGGGCCCAACGTCCGGCCTAGTAAGGTAAGGTGGTCATTGTTGGCACGCTGGACATTTTGTCCTCTTCAGTCCCAGCTCGTTAGGTTTAATGGCCCCGGGTACGCCATGGCAACGGCTAACGACGCCCGTATGTTATCGCCTACTCTTTTTGCCAAACAATGAGGGAAATAAACCTTCGCTTCTACGTTATCCGAAAAAATTCTATATTTGATTTGATTGTTGGAAGACTTATGGACGGGACGGGCTATAAGAATTCGTCTGAAGATACTCAAATTATATTTTAAAATCTTTACTTGGTCGTAAACGTGCGACTTGCGAATTTTAAAATTTAAAATAATAGTTGAGTTGAGTTAACTCTCAGACAACCGCTTTTAAGTGTTCAATTTAAAATCTAACGAGAAAACAAAATAAGCAATTGTAAAAGAAAATGTAACATATATTATATTTTTGAAGTTATACTTCTTTAGGCGCGTTATGAAAAATTTATGAGAGTGAAATTTTAAGATGCGCGCGCACCTTGACGCAAAATTAACGGAATGAAGTTGCCCGCTAAATCGCTCATTACAATACGACCGACGTAACTTGGCGAGTCTGAATATAGCCGCAGGTGAACTTTCCGAATCGTACCGAGAATTACCGAATTTATACGATGTCAAGAAAAGGAATGTCCAATATGCGTGTTTGAGGATGTTGTTTAATCGATTTTTTTTTTCAAATTCATTAAAATTTAAATTAAAAAAAAGAAATAAATTTAATAAAAATAAAGTATAACTTCTTACGCGCGTACATAAGTACACGCACCCTTTTTTTTATTTCCTCTTCACATTTAAAAATGTAAATTTATAAACATAAAAATATTTTTACATTCCAAGTAATTAATACAAATGTACTTTTCAATAATTATTATTATGGAATGAGTATTCTAATCAGCAAAAACGTTCATTTCGCGCAATATTACCTTTAAATGGTCATCAAAAGGCTTTGCATAAGAACCATTGAGTCTACCATGAAACTTGATAGCACTCAGGTACTCCTACTACATTCAAGAGTTCGTTAACACAGCTCAGTTTCGCTTAGCCTCGTCACAGTGTCTTAATCATCTACAATTACTGGTACAAATTATTCTATTATCCTATTCTTTTTTTGGTTTAACTTATTTGTTTATCGGATTAAGACTCAGACATCAGGAATGTAACCGAGGTATAGCACATAGGAATTTATAACTATTAAATAATCACCGATCGTACCCCAGTAATTTAAATGAACTATAAAAATGGAGACTGAACTAATTAAATGACAATAGTGAATGATATCGGTCACATAGGGCAGTATTATCTGTCACAGACAGGGTTCCGTGCGCCCACCGCAATAGGGACAGTACTAATCGTCAAAGACAACGTTCCACATCAAATACTGTACAGCACTGACTGTCGAAAGACAGTGGTATGTACACCAAGACGCATCCGCTCAAACGCGTGCACTCCGCGCAACTGCTTATAAAGAACTAATTCCACATCAGACGATACTGCAATTGTGCTGCCATCTCTCGGGAATCGTTCTGCGTTTCGTTTAGCTACCAAACTAATGACCGTCTTCGACTTCGTTTAGCTACCAAACTAATGACCGTCTCCGACATATTTATAACATCAGCTCAGTGTCAGTTGTAAAACTACAGTAAACCAACTTTGAATTTTTATTTGAATTTTTTGCCTACCCACTGCTGGTGACCTCGGGTCGCTATACATACTAGGCTCACCCTGCGAGACTTAGCTAACATCTGTCTTAGCACGAGCAGTGCTTCACTGAATCTACCATCGGATCGAAATCGCGACCCACTGCGAAGATCCGGCAAATGATGTTCCCAGTGGCCAGTAGCACTCCGGCTTTGACAGCATATAATATTTGAATATTGCCAGTCCATTGAGTTCACAGATTGCATTTGAATAATCCAATAGATTCCCAACCGGAAATCTATAACGAACTTGCTCAAAAGGTATTCTAAGCCCCAGTTCTAAGCGTCTAGTAGAAACATAATAAGATCCACATACGCTTCTAGACTGCCACATGAAAAATTTGTACGTTTTTATTAACTGGTTTTTATAAGTATGTATTCATTCTGTTTTGTTCTCGAATTAATTCTTTTTCTGCACTATTTTCTCGTGGCTATTGCGTTCGAAATTAGAATTTCTTTTGCACTATTTGGTACTCGGTTGCTGCTTGTTACAATACAGCATCTGAAAATACCTTCAAAACGTTATAGAATCGATTTTGCGTCTTATCGATTGCTTAATCAATTTCTAAATCTCTATATCTATTTATGGTATGTATTTATTTTCTTTAATAATGTATTATTAATAAACCGCAACATATCTGCTGTATTTTTATGTATCCAGAATTTCGGGTAATCAAATGGTTGCCTGGAAGAAATCGCTTTTAGCGATAAGACCGCCTATTGTACAAACGTATCTGTTGTTGAATGTTTTCTAATGTGCTTTGGTGTAGAATAAAGTATGTTTTTTCTCTTCTCTGTCTCTCTCTAAATCTCTTAGTTTCTCCTAAACCGTCGATTAATTGAGGGAGATTATTTTTTTAATCTTTAAACTATTATTTAGCGATTGTGAAACAGCGCCAAGTACAAGCACGTCTATATTGTTAAACAATCACTTTGCTATCTTCCTTGTAGCTTGATAGCACTCAAGCGCTCAAAGTTGAGGGCCAAGATTAGGTTAATGCATTTAAGTCTGATACTTACCTGGAATTCTCGGGAGAGCGACACGTGGATTTAGTGTTTGAGGAACTTAAACACTAACCTAGGAAATGGTGTCAGTTAAATTTTCGACTAATAGATTAATCGTTTTTTTTTATACATAAAATTCAGGTTCTATTTTGTCCGTAGTACAATAACTTGATTTTATAGGACTTTTATTATTGAGATAATTAATATTGCTTCTACGGTTATTTATTTCGCGTCTATTACTTGAGATATTTCGACTGTTTTTCAGCTTTGGCAGTCAGAAGATACAATAAAAAATAAAAATCGGTTGTCTGTAAAGTTGGTTTACTGATGATAGTTGAACGTGACAACGTCATAAGAAAATACTGATGGAATGGTTTCATTTTTCAATTATCGCAATTATTTTATCGTTGCTTTAAACAATTGACACCACATTCACGTTTCACTGAACTTCATACTTGACGAAAACATGTAAATGTATTATTGTATAGCAGCTGTCCACGCGGATGCATCGCTCACTCAAGTAGGAGAGAGACAGATGTCGAACGCTGCCAAACGCGGAGGACGATTGTGCCTCTTTGTCGCTCGTTGCGCGCTCTCGCTTGTACTTCAAGCCTTAAATGGAACGCCTCAGAGCGAGGTAACGCCGCATGAGTCATGTTTTTACGAAAAATTATTTTCGCTTTTTTTTTAAATAAAGACCTGGAAACCGGTGAGTTCTAATCATCTTTCGGCTAAATAACCTTAGAAAGGTTTAAAAAAAAATACTTTCGTAACACAGTTTATTTACTTTTTATTTATTGCTTAGTTGGGTAAATAACCTTAGAAAGGTTTTAAAAAAAATACTTTCGTAACACAGTTTATTTACTTTTTATTTATTGCTTAGTTGGGTAAATAACCTTAGAAAGGTTTTAAAAAAAATACTTTCGTAACACAGTTTATTTACTTTTTATTTATTGCTTAGTTGGGTGGACGAGCTCACAGCCCACCTGGTGTTAAGTGGTTACTGGAGCCCATAGACATCTACAACCGTAAATACGCCACCTACCTTGAGATATAAGTGCTAAGATCTCAGTATAGTTACAACGGCTGCCTCACCCTTCAAACCGAAACGCATTACTGCTTCATGGCAGAAGTAGGCAAGGTACCTACCCGCGCGTACTCACATGAGGTCCTACCACCAGTAATTACGCAAATTATAATTTAATAATAAACAGTTACCGACTATTAATAAATTCTATTATAATTAAGCTCATGAAGTTATTTAATGAAAACGCTATAACAATTCTGGCTTATCGCGTGAACGATGCGAGACATTACATAGAAGCGGATTCTGTAAAGGTGATCCGAAACGGTGAACGACACCGGATGTAGCGCTCGTAAACGCGTTATCTTCGTCGTTATGACGAAAAAATAATCTCTGCTGCTCCGGAGAGTCTTTGGAAAGTACATTGTTAGTGCGGATGCGATATTACGTGCGATACGTATGCAGAATTAGCTAACATAACGGTTTCGTTCAATATCAGTACTAAGGTAAAGTCGAATTTCGATTTTACAAAAAAAACTACATATAACTAACTGGGTGGTGTCGTGGGACACCGGATAGGAACGAAGTTCCTTATTATAAAAATATTAATGTTAAGTTTTATTCGAGGTATAAAAAAAATAATTATTTGGGTGTACATTTTTTATTATGATTTTTTTATTGATAAAAATACTTTACAAAGTTATCAACTTTATTTTATTCACAATGATTTATAAAAAATATATAATAATAATGTACAAAGAAACAGCTATTTATATGAATAATAATAATTAAGCCTAATTATGTTCTATCATAGAAATAATAATAACCGTCATCACGTAGGCTATACAGTAGACACTGTATAGCCATCATACTAAGACTATACATAAATAATAAAAATCTTACGTTACGGACGTTTTTTCCCGGTTAGGGTACTCTTCCGCATCGTCCCATAAGAAACTTCGTTCCAAAAATATATATAATTATTAAGGCTATTATACTTTCCATGGTGCTTGAATTTGCGAATGCAGGCAATTAAATCCGCAAATGCGGCCAACGAACGTAGTTTGAATGCACATCAAGATGACATTCGTAAAATCTGTTAACCATTTTTAATATGATTTATTAAACATACGTACTAAAATATTTTATTATAGAAGATACAGATTAATATAAATATATAAAACATAGATAACGTGGATGTTACCGTTTCCTGTGTAAATATTTTAACTCACTTGGACTTTTCTCGTAATACCTAGAATACGATTGTTGTTTTTCTAAGATCTTAAAATTATTGTTGGCGCGATTTGCAAGCTTACTTCTGTGGGCTTATTTATATAAAATTGCAGTGGCCATTGCAGCTCCGACGTTTATGATCGCTCACCATCAGCTGGTCCGTACACTCGTTTCGCTTTTAATGAGAATATAAAAATATTAGCAGAATAATGTATGATTTATTTTTCTTATTAAAAAACTTTCAGATCCATTTGAAGTCTTTTTAATATATAAAGTAATTAACAATTTTCCTTGACGACAAGCCATATCAATTAATTAGATAAATCGAATTCTAATATCGCCTTGTCATTAATTACAATCTAATAAACTTACTCGAAGTTCCCGTTTTACAAATACTCTATTAATTAATATAGTAGATTGAAAAGCGAATACCTAATGATGATTACACAGTGAAATAAACTCTAAGTATTGTTATAAAACATTTATTACATTTTTTTATTTTTTATTTATTGCTTAGATGGGAGGACGAGCTCACAGCCCACCTGGTTTTAAGTGGTTATTGAAGCCCATAGACATCTACAACGTAAATGCGCCACCCACCTTGAGATATAAGTTCTAAGGTCTCAGTATACGGCTGCCCTACCCTTCAGACCGAAACGCATTACTGCTTCACGGCAGAAATAGATAAGGCGGTGGTACCTACCCGCGCGGACTCACAAGAGGTCCTACCACCAGTAATAGATGTAAAATGTTTCGTATATGAATCTAATTAAAATACATGTATTGAGGTAAATGAGCTCACGGCCTGATGCTAAGTGGTTACCAGAGTCTATTATCATGACCATTTTTGGCTACCAATCTAACAGTAGCCTCGAGTGGTTATTCTACCTTCAACATGAGTGATGGGCGAGCTCATGGGGCTCAGTCTGAAAGAACTACTAACGTCTCTCTAATTACACTAGCGAAAGTTTCGCTGAATTTTTTATCAGATCGGAATAGCGACTCACTCAGAAGATCCGGCGATAATCTCAGTGGGTTGTATCTTTTTTCCCCTACCTATGCTAATAGCCTTGAGAGGCTATATCAGCGTTACTCAAGCGCAGCGGTCGGGGAACTTTTTTAATTATTACCCCAAAATATTTTTGTGTAAATTGATATTATCCCATGGCGAAGAACAAAAAAAACCAAATCGCTTCTTTTTAGCATCTTTCATATTATAGTCCCCATGATAATTTTGAAAAATATATATTTTTTCGTTTCATTTCATTTCGTTTCATCGAGTTTGAAATCGCAACGATTATAAAGAAGTTTCACTTCAATATTATTATATACTTTTTACTCACAAAAGTTTCATTTTTACCCCCCAAAATTTCATTTTACCCCATTTGGAGTAATTTACCCCGGTTCCCCGACAGCTGCTCTAGCGTGTAGGTGAGTTCTCGGGGCTCAAGCCGGAGGGTTGCATCTAAGGGTTAAGTGTCACATCAAGTTAGTGGAACTCACATTGTGACGTGACCGGTGCTTAGAATGACTAAATGCACAGAAAGTGGAAGGATACAAAATGTCTAGGACGACTGCGGTTGTTTGTTACCCCTTCGCCTAGGTCGGGTATGTAACTTGCGTACGCGAAATGGTCTGCAAGCGAAGTCGTCGTGGCCTAAAGGATAAGGCGTCTGGTGCATTTGTATCTAGCGATGCACCAGTTCGAATCGCGCAGGCGGGTACCAATTTTTCTAATGAAATACGTACTTAACAAATATTCACGATTGACTTCCACGGTGAGGTAATAATATTGTGTAATAAAATCAAACCCGAAAAATTATAATTTGCGAAATTACTGGTGGTAGGACCTCTTGTGAGTCCGCACGGGTAGATATCACAACCCTGCCTATTTCTGCCGTGAAGCAGTAATGCCTTTCGGTTTGAAGGGTGAGGCAGTCGTTGTAACTATACTGAGACCTTAGAACTTATATCTCAAGGTGGGTGGCGCATTTACTTTGTAGATGTTTATGGGCTCCAGTAACCACTTAACACCAGGTGGGCTGTGAGCTCGTCCACCCATCCCACCCATTGAACGGTACTTAAACATTATAAATGTTCGAATTCGCTGATCACGATTTCAAAGTTCGGACCATAAGCTATCTATAAAAATAGAAGTCTTATAAAGGAGCCATTAAGTTATATTGCTATCTTTTCATCGTCTTATCTAATGAAAAAGAATACCCGTTTCTTATACTTTCAGTTATCTCAGCACTAAAGTTTTATTAGGCCGGTTCGAACGTTCGTTATTTCTCAACTAATTAAAAGTCTCATTAGAGATCTGATGCTTGGTCAGGGTGACTAATCAGTTTTTGTTGTCTAAGCAATAAATAAATAAAAACGTGTTATTTACATTAGCCTACACACTAAAGGAACTACTTGCCTCAATCAACTTACAAAATTAACGTCCAATCAAGACTTAAGTTGAAAATATCAATAACTATAATAAATATGAATATAAATTTTCTTGTCTTTCAACAAAATAGTGCCCAAATGATTTTATTTCCAATAAAATAGAGTTCAAAATTGATGTAGGATAGGTATTGAATGGTATAGTATTAAAAGGTACGTGCGTTATCAATTGAGACAGTGAACTGAAAAGTTGTTTAAGCTGAAGATCCGTGTGCCTTTTGAAACTTTCTCCAACTTTTTATCAGATAAGTTTCGTCCACAGATTATATCAAAGTCCAAAAAAATGCGTCCTTTCGGGATATAAAAAAGAAATTGTATTTTCGCTCTCTTTGGATTTTTCTAGAATTCTCGTTTCCGAGTTTTGGATAAAAAGACTATCAGATAACAGGAAAAATCTTCAGAAGCTTTTTACTGTGATCTTCAGAAATAGAAAAAATAATGTCATAAAAAGATTATTGAATTCAAAACATTAAAATGACACCAGGACTTGAACTTGACTTATTAAAATGATTATTGAATAAGTAAATAGAATAAAAAAAAATAGAATTGGAAATAACTTAAGAGTGAAATACTTCAAACTACTACCGAACTCGTGTTTTAATGAATCTCAAAGCAACAAAAAAAGTTTTTTTTTCTTGCATAGGTGGTTGGACGAGCTCACAGCCCACCCGGTGTTGAGTGGTTACTGGAACCCATGGACATCTACAACGTAAATGCCGCCACCCACCTTGAAAAATGAGTTCTAAGGTCTCAAATGAAGTTACAACGTCTGCCCCACCCTTCAAACCGAAACGCATTACTGCTTCACGGCAGAAATAGGCAGGGCGGTGGTGTCTACCCGCGCGGACTCACAACAGGTCCTACCACCAGTAAAACAGGTCCTACCACCAGTAACAACAGGTCTTACCACCAGTAACAACGTGAATACGATTATTGCGTAAAAGGAAAGGAATGTCAAAAAATGACGGAACAAATTACTGCTTTATTCTTTGTAATTTATATCTGGTAATTTATTTCTCTACGGGTATATAATTTCGTGACAACCACCAATATGAATATTGATTCATATTTTTTTTGCATCTAAAGTCTTGTAGTCGACAATCGATAGTATGAAATTTCTTAATCTAAAATGCTAGGTTTTTAATTGTGTTAAGTAGTTATTGGAGCCCATAGACATCGACAAGCTAAATGCCGCCACCCATCATTAGACATAAGACATAAGTCTATTTTTTTTAGTATAACGGTTCCTCCGTCCTTCAAACCCAAACTCATTACTGATTCACGGCAGAAATTGGCAGGGTGGTGATACCTATCCGTGCGAGCTCACAAGAAGTCTTACCACCAGTAAGATGCTGAAATCCAGTATTATACTTACGACTTCATTCCTGTTAACCAAATGTGTTCTAATTTTATGAACACTTCGCACCCAAAAGGGAGCCTGGTATGAAAACTAACTAAAGAAAATATTAAATCCACTAGTAACTTTCTACGGAACAATTGGGTTTCGTGCAACAAGTACATTTCACTGTATATTTGAATACGTGGTCATGACACACGAATTTACTGGAGCCCTTATCCAGTCCAATGACCAATAATGCGAAGGGGCACTACAGAAACCTTCGCGTCTCCAGATTAAGATGAAAGCGTTCACTTGCGCGTGAAACAATATTCATAAAAACCGAAGAAGCTTCCTATTCGAGAAGCATAAAAACTAGAGTGCGAATAACATGACAAGTAAAATGCTTCGTCGGTAACGTACGATAAAATCAGAGATTACTCAAAGGGGCCTTTTTATGTCGAAGGATAGCTTCACGAGTCTCTTATAGATGTAGGTAGACGAAGATAGTTCGGCGTGACTGTTTTATACCTATAAACGTGAATGCTCCAGCGACTAGGTACATTACTATATATCTGAACAAGTGTGTCAATAACTGAAACGGGTTACGTGCGTCTTTCTTTAAGTTTTGAGGAGTTTTCATTGTCGAAAATCTCCAATCTTTGGTTTATTTAAAACTAATTTTACTGTTTAATCCTCGTCTGCGATCAATCTGTGACAACGAAAACTGTAAAAAGTACCTGAAACGTCGGAAATAATAAAATGAAAATGATAAATATGTGTGGTGTCGTGGGAAACCGGATAGGAACGAAGTTCCTTATTATGAAAATATTAATTTAAAGTTTTATTCGAGGTATAAAGAAAGTAAAACTGGAGGTTTCGCAACAACCCACGGTCATTCGGCAACGTGTGAACTTATTGTGGTACACTTCATTTGCATAAGAGTTAGTGTATTGCACAAACGAACGCTCTGAGATCGTGATCAATGAATGATAAAAAAATATGTTATTTTTTGTGCGTTATTACAAAGTTAAGTCGTACACTGTGTGCATTACTAATAAAAATCTTACGTTACGGACGTATTTTCCCGGTTAGGGTACCCCTCGGCATCGTCCTATTAGGAACTTGGCTCCAAAACGATATTAAAGTGTAGTAAAATTGGTTTTAATTATGGTTACGCGAAAGTCGAAGCAAAAATCCTTCTCAAGATATTTTTTATTGCTTTTCTATGCAGACTAGCGTATGGTCCACCAGATGGTGAGGGTTTACCTTTCCTTTTACGCAATAATCGTATTCACGTTGTTACTGGTGGTAAGACCTGTTGTTACTGGTGGTAGGACCTGTTTTACTGGTGGTAGGACCTGTTGTGAGTCCGCGCGGGTAGACACCACCGCCCTGCCTATTTCTGCCGTGAAGCAGTAATGCGTTTCGGTTTGAAGGGTGGGGCAGCCGTTGTAACTATACTGAGACCTTACAACTTATATCTCAAGGTGGGTGGCGCATTTACGTTGTAGATGTCTATGGGCTCCAGTAGCCACTTAAAATCAGGTGGGCTGTGAGCTCGTCCAACCATCAAAGCAATAAAAAAAAAAAAAACACGCAAAACAAAAAGTA
>NW_021011483.1:1278950-1570697 GCF_003987935.1 Bombyx mandarina
ATGAAAGCTCTTGTAGTGAATTTTNGCAGGTGAGCGTCACCTTAAACGTGAGCTGATGAGCTGAAAGGGAGCATATGAACTCTGCGGAGAATGAGCGGATACGAAAGGGTAGGTAGGAAAACGGGACTTACTTGGAGGCTGATGCTGGCACTATCACGGTCGTAGTGGTGTTCCTCTGCGATGGGTGGCACATACACCCTTTCACCGGTTCACACTCAACCTTTTACTTAGTATCGAAAGGCGCGCGCGCACAATTTACTCAATATCGAACGAGCGTATCTCCGCGTGCCGTCATGTACCGCACTGTTATGAGAGGTGCGGGGTGCGTACGGGCGACGGCACCCGAGTTGAGCCGAACATTAACAAACGTCGCGCTGTCGCGCGAACAATATATTTAATATACATCCATAACTCTGGAAAAGACATTTTATATTTATCATACAAATAGTGTGTGTGTATAGTAGCTTGTGTAGTGACCATGTCACTTACCACTACTCCAGACGGCCGTTAAAGATATTAATTAATGTCCTAATACTAGATGTGCTGTGGGCTAAAGATCCATTCACATTTAAAAAACAAACACAGCAGGAATCTTTGACGAGTGCCGAAATCCGTTCGCTCTGTAGTACAAGTAAAAAAATATTCTAACATCAATATTTTCGTCGCCTACTCGTTGCCTAATTCTGATCGTAAATTGGGTCAGTTCATTACGGAACGTGAAACAAGAATAAAGAGAATCCTTACGGGATCCGTCCGGAATCAGAACTGTGTTATTTTATTTAGATCTCCCATCGACTTGTGCGGGTCGGATTTGTATTACGTTATTATGAAAAAAACGACGATCGGATTCTCAAAAAACTTTTCGACCCTCAATTGACTACTGTACTACTGAATCTGTGAATTTTTAATTTAATGGGTTTGAAAATACCGCTTTTATGAAAAGAGATGATTTCATTTTGCAAAATCGCATATTTTCTGCAATGCATGAGTGGACGAATTTATCGACCACCTGTTATTAAGTTATGACGGTAGCGGTAGACAGATATTAATGCCATCGGCAACCATTCTAAGGTCAATAGGTCGAAGACCTAATTTTATTATAAGCTTCAACCAAAACGCATTACTGCTTCACGGCAGAAATACCTACACACACGTCTAGGCTCACAAGACGCCCTACCACACCAGTAAAGTTTCGCAATATCAACTAAATAAACTTTGAAAGAGCAATTATAATCTAAACTTATATTTTCTTAACTTACTGACAAGCCATATTAAAATTTAATGTAATAAAGAAAATAGAATCTAATCTAATTTGGCAGCGAAGCAAAAGTTTAGGTATTCGTTCACAATGCTTCTAATAATTTTCGTAATGGACTCAGTCTTTGAAAACCTTTCATTATTAAATGGAACCCTCAATAATGAGAGCTAAAAGAAACCATTTTGCAATTAAAAAAGATACGTATTTTACTTGTTCTTGTAACCCAGAAAAAAACATCTAAAGAAGACATTTTTATTTAAAACCTGGAAATGATAGATAAATCATGGAAAAACTTATATCATTTGGCTTATTTTTAAAGTCTACATTACTATGAATTGTTGAAATGGTGCGTATTTGTTATTGTTGAAATGTTCATCTTAAAGCGGTTGTCGATTCAAATTGCCGTGAATGCATAAATAGTAACTCACTGTAGTCCATTTCTATCTTTCTGAAGACTGGCATAAACGCTGTACCAATGCAGTTAAAACTATAATTGTCTTATAGTGGTTAGTGACATCCACGTTGTGATCTCTAGGGTTCTTATCTATACTAATATATGAATCTACAGTGGTTTTTACGGATGTTCCGTTATAACTACTGAACCATGCATCCGATTGACTTGAAACTTGGTATCCATGTAGAAAATACATGTACTTAATGGATAGGCTAATATTTATATAAGTGTTGGACTCCCTACACCAGTTGCGGGGGCGTTAATGATGAGAATGTTTGGGGGGGGTGAGAAATAATAATGTTAATTTTAAATGCCCAGCGAAGCGGTCGGATACAGCTAGTAACTATTAAGATTTAGATTGGTTGGAACTATTAGATTGGTTGTGAGCTCGTCTTTGATTGTAAGGCTTTTGTTTATTTTTGCTGATATCTTTCCATTTATATTAAATGACAATTCCTCTTTAGGTTTCTTCAACAATTTTAACACCCTGTAGGTAAATCAAATGAAATGTTTGACCTACCTAATTATATAATGACTTTTACAAATTAAGGATTCTACTATTGTGACCAGCTTTGATGTTGCTTATAAACAGTTCTAAACGTAATGCCTTTTGTTTCGCAGGTAAGAACCGTGTCAAATGGAAATACGGCCGGCTCAAAAACGAAGTTCAAGAAAATTCTTTCCCATAGAGGTGATATGTTTTACGAATTTAATTAATACAAAAGCAATAATATTATACTGTGAAAATATTATGTTTTCCAGTCGAATGCAAAAGCAAATTTCATCGAATGTGGAAGCGTGTAGCCAAAATAAAATATTCAAGGGTCGTAATTTGAAATTTCCGGTCGATTACCAACGGCTCAACTTGTCATCCTTGTACGAATTCAATGAATTTAATTTTCGTTTATGTAATATGTATTCACAACATACTGAATAACTGACGTAGTTCACTTTAGTCATTTCACTGATATCTAAGAGTAAATAGGTCGACACGTACTTTTCACATTCAAGATAATCTTTTTAAGTATTCTTTACCCAATCTCACCGGTTCAGTAGATTTGGGTCCGTCTTAAGATAAATATGTCAGGGTAAATCTTATTATAATTACTAGCGGACCACTCTACACAATATGTAAAAGGCTTGACATCTTTAAAAATTTTATTTACGATAGTTTAAATTACGAAAGGCAGGCAGGCAGTGTCTTGGCTCTGCCCCTGGCATTGCTGAAGTCCATGGGCGACGGTAACCACTCACCATCAGGTGGGTCATCACTGTATGCTCGTCTGCCTACAAGGGCAATAAAAAAAAAACGTGTGCAATTCATACGTGTTAGAAGTGAAACCTTCAAAAATTAAAATACAAATATCCTAAGTGTCTAAATATATGTAAAATTTTGTCATTAGTAAATAATTGTAAATCATCTTTTATAGTATGAGGTAGCGCCCTCTGTGAATCTATATTTTACCGTCACTTAGAATCCTAAATTGAAATTCACTACAAGAGGTTTCATACGCACGTTAGTATTAAAAAATCTCATAGATGGCGCTGTATTAAAATTTTTCGACACTTCCGTTGCGTACCTGCGTGACGTTACATCTATAAAAAATGTACCCTCATGCGTCTAAAGAACTTTCACTTCAAAAATAAAAAAAAAACTTCATGAAATCAATGAATATCAAACACATCAATACATAGGCTACACGATAATTTTGTTTTAATCGTAGAAGAAGAGATTCAACAAACTGAATCTGTTCGTGACAAGTATACATAATTGACGGTGCGGCTCGTCTGTAAAGTTATAGTCTATGACGAAGTTTCAAGGATGTTTGAACATCAGAACAGTTTGAGTAATCTAATTGGAGGCCTTTGAATGTTCTGCCAGTTTAAAGGTTTCGAACTACAAATGTTTGGACACTAATTCCTAAATGGAATGGAATTTGAAATAGCAATCCATGATTGGTCTGAGGATCTTATATTATCTTAATCTATAATTTACTGGTGGTAGCAACTCTTGTGAGTCCGAACGGGTAGGTACCACAGCCTTGCCTATTTCTGCCGTGAAGCAGTAATGCGTTTCGGTTTGAAGGGTGGGGGCGGCCGTTGTAACTATACTAAGACCTTAGAACTTATATCTCAAGGTGGGTGGCGCATTTACGTTGTAGATGTCTATGGGCTCCAGTAACCACTTAACATCAGGTGGGCTGTGAGCTCGTCCACCCATCTAAGCAATAAAAAAAACCTAGTCCCAATAATACTTGAAATATGTGCTATACTATAATAATATTATTTAATATCGGAATCTAAAAGTTATGTAACCCCGGTTTGATTTGGACAATGCGTCACAACACGTAAGCTTTTCACAGTTTTACCCTACGCATATGTCTTTAAATGTAGTTATCTTTCCAAGTTTGTGTATATTCGCAGACCAATATTAATATAATAATATTGTTTCCAAAATGTTAAGGTTAGTGAAATTTAAAGTTTATTCTCAATATTGGTTTTCTCTTGATTGTGCACAGAAAAATCAAATAAAGAGTCGAGTCTCATGCGTTTTAGTATCTGATAATAACTACGCATCAAAAAATTAGGCCAAGGAGCGGGAAGCTATATGCAAAATCACATCCATCCATGTCTGTCAATATAAAATGACACGTGATGAATCGTTAGCATTGCCAAGTTTATATCATTAGCGTATACCGACTGACGCAAAAGTACTTACGCATATAAATTATCAGCAATAAAACCGTTGATTGATTGATGAACGCAAATAAACAATAATTATTGTTATTATAATCTCTAATGTTTAATTGATTTGGTGTATATTATTTTAACAGTACCTATGTATACTGATATAATGATTTTTGTTGCTTTAGTGGGAAATCGAGCTCAAAGCCTAGCTGCATAGCTATAAGCGGTTTTTTACGAGTGATAGTTCTGTGATCACGAGAATTGTTAATATGTTCGAAACGTCAGAAATAATATAATGACAATACAGACCGAGAAATTAAACCGTATAAATAATTTTAATTATGTCTCGTGAAAACCGAAGAAAATACAAAACAATTTATACTGGAAACTACAACATAAGTTACCGAAGCTTCTAGATACTACAAATTTTTCCATCCGTGCTATTATTCGTCCATATTTATTACTGGTGGTAGGACCTCTTGTGAGTCCGCGCGGGTAGGTACCACCACCGCGCCTATTTCTGCCGTGAAGCAGTAATTCGTTTCGGCTTGAAGGGTGGGACAGCCGTTGTAACTATACTGAGACCTTACAACTTATATCTCAAGGTGGGTGGCGCATTTTACGTCGTAAATGTCTATTGGCTCCAGTAACCACTTAACACCAGGTGAGCTGTGAGCTCGTCCACCCATCTAAGCAATAAAAAAAACCCGGACTCTCATCAATGCCGGGCGAAGAAAATTCATTAAATATAATCACTGAATACTCGTATAGCCAATGCCGAACAAAGAAAATTCATTAAATATAATCACTGAATATATAATTATTGAACAGTCCAGACCAAGAAGTATTACAACGTACTTTCACACACATATTGAATTGAACCCTCCTTGTTTAAAGCATTGCAATTCGCAGCGTTTGTACACAAAGTTATCTCGGTACAAATATTTACTCGGAGTCTTCCGATTGCGTCAACTCAAATTCATTGCAGTTGTATAGGACAAACGCGGAGCGGTCGATATGTGCTTGGAATAAAGCCAGGGCATCGCAGACGTACTTGCGAAAAGTTGAGACAGAGAAACTTCGCTTACATTTCTTACAAATGACGAAAACTCCAATGCTGCGACTGTCTATACGAGTGTTCATTTTTTTGTTGTCTCGTCTAGTAGTAGAGAGTATGTCGCTTTGAATTTTCGTAACGGCCCCGCCATTGAAGTTCTTATTGTTCGTCTTTCTCGGACTTAGGCAGTTTATTTTTTTGTACCAACGTAGGTAATCTTATACCTTCAAACGAGCAATTCTTGTATATTAAATATATATGTATATAATCTGAATCTCGGAAACGGCTCCAACGATTTTCATAAAATTTAGTATACAGGAGATTTCGGGGGCGATAAATCGATCTAGCTACGATTTATTTTCAGAACATGTTTTTATATTCGTGTTTTCAATAATAAACTCTTCCCGACATCTATTGGCGAATAATAATACTATTTTTCTTAATTGAGGGCAACTAATCGCTTTAAAGACATAACACGATGGCGTTATAAAAAAAACCGTTCATCGTCTAGTAAGAAATAATCCTCATAAGATCATAAATACAAGATAGAACTTATGATCCTCCGAACGTTATTTTAAAGTAAATGAATATAAAACTAATAATAACATAACACTAGTCTTGTTGAAAGCCACCAAATACGCCAGCCATTCCAAATATATTTCAAAACGGTTTAATTTTCAAATACATTGATAATTTCACTAAAGCGAGAGAATATTTTTCCTGTATTATAAACAAGCGTCGTAAAAGTAAAATAAAATGTTCTGTTACAAAACTGTATGAACTAGCAACATTTAATAGTTAATTTTTTGTATAAAAATGCGCAGTCATCGTTTTACCGGTCTGGAGGCAAGCCAGTGTCCCAGGGGAAGCGCTTCTAAACGTATTAAACGAGGAGTGTGAGTGAAATTGCATTTTCACAATGTATTTTTCTCGCTTTCTTCCAGAATATCCGAGATTCCATCGTAACGCTATTGTGGGCTCTTGTGAAGAAGGTAGCTTCGACTGAAAATTCCTTTGCAGATATTTGTTACCTCCTTTAAAACTAAATTCAAATTGGTTACGATATAAAAGCTGATTTGTATAAGTTGGGGGGTGGGTTTAGGTCACAAAAAAATTGTGACCACGATCATTCTGCCGAGAGTGTAGCGACGATGAAGAAGAATATGATGTAGGCATAAATTTATAACCATAAACAAAAAAATATTAGTAAAAATATTAGTTTATACTGGTGGTAGGACCTCTTGTGAGTCCGCACGGGTAGGTACCACCGCCCCGCCTATTTCTGCCGTGAAGCAGTAATGCGTTTCGGTTTGAAGGGTGGGGCAGCCGTTGTAACTATACTGAGACCTTAGAACTTATATCTCAAGGTGTACGCCAACATTACCACCTAAGATACATGAAGGTTCCATTGAGCACTAAATATCGTAAGATAACCTTACAAGACAAGCTTTTACTTACCAAAGAACTGAGAATACAAAATAAATAAAAACAACAGCACTCTTATATTTAAGCCAACAAATATATTTACATTATAATGTTGATCAAACACAACATTAAAGTAAGGTTGTTCTAATGCAACATTACTGTTTCCATTCCCAACGATACGAAATATTAATTCCTAAAATTTTGGAACGTCAAAATTTAAATTCATAATGCACGGTCACACATAAAGCCGAGCATTCATTATCGTGCATGCACGACACTAGCTCCGATAACGGTGGCCATTATGTTAGCATCAACTCAGAAGCCGGACCAGTTCGCGCATCCTCTAGTTGAAATTAAAATTCACTTTGAAATATGTATTATTCACGTAAAAGGACTTTTCAGTTAAAAAAAAATCGTAAGAGTTAAAAAGTTTAAATTTTTTGTTTAACTGTACTGTAAACCAAATAATTTTAAAATACAGTTTTAAAAGTCTAATTGTAACTAGATACTGTTTTTTCTTCTTTTTTTAAGCTATTGCATAGATTTTATCGCGGGCCTTGAGCGCGGCTTGAGAGCGGAATCATGAAATTCCGTAACGAAAAAAACCTTCCACCCCTCACTAAGTATGCCTACTATGTAGCTCGCGTTCAACACATTCACACGTTGCGCTTGTGTAGTGTTTAAAGTAAGAAGTCTTAACACCGATTTATGTACTATCATAATATGTGATACAATTTCGTGGGTAACACAACAATAGTGCGATTCAAGCGCGTCAAGCGCCATCTATCGGCGACAAACGGAATTGTAAAATAGAAAATTATATCACATTACGATGCCTTGGGCGTGCCATTTACTATCGCTTAGTCGAATAATTTTATTACTAAGTACTCCTATTACTCATTCAGTGATTGGAGTGGCATTAAAAATAAACTAGCTAAACCGTTGATTCTGGGCGAATGAGAGTTAGAACTAGCATCCAAAGGCGTGTCTCTATCCCATGTAGCGCCCTCTAGTGAGTGCGCGGTCAAAATGGAATACTCACAATATAGCAGATTCATTGAAAGTTAGCCCACTGAGTTTCTCGCCGGATCTCATTTTATTGTTGTTTTAATATCAAATTGTTATTGTCGATTTATAATCGCATAAGCTGATAAAAAATGCTATGCAATAGCTTTACCGCGGCAGTCTCCGAGTGCCACACGTCTTTTTTCTTCGTGTAAATCACAAACACCGACAACTGCATATCTATTGAACCAGTACAATCAATGTGCGCATTTCCTCGTTTGAAAATCATATCATAAGTCAACTATTGGTCATTAACTAACACAGTATATAGGTCATATTATCGCAGTGTTGAAATGTGGTTTATGCTAAGTTTACATATAGTGTTTCATTTATTAGCTACTTCATATAGCTTAGTCCTTAATTTGATTTTTATCAAATTTGAAAACACAAAACAATTCTGTTGTATTTATAGGTATAATTGCTATTCAATAAATAAAAATCAATATTCTGTAGTTAGAAAACCAATTAGCTTTACGATGCAGGTTTTTTGTGAAGGTACTCCCGTAAATCCTCATAATAAAACTACGAAGCCTAGAAATTATGGACTTAATCGGTGCAAAATTATAATGAGCTCGCATTCGCCAGCGGCTTCACAATGCATATGTGCAAATATCACCAATCACTGCATTGAGTCACTTAACATAACCATAGCGTGATCGTGGAAGTCAGTACATCTATTGACTGACCACCGATGTAAACTTAATACATTTTTCAGTTACATATTTTAATGCGCCGTTACACACTGGTGGTAGGACCTCTTGTGGACTGGTGGTAGGACCTCTTGTGAGGCCGCACGGGTAGGTACCACCACCCCGCCTATTTCTGCCGTGAAGCAGTAGTGCGTTTCGGTTTGAAGGGTGGGGTAGCCGTTGTAACTATACTGAGACCTTAGAACTTATATCTCAAGGTGGGTGGCGCATTTACATTGTAGATGCCTATTGGCTCCAGTAACCACTTAACACCAGGTGGGCTGTGAGCTCGTCCATCCATCTAAGAAAAAAGAAAAAAAAACCACATACGTATTTTCAATAATATTTATCAAAGAAATACGTTTTCTTCATATAAATTTCATTCGTATCGTAGCGCACTATTGGAATGCAATATTTGGTTGGTTACATTTTTATTCAAAAAATAATATCAAGCTTGAAAATGTTTTTCTTCTTATCATAATATTTACATAGAAAATGACTTGTATTCACGAATTTCTTTAACAATGAAGATTCAACAACGTTTATCCCAAAGTGTATTATAACGTGTAAACAAAATCTTGTATTTAGTGTTGTATTTTTGTCCTAAACTGTATACCATATAATATACTCTTAAAGTTTTCTCGATCAAAGGGTATATATATATAGTATGTCAATAAATAATCTTATTTGCGTACGTACATTATTATGTTTGCAGAACGCCAATAAAAGATCGGAACGATGCGAACGGCTATGAAATGTAATCGATGGCCATTAGCGGGTGACCCCAATATTTTTATTGCCTTATAAATTTCATTATATTTTTTTGGATTATCCGAAATACAACACAAATTATCAAATTTAAGCCAGTCGCTAAGGGATCGTATTAAGGATTTAATAATTACGTAAGAATAAACATTTTTTTAATGTCTATAAGTATATGTGCAAATGGGAATAGAAAAAAAAACTGTTAAGTTTAATTTCTTCTTAATTTCAACCGATTATTTTTGTTAAGTATCTATCTACGCTTGAGCGTTATCAATAATTATATTTTGAGAAGGGTTTTCTTTTGTAAATTTTGATAACAGGAGTTTCAAGTTAATGGGATATGTAAAATGAATCTGGATCTTGTGGTTTCGATTATTATGATCGAATTTTGATAATCACTTTAAATACTTAATTACTGCAAACAGGAACTAAAATTGTAATTGTAAATGTTAGGTTTAGTGGTTGATTACTTAACTAGTCAGGGTGTGAATTTGATTTCCGTTCCGAGGAATTAAATTTTATTAAGACATTTGGCATTCTATATCTGGGTTATTTTGACTCGATCGTCTAGATTTCTGATACCTATAATCTAGAAGGGAATTCTTGCATCGATTTGACTGAATAAAAATTTAACTAATGAAGCTCGCAAACATTTTGGGATTAGATCGCAAAAATATTTGTATACGCGTGGGATATTGTGTCAATGAACCTATTGCATTATAATTCATATTACTCTATTTTTCTTCCTTTCAAGTAACTTCAATGAAATCAACAAGTAGATAAAAAAGTGTTAAGTGAATCTTATGATATAGATGGGCAAGTAAAATCGGTGTTTATCTATCCTCAAATAAATGGTCCGAATAATATGAGAGACCCTCTTCAGATGATATCTGACGTGATGACGTAAGTTTCTAATAAAATGAAATATGGATTCGGCTTGGTAGTTCTCACCTAAACGAGGACTTTATCTAAGCGTTCAAATTTTGAAATAGAACGAGGACTTTTGATAAACATACATAGTTATGAGATACATATATATTATATAACATTAATATTATACATATTTATGATTTCTACTTTAATATTTATACTCAGTTTTGCCCTAAATATTTGTTACAAGGAAAATATTGTTTTTTTTTCTATTAGATGAATCATCATTACTGCAATCTACGTATAATGTAACATAGGAAAACTATGGATACTTTTATGTTAGCTAGAGGTCCTGCAGTAGTCGAAATTCGACTATAATTAATTGGAATTGTAAGTTTGTACACTATTATGATTGTATTTTATACTTCTAAAATCACAAATTTCGTCAAGACTACACTATAAAATTTTTTAACAAAGACAAACAATATTTAATCTATTCTCAATTTCACAACAGACGTCAAGAACAAAAGTTTGACAATAAATAGTATGCATGCGTGTGTGCGTCAAATACATGGTATGTAGTGTGTGTAATGTTTTCTTTATTGATTTAATGTATCTTTTATGCATTATTTTAAAAAAATATTAGCATTGTGCACTTCTTCTCTATATTTTCTATAAGTGTGGAAAATTTCATACTCCTCCGTGCGCGCAATTTTCGTAAAAAGGGATACAAAGTTTTGCTTCACGTATTAATATATAGATTTTAAATTTTAAAATATAAGTTAATGATTGGAACACGGACTTTCCTCGTGGTTAATATACGCCACTGCGTTTTTGATGGAATGTTTTAGGGATTCCAAATTATCGTTGTGTTTGCGACCATACCATATTCTCTAAAAATACGATTTAGGGGTTTAAAGTATGAAATTGACGGTTTGTATTGAGAAATTGAAATTCGTTTTTTTTTTATTTAACATATTTATTTAATCAAAATATCTGCCATTATTATCTATACATTGCTACCATCTAATAAGAAGGTCATTTATGTATTTGTGATACTGGTGATCTAGATTGTACAAACTGTGTGAAAGCATTTTGTACTGCTTCCTGGGAAGAAAACTTTTTAGCACGTAGAAAATTGTCTAAATCAAGAAAAATTATAAAGCATTATCAAGCCAATTAAAATCGGGAGTAAACCACGACCAGATTTGATGAAGTCAGAAACAGTTCTTACCAGCCACGGTTGTGTGGAGCGAGATTTATGACCAGAGTCTTACTGAAAGAAACATTCTTGATAAAGAAACACGTTATTGTCGAGAGGCTCAATCATCTTTACGGCAATCGTATTTTTTTTAAATCGGATATTATCGATTTATACAATTAAACAAGCTCACAATCTACATGGTGTTAAGTGGTTGCCACATTGAAATATGTGTTATTAGTATCAATTCTATAGATTAGCGGCTGCCCCGCCTTTCAAATGGGAACTCATTACTGCTTCGCTCCACTTCGATAAAGCGGCACGACACGAGAACCCTCTCATCGTGGCCGCCGGTAACTACATGCCCGATCCTGCGGACAGAATGGAAAGCAGTCGTCGGCGCCTAAAGCACCTCATTACGGATCCTCTTGATCCACTAAAGGTGCTTTTAGGTACCTCAAGCACCGGTCATCGTTCTCGTCGAACCCGTCGCTTGCGACGAAGAGCTCGACGAGTAAATTAACCCTCAGACACAGCTCACTGAGTTTCACGCCGGATCTTCTCAGTGGGTCGCGTTTCCGATCCGGTGGTAGATTCTGCGAAGCACGGCTCTTGCTAGGGTTCGTGTTAGCAACGTCGTCACGTTTGAGCCCCGTGAGCCTACCTACTAGTTAAGGTTCCGCTGATATAGCCTCTCAAGGCTATCAGCTTAGGTAGGAAAAAAAAACTGCCTCGTGGCGTAAATACGTAGGGTGGTAGTACCGATCCTTGCAAGCTCTGCCACAAAATGTTTTTTTCATTTGCATAGAAACGGCATACATTCTTATTTAAAAAAATCTTAACAGACTATTAACACATTACATTTTCTGACCTAGGTTAAGAACGATAAGAAACATATTTGTTCGTAAACTTGCTTACGAATATTTATTTTAGTAGTTCTATCTAAGCTACTGAAATACTTCAAATCAAAGTTACTTTTTGTAATATGATGAACGAAACTTCTTATTAAATCGAATGGCCTTTATGGATATATATTTAAGGTCTGCTTTATAAACAAGATCGATAATGTCGGCGTTTAAGAAGTCTTCAAACGCCCAAACTTATTTACGTCATCAGCCGATTCAACTACCGACAGATCTCGTTACGACTCCTTAAACCAAGACGATCGGACTTTTTGCCATCAAAGTTTCATTACTTCGAAAATTTAAGATTTGAAATATCGCTGTCTCGCATCAAGATTAATTCATAAAGTCGGCCTTACTCTAACGCGCACAATTGCTAAACTTTTTGACAAGTAAAAGCGCTCGAAATTAACGTTGTGCTAAGTTCGTGGAAAGTTCGCGAGGATTGTTTGTGAATTCGGCGACCGTACAATGCGAAATGCGTAATGACAGAGAAATGCTTTTTTTCTGCTGTCGACACGCATAACACGCTTGCTAGTTTTTTTGCTGTATATACCCCTCTTAGTAATACATGGGTACAGGAGCGGACATTGGCAATGCTATGAGAAGTTTCGATTGAACAAGAACTACCACGCCCTTCTAACTATTAGGCATGATTAGTTTGCGATAGAAATAGACGGATGCTGTTTCCTGTACGGACCGTATGATAATATGCTGCAGTAAAGCATTTTATAATGCAGCGAAAAAAAAATGCTATTCAAATATTCCCTTAAATACTCCCTTTCTGTTTTGTGAAAATTAAAGTACTCCACTCCGGTGAGAAATTTTTTCGAGGGGCGTTTAAGTGGAGGTTATTTTTACGATCAAGCATACCAAAAGGCGCGTTGGAGGCTGAGTCGAGTCGAGTTAAGCTCGTGTGAACGACTGATGATACGGGGATGAGTGTTAAATAAAATTCAATGTTTCCTAATAACATTTAGTCAGTTGACCAGATTCGCGCTGCGAAAGTAGTATAATGGGGCCAATTGAACTCTTTTTTCCGGTTATTAATATTCCCTGATAGTAGTAAAGTTAGAGAAGAAATGGTTGGAAAACGAGAGTTTGTACTGTTTTCGAGTTACGGTATAATTACGTAACACTCAGTTTCAACTGTGCACGTTCGTCCTGATAGAAAACAAAGCCCTAAAAGGTTACTCTTTTATTACCACGATCTTCCCAACTCCTATCTTTTGTTTGTCTGTTCGAACAGATTTTTTGTTATAAAATTTAATCAGTCATGACCTTAAAATTCAACATTTAAATAGCGAAGCTTGTAATGAAAATGCAAGAAAATTTACCGAGAAAAATTTAAAATTTAAATAAAAAAAATTAACGTAATATAAACTATTTATTTTTAAAAACAATTTCAGCGCTAGCGTATCTGGACACTTAGTGGGCAGGCCCTAAATATACTTGGACTCACGGTCCGCTCCCAATATCTGCGGACAGTCCAGATCGCGCGCCCCCTTGGCGTGGGACCCCCCCCCCAACGCCCATAAAAGTATGTGGACACTTGCAGATTAAATCCTTTGTTAAACGTGGTAACCATATTTTCCCAGCAACCGCAGATTTGAAGCGATGAAGCGAGCGTTAAAATTGAAATTTTAAGTAATTTCGCACAATTTTTCTCTAACGTTGTGCTCTAAGTCTAGTATAATGAAGATTATACAGCAAACGAAAGAATATACACATTTAAATGTTTTTTTTTCTTACTTTACAATCATTTTTATTATTGTTATTGCGTCGAGTTCGTGACAGTGGCAACAGTCTTTTGAAAATCATATCGAGCAAGATTGAGGGACTGCTGATCAATAGCCTTTGCAGTAGGCACTTGGAAGGAGAAAAAATAAAATAAAAAATGTAATGGTATAAAATGTATATATATAATGATAGTTATGTGTTAGATTTTTTAAGTCACTAACATAGATATAAGTAATTACTACTAACAAAACGTTATGGTTTTAAAAAAAAACTGAAATAAAGTATTAATAATAATAATAATAATAATTACATAGCGCATCATAAAAAAACCACAGAAGCACTTAATCACAATACCACTAATCCCTAACTAATATTATAAAACTAAAACATTGCCTCCAAAAAAAAAGATAAGATACGGTGCTTAAGTGTATTATTATTCGTTTATTTACCCCAGCACCCCGCGAAATCGAAGCCATCAATCTTCTTTCAATTATAATCAATATGAAAATTATATTATCACAGTTAAAAATGCAATTTGTAATCAAGTATAAATTAAATCCCTCATACGGAATACGGAATGAATATTTTAGAGGAACTCTGAAAGTGGCACCTGTGACAGAGAAGTTGAGAAGTGCGCGTTTGGGATGGTATGGACATGTGATGAGACGAAATGACAATGGGGCTGGTAAGAGAGTGTTAACTATGAATGTGAAAGCATATAGAGGAAGAGGTAGACCAAAGAAAAAATTGATGGACTGCGTGAAATGCGATATGTATAAAAGGGGAGTGAGCGAAGAAATGGCATATGATAGGAGGAGTCTGGAAAGAGAAAACATGTTGCGCCAACCCCAAGTGACTGGGAGAAGGGCAGGAGAATGATGATGACAAATTAAATAGCATTCAATAATCAATGAATATTAGGCACAAACTATTATCCAACAAATCGCCAATTATAATCCAAGCGCGCGCATGAAATGATGCAACTGAGCCGATTTTGATGTAAGTACCGAATGCATCTAGCGTACTACTTTGATCCGTCTGCAAATCCCCACTCTAGTAAGTTTGTCGAAGACTTGAGATAATCCGCGCACAATATGTTGTACCATATGTTGTATAATAAAATTGTGCATCGTTCTCCTTTGATATAAGAGCTTTCGATATTCCAAAATGCAAGTTTTGGAGAGAAGAGATTTCTTTAATGTTAAATGGTGTTTAGTTAATATTTTTGTTTCATAAATAATAAGTACGTTTCGCGTAAATTTACATTTGTGGCTATATATAACAATTAACAAACTAAATGTTAAAGTGTTAAAACAAATGTTAAAATTGACTTGTATACAAAGCAAAATTACAGTTTTATACGTTTTATCACACAACCGCTACTTCAAATATTTAAATAAATAAACAATAATCAATTTTCTAAATGTAGTCAATATTCCTAAGACATAACGACTGTTATGTGTCTACAAAAACAGTAAAGTATTGAAAACATTGGAAATTATTTATGGTAAAGTCGTCGTGGCCTAAGCGATAAGACGTCCGGTGCATTCGTGCATTCGTGAGCGATGCATCGGTGTTCGAATCTCAGGCGGGTACCAATTTTTCTAACGAAATACGTACTCAACAAATGTTCACGATTGACTTCCACGGTGAAGGAACAACATCGTGTAATAAAAATCAAACCCGCAAAAATTTTAATTTGCGTAATTACAGGTGGTAGGACTTCTTGTGAGTCCGCGCGTGTAGGTACCACCGCCCTGCCTATTTCTGCCGTGAAGCAGTAATGCGTTTCGGTCTGAAGGGTAGGGCAGCCGTTGTAACTATACTGAGATCTTAGAATGTATCCCAAGGTGGGTGGCGCATTTACGCTGTAGATGTCTATGGGCTCCAGTTACCACTTAACACCAGGTGGGCTGTGAGCTCGTCCACGCATCTAAGTAATAAAAAAAATGACAATATAAAACGTGAGATTAACCGTCTTTTCAACGCCAAAATGTCGACTTGGCATTACAACAGATCGTTGTGAATGTAGAACGCTGCGAGCCCATGACATGTGTTATTGGATTAGCAGGTTCCCGTAATTCTCTGTAAATCGAGTTCTCGTGGGCGTATAATCACACAAAAGTATTTCTGAATATTTGTCTGAAACTCAACAAATACACTTTTAGAACCTTGACCTTTTAGAATCTTGATTCAATATTAGCTTCATATTTGTAGCGATTTATATAGAGCACTTCATATTATTTTAACGAAATTTGATTTATATAACGACCTTTGAACTGACACTTGAATCAATTTGGTGCCTCTGTCAGATGAAGTCACACAGTCATCATATATCTTTAGCTCTAATACCTAACCCCCATAGATCTACTAAAAGTGCAATGGTAAAGCTTCTTATAAACCCGTATAAGCGAATTTTCGCTGCGAAGCAATCATAAAATGTTCTATTTCATTTCAGTCATAGAGTAAGACTTGACCTCAATTAGACACGGGATATGTATTCATTTTTTGTTGCTTATAAGATCCAATAACTTTTTGATATGCTAGTATTAAGTCAGTCTTAAGGTCGAAATCTCAGTTGTGTTGACATAACTGTCTCATGTTTCAAACCGGAACGCCGTGTCTCATCCCTAAAATGTGCAGGATAGTCGCTATGGCCTAAAAGATACAACGCTTGGTACAGTCGTTATGTACTAATTTTTCTAATGAAATTATATACTGAATATATGTTCGCGAATAACTTGCACGATGAATGAATGACATCGTACAATAAAAATCAAAATCCCAAAAATAATACTTGCGTAATTAATAAGGGTGGGGTGTCTTGTGATTCCGCACGGGTAAGTACCACCGCCCCGCCTATTTCTATTTATAAAGGCAAGGTAAATGTACTATAGAACTCAGAACTCATGTCTCAAAGTGAGTGCCGGCATTTGTGATGTCGCTATGGGCTCCGGTAATTAATCACTTAACACCAGACGGGACATGAGATCGTTCACTAATCTAAGCAATAACAAAAAAGGTTTTACTTAATGTGGCTAAAATAGGTACATCACTAAAACTACGGAATTTATTTTTGTTACACGATATTGTTCCTTTATCGTGGAGATCGTTCGTGAACTCGTGACAAGCACGTGTTTGTAGAAAAAACGTTAGGTAACTGCCTTAGGAATTTGCCGAATAACTATCGGACACGTCGTACAGCGAACCGTTTTATCCAGAACTCTGAAAGTACTTTGTGGAACGACATAACTCTAAATTATTGTCGATCATCTAAGTACAGTAGCGTTTACAAAAAAATCAAATCTTTTTTTTTTGCTTAGATGGGTAGACGACCTCACAGCCCACCTGGTGTTAAGTGGTTACTGGAGCCCATGGACATCTACAACGTAAATGCGCTACCCACCTTGAGATATAAGTTTTAAGATCTCGGTATAGTTACGACGGCTGCCCCACCCTTCAAACCGTAACGCATTACTGCTTCACGGCAGAAATAGGCAGGGCGGTGATACCTACCCGCGCGGACTCACAAGAGGTCCTACCACCAGAAAAAACCTCTTAACAAAACTGTATTCAACCTAGTCACATTCAATATATATACTGGTGTCGCTTTGTTTCATCCAAATTATTGTCAATAACCTAAGTACAGTAGCGTTTACAAAAAAAATCAAATCTCTTAACAAAACTATATTCAACCTAGTCACATTCCATATTATGTGTACTGTGTCGCTTGTTTCAATTACTTGTCGTGACGTCCGTTGGAATAATTATCGCCTCTAGAGACCAATTTGTATGTTCTCGCTAATTTCATATGTATTTATTAGCTCGAAATATTAACCTTGTCAGAAAATATAGCTGTTAAAAACAGTTAGCGTTTGTTAGTCGCGGCCGTGAAGCAGTTTTTTTTTCCAAATTGGATTTTTCCGGAAAGTTCATTGTACTGTTCTGTTTTTCTAATGTCTTTCTTACATTTGTGTAATATAAAAATTAAACAAAACTATAATGAAAAACCGAAAGAAACTAGAAAGTGGTTAGTAACTATTACGTACTTAAAGCATTTAGAATCATGTTTTTTTATTGACTAAACCGGCGGTCGAACTCAAGGCTTATCTAGCGTTAAGTGTTAATGCCGCCACAGTCCTTAAAACATGAGCTCTAAGTCTCAAATAGAAGCATTCCTCTTTCGTTGCAAATGTCTATGGACTCTGCTTAACACCGGGTGGGCCGTGAGCTCGTCCACCTATATAAGCAATAAAAAGATTAAAAAATATACTTCAGTTTCCGGTCCACAGCCAAAGCTTCCTTATAACACCTATAATTTTGGGCCTCACGTTAAAACTACATTAAACATTAAATCACAACAGAGATGTACATTATTTTTCAAAACGCATATCGCAATGGCAAAGAACATTCTTCGGAGAAAGTCTATTAACAAAACAAAGGCTATCTGTTTCGTTTCTAAAGGTTTTATTAACATCGGCTCTGTTTTATGTGCGCGTTCGAACGAATCACTGAATTAATTGTGATTTGATGTCTGCGCGTTTTTTTGTTTCATATGGTACAGCTCATACAATATTTATGAACTGAATACATTAATTCTTTGNGTAATGGCAAAGAACATTCTTCGGAGAAAGTCTATTAACAAAACAAAGGCTATCTGTTTCGTTTCTAAAGGTTTTATTAACATCGGCTCTGTTTTATGTGCGCGTTCGAACGAATCACTGAATTAATTGTGATTTGATGTCTGCGCGTTTTTTTGTTTCATATGGTACAGCTCATACAATATTTATGAACTGAATACATTAATTCTTTGAATCTAGACGATGCGTACATTTATTCGTATATAATACGTAGTTAATGGTTTCCTATCCTATCCTTCAGCCCACAGACGTCCACTGCTGGACTCAGGGCTCCCCCAAGCCTCGCCACAAGGACCAGTACAGCGGTGCCTGTGTCGAGTAGATTCCAGCGAACTTCGATAAGTCAACGATCCAACCGACGATCCGGTACGCGGTCGCCACTCTAGAACTTTTCGGTCCCAGCGGGCATATGTACTATTACCTTTTTTTTCGCTACCAAAGCTGATAGCCTTGAGAGGCTATTTCCTCTAACCTTAATTAGAAGGTGAGCTCACAGGGCTCAAAGCTGACGACGTTACTAACACGAACCCTAGCAAGAGCCGTGCTTCGCAGAATCTACCACCGGATCGGAAACGCGACCCACAGAAGATCCGGCAAGAAACTCAGTGGGCTGTGTCTGTGGGTTAATTTACTCGCCGAGCCCTTCGTCGCAAGCGACGGGTTCGACGAGAACGATGATCGGTGCTTGAGGTACCTAAAAGCACCATTAGTGGATCGGGAGGAACTATTAGCAATTTGCTCTGCCCACTATCGCAATAATTATTAGTCTATTGTCAATTAATAATACAATCCAATTTCAATGTATTTGTATTGCCTCCATAGTATACAGCCGATTTGACGGAATTAAAATGGCAGTGGAGGTTTAAATAAAATAAACAAATTTTAACTACATATTCAATGGATATTAGCAATTATTTTTCATAAGCTAGAAGTGATCAGTCTTATGTGTTGTTGTTACGTATGTGTTCTACGCGAAATATATCTACATATTAGTTATCATAAAACTTACAAAACGTAAATAATATGAAATAATATTCATTAGAACATCCAAAACTCTCATAAACTATGATTTAATAGAAATTTAATTTAACCTTCAGCTCAAAATTTAGAGCGTTTTACATATTATCATAATTACGTTCGAATATTGAAGCAACCCTATAAATTTTGTTCAAAACCACAATTATTATATGTCCCAGAGTATTAAATTTTACGTTGGCCCATTATATTTAATTAATAAGTAGGTGTCGTGGTAATTAATTGTGTGTGCGCTCCCTAATGTATTTTGTTGCGCATTAATTCATTTCGCACTTGTCAGTGACAAGAATAATTTTTAAATCACAGTGTTGCAAGAGTATATCTTTATCTATATCTATAGAATTATATAAAAAGGAATTGCTGTTCGTTAGTCTCGCTAAAACTCGAGAGCGGCTGGACTGATTTGGCTAATTTTGGTCTTGAATTATTTGTGGAAGTCCAGAGAAGGTTTAAAAGGTAGATAAATATGAAAATGCTCGGAATTAAATAAAAATAACAATTTTGTTTTTCCTTTGACGTGTCCCCCGTCGGACGGATTTCTTTTGTTTGTTTTAAGTTTATTTGATACAAAAGTTTAGGTCTTTTATTTATCGATTGAGGCACTACGAAGTCTGCCGAGACAGCTAGTATATGTATATATTTCTTCTGTGCCTTTATTTGAGTTGACCACTTAACACCAGGAGGGTCGTGAACTCTTCCATCCATTTAAGCAATAAAAGAAACTAAGTCGTGTTTTACTAACGAAAGAATCACGTGTGGGTGAAGTGCTAAATAGCAAACATACATTGACAACTTGTTGAGTTGTATGTTCTGTGGAATGCGTTCCAGGTGTTTTGCGTCGATGGTTCAAGTTGAGGGTGTTCTGAANTTTAACACCCTTTTCACCGTGGTTCTGCTTAACCCCATCTGAAGGGCCAACAGTTTTTGCTTACGTTTGGGATTTCTTTGAATTCGCGCCTTCACAGCTTTTATCACTGCTGGAGTCCTAACAGACCGAGGGCGACCACTTCTTGACCTGTCATCTACACTAGAGTCTTCATTGTATCGTTTGATGGTACGATAAACGAATCATTTGGTTATATTCAAAATTTTCAGTATGTTAATAATTTGAATTGGCGCGTAACCGCAACGATTCAACGCAATAACTGCAACACGGTCTTCTTTAAGCGTCCACTCCATATTTAAAAATGAGTAAAATTCTAAAAGTATACATATTATTTATTTTCATGAACAATTCGAAATTCGAATTCAATAAACTTTTTTGTGGCCAGCATTCTAAAAGAAAAGTTTTTACTGTGTGACAATACTTATGACCTGACTAGTTATTTGATGGCTAAAATTTCGATTTAAGAAAGGGCGATTTTTGAATTTTTTTTACGAGGTGTCAAAAAAATTAATAAAAAATCGATTAAAGCTTTGTGATAGGTATGTATCTATTGGAATCAATTACATTTTCGAGTTCGAGGAATTCCAAGTAAAACGTAATTATGTTTGACTAGCGACCCGCCCTCGCTTCGCTTCGGAAACATTAAAACATACATGAAACAAAAAAAATAAATAAAAAATAAATAAAAAAAGTAGCCTATGTTCATCAGGGACAATGTCGGCTTCTAATGGAAAAATAATTTTTCAAATCGGTCCAGTAGTTTCGGAGCCTATTCGAAACAAACAAACAAACAAATCTTTCCTCTTTATAATATTAGTATAGACTAACTTCGACTAACGAAATTCAAGTTATCGAGTATAAATATGTACTAAAATGCCTACGCAGGGAAATAACCTTTTATTCGAGTTACAAAGTCTAAATAATTCGAGACATCGAGTATTTGGGGGCTTAGTGGACCAAAACGGCATTTTGGTTCGACTTACCGAGGATTTCGACTTAACAACATTCCTCTGAAGTGGATCCACATTTCATGATTGTTTCGCGATAAAGGTGCGATGATTCTCCCCCTGCTGGGTCTCAATACACCATGCCTTCAAGAAAGGTCGGTTCTAGATCGTAGTATGCTGTTATCATACTCAGAGAACGTTGAATTATAAATAAGTATATCTATTGTCAAATGATTGTGTAGCAAGTATCGTTTAGTGGGTAGCTTCGGCGGTCAAATAGTATAAAAGAGTTAGTTTTAAAATTAGCGTAGCGCTTCCAGAGAACAAAACAAGCCAATGGTCTGCGTTTTCATAAAGGTAAATCTTGCTCCCGGGATTTTCAGTTAACGTAATTACGGCTGTCCACGGTTTGTATCCAGCCTTCCGCAGCGGCCTGAGGACGATGAACTTTTAAGATACCCTCACGCTTGCGCTTGATGTTAACATTTTCGCATTTGGAGCGTGCTAGTTTTGTCGTTACTGTAATTATTAACTTCAGAACAGGTGACTAACATTTGTGACGTAAAGTTCGAAATACTAACAAAAAATATACATTTTATCTAAATCTCTGAGCACTTACGTAATGTAATATCAGTTCTTATCTCATAAGCCCCTTATCATATTACGTTTTTGTTCTAAATTTTTATCTATCTACTGCTATATAGTGTAATAATTCTTGAACTATGTGTAATCTAACCTGTGATAAGGCTGATTGACGTCCTAGTTTAAGCAAAGCATTTAAGGAATTGGTTTATATAAATGTTGCAGTACACACGCAGCAGAGGTTAAGTCTACAAACTTATCTCCTTTCAGGGTTTTTTTTAGATTCATCAAGTTTCAAATCAGTAATTTAAACTATTTCTTTCTTAGCGGTAGGCAGCGGCTTGGCTCTGCCCTTGGCATTGCTGAAGTCCATGGGCGACGGTAACCACTCACCATCAGGTGGGCCGTATGCTCGTCTGCCTACAAAGGCAATAAAATATATATATATACATATATATATGTTGGCACACGTCAGGGATGGCTGAGCGGTAGTTTCGTCATCACTCGTATTCGATTGAACTCAGTTTAGTCAATAAAACTTTTCAATAATAATTATTGAAACTCAACACACACAACTTTCACAATGACAGGATAAACCGACAGTTTCGTTGCACATACCGACAGACGACTGACTGACTGACCGACTGACTGACTGACTGACTGACTGACTGACAGAGACTCACTGCTGAGACGGACGGAATCACTGTCTGACACGAATGCCACGACTCTGTCCACGTACCGCCATTTTATACTGTGGCGTTACGGAGTCTACCCTTCATTTTGTGATATTTATCAAAACAACATTTCATCATTTAAAATAATAATCAAAACCACCGTCATAATATTACTAAAAGTCGTTATCCACGACATATATATATATATATATATATATATATATATATATATAATTTAATGTCTTTCATGACGCGTCCGTTAGTTATGAGTTTTGTAGGATAAATGTGAGTTTTATACTTATTTAATTTTAGTCTTAATTGTCAATTTAGTGCTTTAATAAATTGATTGTTTATCAACGCGATGACCTCTAGTTACGGATCTTGTTAGTAAGAGTAATTGCTACTACGTATTGTCTAAGTACTTGTAAAGGAAGAAATTTTGAATGTTTTTTCTTATCTTTCTATTAGTAATTATTTGTTTTTAAAACGCTATAACCTTGCCTAAGATTTTATCCTCTGTTTCGAGGTGAAACAAATGCACTACGGCCTTATATAAAATATATAAAAAATATATTACAAACTTACTTATACCGGGAATTTAATATAGACCTCATGGTATAAGTACTCAGTCGACCAACGATTTTGAATAATTTAGTAAGATTTTTTTTTAAATAAACAGGAATAAATCCTACCAAATTTGTTTGTTGTAGATTTTTCGCATACAAGTTTTATTGAAATATTCGCAAAAACTCGAAAGTCATTTTTAATATTGGTCTTTGACCACGATAGCGATCGATTGATTGCTCCGTAAATGAAATACGATGCAATTCAACAGGAAGACATGGCAACAATCCGCGCCACGCCGCCGCGCCGTCTGGTACATATTGGTAGCCGACTGTGTGGGTAGAATAGGGCTGCCAGTAATTAGATACGCAAATTCTATTTTTTATTCCTTCAAATATTAAAAGTTATGACGCAACTTAACTTAGGCGGTGATTAATAACAATCGGTGAATGCTGCGACGTAAATTGAGGTATAAATTCGAAGGGTCCATTGGATTTTACAACAGTCCTCCCTATCAAAATGGAACGTCGCATGATGGTTATACCCACGGGTGGTAACCACGCCTCACAATACCCCACCCCCAACAAATAATTATTTAAGGCACACGATACTGATATTAAGATTGTTACATTCAAAATGGTCTATAGTCTTACATCTAGAATATACCGATAATTTTTCCCAAAAAAAAAAAACTGTCAAAGTCAAAACAAATAATAGGTTTTAAATTCGGGATACAACCGTATTATTTATCTGTCAATATTTTGTATTATAATGCTGTAGGTCTACCACTTTCTTCGTCAACCCTAACAAGACTGCAACCATTAAAGCTTCGCCTCTCACAATGGCCCACGTTTTCACTACATTGCGTTTGGTCGGAGAACTTATTTTCAATGAATTTGTGTTGCCGCTGAAATCAATTCTCGGCGAGAATGACACTCCGCGCTCGAGTAGAAACCGTTAAACGATTTACTCTGATGTGATACAGCCAGGTTTATCGGTTGGTTTCTATTGTTGAATCAATTTAGTCGCCACAACGGTATTGTGATTACAGCCGAGAATCGACTTTCGGGCGGTTTTGGTCTTTGCTAAATATATTTGGCATTCGAGGTCTGAGTGAACTGGTAGTTCTTGGACTCGTATCTTCCTGCAGCACCCATGAAACAAGATAATCTCATAGTTTGGGACGGCTAATATTTTAACTAAACTTTAATTTTTGTTTAAATTCAGAACGAGGTGTCCTTTTTTAATTTTAAGAGAGTTTATTAATTTTGTTAAAGCCTCTAATTGATAGTCAGTAAATTCCGCGATACATTAAATGTTAATACCTTATACGGCATTGAAATTTCGATGATTTTACAGTCTGTAACCATACACCTAATGTTAATATCGTTAGTTTCCTTCTCTTAATTAAACATGCTGGACACAGTCTATATGAAATGATAGTTTTAATATCTCAAGAAAACCTTCGATTCGAAATTTTATGGTATCATATTAGAATATTCATTATGAAAGATTTTACAAAAAAAACGCAATGAAAAGTGAAAATTCTTGGTTATAGTGGTCCAAGAAAACAAATAATTAAACACTAAATTAACATTTATCTAAAGTTGGAGATCTGCTTCGTGAAACCAAGAATAGTCGGCTTTCTCTTGAGATATAATACAACAAACCAATTTTCTAGAATTAGTCTCTTTAAACTTACGATTCACGTTCCATCCAAGGGCTCTCCAGCGACCACTTTGCATCAAATTTATAGTGCTGGTCTCACGGACTATATTGCAGAATTGTAAATTTCACACCGGAGACGTTTGCTTCTATATGGATCTAAAAACAAAATACTTTGAATGTTTCCAACCTTTAGTGTTATCGATAACGAAATTTGTAAATATATTTTTTTTGATTTACTTTTACAAGTGCAAAATATGAAAACAGACGAGGAATTCGTAAAATTAATGTAGATCTTGAAATGTGAATGATTCTTGCTCGGATTGAGAGGGGTGCGAACTATAATTCAAATAAATATTTAATACAATCATAATCATCATCAGCCCACATAAGTCAACTGCTTTGGATGTTCGCCATAAGAACAGGCTCTGCGTAGACCGCATCCAGAGGATTCCCGCGACCTTTAGCAAGTCGTCGGTACACCTTGTGGGAGGCCTGTTCACGCTGCGTTTTCCGATGCGCGGTCGCCACTCGAGAACTGTTATCTTTGAAATAACTTTTATTTTACTGGTGGTAGAACCTCTTGAAAGTCCGCGCGGGTGGGCACCACCACCCCGCCTATTTCTGCCGTAAAGTAGTAATGTGTTTTGGTTTGAAGGGTGAGGCAGCCGTTGTAACTATACTTGAGACCTTAGAACTTATATCTCAAGGTGGGTGGCGCATTTTCGTTGTAGATGTCTATGGGCTCCAGTAACCACTTAACACCAGGTGGACTGTGCGCTCGTCCAACCATCTAAGCAATAAAAAAAGTGAGTGTTCTACTGGTCGTATTGCGTATCACTTGTCCACGTACGCGCTAACACAACAAGAGCTTTTCGACCCCGGCGGCCATGTTTTTTTCGAGCAATGCGCCCCGCTGACTGTCAATTTAATCTCGGAATACTACGAGCTATGTCGGTTATCTTGGTTCATCAACCTTGAAATAATTGTACTTAGTTGAAAAAAACTGTCATATTTAAGAACGTAATTTGAAGATGCGATGATCAAGATGGTTAAATACGAAACATATCTCTTTTTTTTTTCTTCCTACCTATGCTGATAGCCTTGAGAGGTTACTTCAGCTTCACCCTAACATGTAGGTGAGCTCACGGGGCTTAAACCAGAAGTGTTGCTATCACTGGTCCTAGTAAGAGCAGTGCTTCGCAGAAATTACCACCGGATCGGAAACGCGACCCACTGAGAAGATCCGGCCAGAAACTCAGTGGGCTGTGTCTATGGGTTAATTCGCTCGTCGAGCCCTTCGTCGCAAGCGACGGGTTCGACCAGGACGGTCTCCGGGATATCTCTATCAGCAGATAGCATTTATGCTACTGGTATATCTCTTTTTTACATAGATACATTTGGTAGGTAGCCAGCTTAATGAAAGAACCTGCTGAGTACTATGAAACCATATTATTTGTAATAATTTGAAAGCGTCACTATTCTCATAAACCGATCCGAAAACTCTAGAAAGCAAATAAATATATTTTTATTGCGAAATGTAAACCAAACTGTAAAAATACCTCTGAGGGTTGAAAATAAAATTCCCTCAATTTGATAAAATATCGGCACGTCCACTCTCTCGGTTTAGGATTTTATAGAAATTGAAACTTTTATGTTAGCTGAGTGCCATATACAACTAGAACTACACTTTTATTGTGCTTTCATGATTCAGAACACTTTTACGGGCTCTCGAACTTGTTTTATTAAATTTTACAGTTTCCAACGCTGAGTCGTTTGCAGTTTTCGTGGTAATAACACTTTTAATAATTCGATGTTTTTGTCTGCAAACAAATATGTATATTCAGTGACCCCCACAGCGATATGAGAATGCTATTTAATATCTATTATGTTTGTATCTATATATTAATACGTGAAGCAAAAACTTTGTATCACTTTTTACGAAAATTGCGCGGATGAAGGAGTATGAAATTTTCCACACGCATAGAGAATATAGAGAGAGAAGAAGTGCACAATGCTAATATTTTTTTAAAATAATGCATAAAAGATACATTAAATCAATAAAGAAAACATTACACACACTACATACCATGTATTTGACGCACACACGCATGCATACTATTTATTGTCAAACTTTTGTTCTTGGCGTCTATTGTCAAATTGAGAATAGATTAAATATTGTTTGTCTATGTTAATATTTTTTATAGTGTAGTCTTGGCGAAATTTGTGATTATAGAAATATAAAATATAATCATAATAGTATACAAACTTACAATTCCAATTAATTATAGTCGAATTTCGACTACTGCGGGACCTCTAGTTATAATGAAAACGATCAAGATAAATTGGATTTTGTAACCATAGATTAACCTTTTCGTTATAAAAAAAATACGTTAGTAGAAGAACGAAGGAGCTCGAAGCCCAAATAAAATAGTTATCGTCTAGAAATTAGATTGTGAGCCCCGCCACCCGCTTGAGACATGAGATCAGATTCTCAATTTCTTACCAAAAAATATTTAAAGTTGATTGTTTTTTTTTATTTTTTCTATTGCATAGGTACTTGGACGAGCTCACAGCCCACCTGGTGTTAAGTGGTTACTGGAGCCCATAGACATTTACAACGTAAATGCGCCACCCACCTTGAGGTATAAGTTCTAAGATCTCAGTATAGTTACAACAGCTGCCCTACCCTTCAAACCGAAACGCATTACTGTTTCACGGCAGAAATAGGCAGGGCGGTGGTACCTACCCGCGCGGACTTAGAAGAGGTCCTACAACCAGTAAACCAATGATTACCCAATGAGATAACCAATTTTAATAAAAATCCAAACAGCTTTCTAAAAATTTTATTTCATTTTAATTTCTAGCCGCAAACAATTCCCTTTGGATCGAAACTCTGAACGGTATTTACGACCTTTCGATATGGAAGCCGTATGTCAAGAGTAAGTAACGGTCATTGACGCGATTATGGCTGATTTAAAACCTCATAAACTTCAAATAAGCCTGAGTTATGTTCGAACCCGTAATGAACGTACGTTGATAAGAGATGCCAGCAAGCATTACCTACAGGATGATTAAGACATTCTGACTTTGAATCTTTCTTCTTTTTCTCCACCTTATCCCACTATGTGGGGTCGGCACAGCTAATTTTTCTCTTCCATTCTCTTCTATCAGCCGTCATCTCAACACTCACTCCTCTCTCTCTCATATCGTCATTCACACACTCCATCCATGTCTTCTTCGGTCGACCTCTTCCCCCTCTACCTTGCACTACCATTTCCATACATCTCCTAGTCACATGCATCTTCTCTCTACGCATCACATGTCCATACCACGCTAACCGTCCGCTCCTTAATTTGTTGTTTACCGGGGCCACTTTCACACTTCCTCTGATATACTCATTCTTTATCTTATCCATTCTTGTTACTCCACACATCCATCTCAACATTCGCATCTCTGCCGCATGCACTCCTCTTTCATGCTTAACTTTCGTCGCCCAACACTCAGATCCATACAGCACGACAGGTCTAATGATCGTTTTGTAAATTTTGCCCTTGAGCTGAAGGGGCATTCTACGATCGCATGCTGTTGCAGAGACCTGTCGCCATTTCATCCAACCAGCGTTTATTCTATTTGTGACGTCCCGGTCTATGTTGCCGTCGTTCTGGAGTATAGAGCCGAGGTACTTGAAGTCGGAGCAGACTGGCAGGGATACACCATCTAAGGCGATTGGCGTGAAGTCTGAAGAACCACCAAAATCACAAAACATGTGCTTGGTTTTTGTTCGACTGATCTTCAAACCCACGTTTTCCAACCTTTCTTTCCATTTTGCCAATCTCCTCTGTATCTCAGGCCCTTCCTCTCCAACGAGAACAATGTCGTCGGCGAACAGCATACACCAAGGCGCCTCTTCCTGTATGTCCGATGTTAGGGCATCCATTATTAGGATGAACAGGTAAGGGCTTAAAGCTGATCCCTGGTGTAAGCCTACCGCCACACTGAACTCGTCGCTATCGCCAGCTGCGGAGCGTACGTACGTACTAGCTCTACCGTACATAGCTCGAACAAGCCGTTGGTATTTCCCTGGCACTCCTTTCACTTTCATGCTCCACCACAAAACCTCACGGGGAACCCTATCATACGCTTTTTCTAAATCAACAAACACCATGTGCACATTTTTACTTGCACGGCGATATTTTTCGCACAATTGGCGCAGGGAAAAAATGGCGTCCGTTGTACTGCGTCCCGGCATGAACCCGAATTGGTTCTGTGATACCTCACTCTCATCTCTCATTCTTCTCGCTATCACTTTCTCCCAAGCTTTCATACTATGTGACATGAGCTTTATTCCTCTATAATTGTCGCATACCTGTATGTCACCTTTACTCTTAAATACAGGCACGAGTGAACTTTTGCACCACTCGTCAGGCATGGCCTCTTCTTGAAACAATTTATTGAAGAATAAAGTCAGCCACGTGATTCAGTGGTTTGAATAACAATGCGATTATAAAGTTTTCTTTATAAATTTATAAGTTAAAATAAGTAGGTAATAATTAAAAATACTTTTACGCTTTAATCTGGCCTTCTTTATCGTCATTATTAATAAAATTATTTTTTACAATATAAAATTTATCAAGATTAAACTTTTAATTTTATTTAAGACCCCCACTAAATAATACGTACTATAAGTAGGTAATTTTAAATTGTATTAGTATTAAATTGTATATTAGTAAATAATTAGCGCTCTCTGACTGTTATACTAGCATACTGCGATCGTTAATAGATATTTTTTGATGGTAGAGCTCATTGTGAGTCTGCTAGGGTGAGTACCACCATCTTATCTGTAGCTGCCACGAAGCAATCATGTGTTCCGGATTAAAACTGCGAGAGCGGCTGTATAATGCAATAAGGATATCTACGTCACGTCTAATGGTGGGTAGAGGCATTCACGTTGTGATATCCATGACCTTCGCGAGTCACTCAACAAGAGGTGAGCCGCGAGCTAGTTCACTCAGTCGTTTAAAAAAACAAAAAAATACAAGAAATAGACTCGCAAACTAACATTAAAATCTTGCAAGGACCTATTTTACCTTTTATTTTCGAGAATCCTACCTCGGTATGGGGAGCGAGTATTTACTGTTATTGCGTGTCGGGGATGAGAGCCGGTGTTGCCATGGAAACGGATTGGTTTTCCCCCGTAACAAAAATCGTAACGAAATTAGGGGTCGCCGCTACATAGGTGTTTCTGTCGGATATACACCAAAGTACACGACGTACCCCCGAATTGAACAATGAAATTCTCGAAATAAGTTGGTAGGGTGGCTAAATGATCAAAATGCGAAGATTATCTTATGCGTCTAACTTTCGAAGAATTTGTAGAATTTATCATTATATTACATAGTTTTTATTTATTGGTTTTGTAGACAGACGAGGACGGCTGATAGTGAGTGGTTACTGTCGTTCATGGACATCACCAATGCCACTAATTCAATGGAATGTGTACTTTATTAGAATTACGACAAAAATGTTTTCAGAATTGAACAAAGACGAGTTAGAGCAAATTCCTTAGACACACATTTTTTAACAACTTGAAAACTAATACAAAATGCTATTATTAAATATGCTAGAACCTTTACATAAAGATGCAAATCCAGAAATAAATCTCATCATTAAAAATTGGCAGAAATCAGTAAAATAATGTTTATAATGTCTGCACGCCTATTGTTAAACATGCTGTAACTATCTATACCTTTTTTTATTGTTTAGATGGGTGGATGAGCTCACGGCCCACCTGATGTTAAGTGGTTACTGGAGCCCATAGACATCTACGACGTAAATGCGCCACCCACCTTGAGATATAAGTTCTAAGGTCTCAAGTATAGTTACAACGGCCAGAATGTCTGTCACATATTTTCAATAATTTTGTTTTTTTTTTATATTTAATATTTCGTCTCTCTTTATTCAGAAAATTAAATTAAATTAAATATTCTGTTTGGATGTAGTGCATTCCAATTAGCTTAAAATGTGGCAGCGTCACTCTCACAGGTCCGCATTAGGATTTTACGCTTCGTTTGTATTTTGTCAATCAGCAAACTCACAGTTATTAATTAAATTAATTGCTCAAAACTGTCTCATACTTTTATGTTTTAAAATGCTGACTTTTGACAGATCGCTATATACTTACATATTTATATAGGAAAATAACTTTTATTGCTCGTTATTAAATAAACATTTAACGAGTTTTTTGTTTGATGCGGCTAAATATTTTCAACATTGATTTATTATTATATCAGATAAATTAGGACAAAAGCGGTCCACATTCGTTACCCTCCAGTGAATGCAAAAAACTAATTTTGAAGTGAGTTCATTGAACTATTCGGTCATTATAGTTATTTATATTTGAAAAATCGAATCATTCTGCATTCAAACTGTATATCATTGTTCGTCAATACAATTTTATCATTGTTCTTGGAACGGTCTGATAGAGTTGGAAAATGAACCTAATTTTCAAATTGTGAAATCACATTTTCGTTTCTGAAAGTATTATTAGCATACGCGAACCCGCAAACACACGCTATCAACCGGACCCGATCCTGTAGACCGAATGGTAAACATGACCGGTGCTTTTAGGCACCACAAGCACCGGTCACCGTCCTCATCGAACCCGTCGCTTGCGACGAAGGGCTAGACGAGCGAATTAACCCATAGACACAGCCCACTGAGTTTCTCGCCGGATCTTCTCAGTGGGTCGCGTTTTCGATCCGGTGGTAGATTCTGCGAAGCACTACTCTTGCTAGGGTCAGTGCTGTAACACTCCGATTTGAGACCCGTGAGCTCACCTACACACGTTAGGGTGAAGCTGAAATAGCCTCTCAAGGCTATCAGCATAGGTAGGAAAAAAAAACAACCAGTTTGTCAATGAAAATACACACACACACACACACACACCGAAAAGATAACAGGATTCCGTCAACGTGCTTTTGAATGCAAACTGACTGGGATCTCGAATTCGGAACGCGTTGATTGAAAAAGAAAATATCGGAAAAATATGTCGATGGCTTCCAACACGAGATCGACATGGTTTTGGTAAAAAAAAATGGTACCAGTAATACTTTTACGTATTACGTGCACAATTGCTTGATGTTTAATGCAAGTAATTTTTTGTCGAAAGCTATGAAAATAAAGAGTGCGTGTACTTATGTACGCGCGTAAGAAGTTATACTTTATTTTTATTAAATTTATTTCTTTTTTTTAATTTAAATTTTAATCAATTTGAAAGAAAATCGATTAAACAACATCCTCAAACACGCATATTGGACATCCCTTTTCTTGACATCGTATAAATTCGGTAATTCTCGGTACGGTTCGGAAAGTTCACCTGCGGCTATATTCAGACCCGCCAAGTTACGTCGGTCGTATTGTAATGAGCGATTTAGTGGGCAACTTCATTTCTGTTAATTTTGTGACACGGTGCGCGCGCATCGTAAAATTTCACTCTCATCAATTTTTCATAACGAGCCTAAAGAAGTACATATAACTTCAAAAACATTACAAAACACTATTGCATTGTATTTGACGATTATATAGGGCAAAGCACATTGTACATACAAATGGTAATTTGCGTAATTACTGGTGGTAGGACCTCTTGTGAGTCCGCACGGGTTGGGAGGTACCACCACCCTGCCCATTTCTGCCGTAAACTAGTAATGCGTTTCGGCTTGAAGGATGGGGCAGCCGTTGTAACTATACTGAGACCTTAGAACTCATATCTCAAGGTGGGTGGCGGCATTTACGTTGTAGATATCTATGGGCTTCCATAACCACTTAGCACCAGGTGGGCTGTGAGCTTGTCCATACATAAATGCAATAAAAAGAATAACGTTAAATTTTCTTACAGTTATTTCGGTTCTTCAATTGGTCATACAAAAGTATGAACATAAAAAAATTTTGAGTGACGCAAGGTCAATTCGATCTAAAGATTTTATACAACATTTATTGAAAAAAATAAGTAAGATTTTCGTACAAAAACACACTTAGACGAAACCCAGGAATGAACATGCCCAGGTCACGAGCCGCCCTTAGGCAAAGCCACATCTAAGGAGCGGGATGTTGAGAATAATATACGACATTCACCCTTCCTTTACTTAAGAATTCAAAGTAGGTTTATAGTGAGTGGTCTATCCTATTATAAGGTAAACATTTTTTTAGAACGACAGGACCAATTTTCGCTTCGGTCATGCTGAACGTAAAATTTCGGAGATTTTTTGTTTTTATTAAACTAAAATCTAATGCAATACTATTGACGGGTCAATCTTTGAGTGATTTGGTACCTTAGGAATGCACGCAAGTAATTCCTAACAAAAAAATAAATACTCTTACTTAATTTTTTGTTTTGTTTTTTATTGCTTAGATGTGTGGACGAGCTCACAGCCCATCTGGTGTTAAGTGGTTACTGGAGCCCATATACATCTACAACGGAAATGCCGCCACCTACCTTGAGATATAAGTTCTAAGGTCTCAGTATAGTTACAACGGCTGCCCCGCCCTTCAAACCGAAACGTATTACTGCTTCACGGCAGAAATAGGTAGGGCGGTGGTACCTACCCGTGCGGACTCACAAGAGGTCCTACCGCAAGTCAGACCATAAAGTCTCCGTAAATATGTGTAATGTACATAATAACTTATGTGAACACGAAAAGAGTATAGGTTTGAATAATAAAACAACACACGCAGAACTTATTGCATGTCATTAGGTACATCCCTAATATATTCCAGCGTTGCATATTGTATAACGTTGGCTGTAGGAAGTTCCCTTTTTTACGTGGCTTCTTAAAATACGAGGTCGCTATCGCCCTGCGGCTGTTCTCGCAAGGAGCCACACTGTATGCTCACACTGAACTAAAGCGCACCTAGTTTTGAAACGCGATGAATACGAAAGAGAAAAATTGTTTCAAAAATATAAATTTAATGTTTATTTTTCATGATAGTCAACAAACAGTTTTATTTTATTGGCCGCCTACTAAACATTTTTTTTTTAAAAACCTTTTATTTCCCATCACCTAAGTATTACATATAAATATTCTTAAATATATAAGATTTTTACATTTTGATCTAATTTTATTGTTGTTTATTTTTCTTCGATAGGAACCCTTATTTAGGTATAGGACTCCTCTAGATTAATCGAATTAAACTGTTAAAATCCAAAGTAAAATTTTATACTAATTCCAGCGCTTCATTCAACCTAAGGCACCGCTTAAAAATGCTCAACGTATAATATTTTTTCATAACATATTTTCTTTCGCAGTTTTCCAGAATATTCTACTCGATCGTTGAAATGTAACATTCAACGAATTTGGCAGCGTAATGCATCTCAATAAACATTGACTTAAATTACAAATAGCTCATCTAGAATTGTATCTTTATATGCCTAAATCTATCTAATAAATCATGGAAATGACCTGATAGGGAATATTGTAATATAAAATAGTGTATAAATGAATATATTTCACTCCATAAAGACAAATTTTTAAAAGTAAATACAATTAAATACCTATGAGTTAACAACAGTTATATTTTTGGCTATATAGTCACAGACTAAAAATTTTTTCAAGTTTCCAATTTATTACCAGCTATAATAATTTCTTTTTCGCAATAAATAAATAATCAAACGTTGATTTCTAAAAATCAAAAATATGGTAATCGAGATATTTTATTATAGTTTCCATATGACAAATTTCGCGTGAGATAATTTTGTTTGTACCGAATTCATTTGGCTTTGTTGTTACTTTGAAGGACGTCTTTTTTCTGTAAATATATCGTACAAGATACATTTCCCGTAGCCTTTAATCTTCGGAACAAATTAAATGGAATTATTTATGTTCATCCGAAACATGTTTTCCTGTCTACTAGACAATTCGTATCACAAAACAAGCAATAAACAATCGGTACAGTCTCTAATAAATACGATGAAAATAAATAGGCAGACGTGTCTAGTACCATTAGGTCGCTTGTTCTTAATCCTACAAAGATTTTCATTTTTTATTTACGACTATTTTTATTATAAAAATCAAATATCACTCATTTTGACAAAGAAAAAAGAGAAAATGTAAAAAACAAAAAAAAAATGTAGACAAAACGAATGTAAATCTTTAAATCTCGTATGTGATTTTGGTCAACTTTTGATGATTCAACGAACACTACTTTAATTAATTATTTTGAAGAAGCACGCCGCCCATTTGATGTTAACTGGTTACAATTAATCCTGTTGTAAATACAGTTAATCCTGTAGAAATCACAATGCCAATGCCACTTTGTGAAAGCAGTTTCAATAATATTTCACAGTTGTACCGTCCTACCCGCCCTGTAACTGCATATGTATATATGCGCGCGTTCAAAAGTTTTATAGCATTCTATTGCAAATTACTACTGAAAAAATCCGTATACAGTCCTGAAATATTTATAGTCCCTCCGGATAGCTGTAGCTTTCCGACGCTGGAAAAGTACTGAAACGAATGAAACCCTGAGGACAACTAGTTTTATCAAGTAAACACAGAGTACTTCATTAACCAAAATTTACGACCCGACATTGTCTAAAAGTATGTATAATAAATATAATAATGTTGTTATGACAGTGGAAATATGAGTACCGAAAGTTATGCCTAGTAATAACTAGCCTGAACTTCACAAAGTACTAGCCATACTCGCCCGCTTCGCTGGGAATTTAAAATTAACTCCAACACTCATGTAAATATTAGCCTATCCATTAAGTACATGTATTTTCTACATGGATACCAAGTTTCAAGTCTATCGGATGCACGATTCAGTAGTTATAACGGAACATCCGTAAAAAACACTGTAGATTTATATATTAGTATAGATTTGGAATATAAAAATATTTTGAAACAGGGAGGAAACTTGAAAATTCTAGTTATGTTATTAAAGTACATATTTCATTATCAGCGTTTTCTGCGCATAAATAATAACAGAAGTAATATTGATTTTACAATTTACAAAAAAGATTTCGTCATCTTCCTAAAAGTTTCTGCTGAGTATTAAACCTTACATTCATTTTTGTTCGCAGATATTCGACGATCACTACCATTTTCATCATCGTTCACTAACGAAGAGATCCCTCACGCCAGCCCACGAGCATCACGGCAGATTAGAAGGTGATAGCAGGGTACGATGGGCTGAACAACAAAAAATCCTGTCAAGAAAAAAGAGGGATTTTCAAATCATATCCACATTATACTCGACAGGTAATATTGTATCTTTGAACGTATCTTTGTTTCAATAGTAACCGAATTGTATTTTATTACTGTGCTGTCAGAAAAGTATATTTTCCGAGAAAGTGGCTTATCCGTTCGTATGACAGTATACACGAGTGTACTCGAGACGTTTGCTCTCGAGCGTTCCTTTGCTCTTATTGCTTTATGAAATCTGGTAAAGAGTACCCAGTGCCGCAAACATGTTGCGATGAAATTTATTAAAGCGTATTATGAGAATCATTCCTTTAACGCGTAAACATTGTTCTCGGTATTACGTTTAGAACTACTTGTAGTACTGTTAACGGGCTATTATGAACTCGCGTATATAGATGTCACTGCACTGTGGATTTCTATCAACTTTGAATTGATGTCGTGATTGGCAATGATAGTAAAATAGATGGTAAGGAAGCGATTCCGGTCCGGTAGTAGATGCATTCGTGATGTAACTGCCCTTGAGCCGTTAGGTCTGCTTTGGGGGCGCTCGTGCAGCGGTTAGCAAATCCCACCCCTCCTGGCTGAGCCCGTGCTCGCTCATCTATCCTGGTGAAACTGGAAGGGCTTCCGGGCCACCAGTAATCATTCTTCGCTAAAAAAAATGCTAGTAAGTACTGGATGCGAAAGGCAAGAGACCGAATCGAATAGAGTGCATATGAAGAGACACTTAGTATTAGGTGGACACAGGTTAAAGACGAAGAAGATTGGCAATGATGTTCGTGTTGTCATATATAAAGTCTCGTGATGAGTGATCTGCCTATCTATACCGTTAATATGTAATATTAAAAAAAATGTGTTCAAAAAAAATCTTCGCCATACATGGAATGACCAGCCTGCTAGTTATAAGGTATAAATAGAACCCACAAGCATGACAACTAATTACCCAATCAATCAAACTTTACACATGGAGTCAACCTCCATTTTTTATGTTACTATTGTATACTATTATTCTTAATACTGGTACATACCATTGTCTCGTGTCAAAGATATTTAGATATTGATTGATAGAAATATTAGTTACTAGCTGACCCGGCAGACTTCGTAGTGCCTCAATCGATAAATAAAAGACCTCTACTTTTGTATAAAATATACTTAAAACAAACAAAAGGAATCCGTCCGAAGGGGGGGGGGGCATGAAAGGAAAAACAAAATTGTTATTTTTATTTAATTCCGAGCATATTCATATTTATCGACGTTTTAAACCTTCTCTGAACTTCCACAAATAATTCAGGACCTTAATTAGCCAAATCGGTCCAGCCTTTCCCAAGTTTTAGCGAGACCAACGAACAGCAATTCATTTTTATATATATAGATTTATTATTTGAAAAAACGTGTTCGGATGTCAACAGAAGTTTGATTTATGTTTTTATTTATTTAGCTGAAACAAGAACATCGGAGCCCTCTTCTTCGGCTGCGTCGAAGCGAGATGCGGACAGGAAGCGAGAGCTGAACACACGAATAAGGGGAAGAACACGTTCGGCGGATTTAAAATTTATTCTCAATGACCCTAAATGGCCTCATATGTGGTATTTAGTAAGTGTTCAATATATAATCCAATCTTCTTTAAATTTTAATTTGCAAAATTATAATTTGCGTAATTACTGGTGGTAGGACCTCTTGTGGGTCCGCGCGGGTAGGTACCACCGCCCTTCCTATTTCTGCCGTGAAGCAGTGATGCGTTTCGGTTTGAAGGGTGGGGCAGCCGTTGTAACTATACTTGAGACCTTAGAACTTATATCTCAAGGTAGGTGGCGCATTTACGTTGTAGATGTCTATGGGCTCCAGTAACCACTTCACACCAGGTGGGCTGTGAGCACGTCCACCCATCTAAGCATTAAAAAAAAATTATGCTCTTATTTGTCGTCACACCTGGAATAAAATACAATTACCCTAAGGTAATAAACTACAAAGTAATAAGCCTTGGTAAAAATTAGCATAGCCCAATATTTTGTTTCTATGTGAAAAAGGAGAAACCAACAAACTCATATATTACATATTTAGTATAGTCTTCTTCATTAATGTTAATAATTATCATGAAATTCGATTTGCATGATTGGCGCAAATATTTTAAGGAGTTTATTATACTGTACCTAATCTATATATTAATACGTAAAGCAAAAACTTTGTACCCCTTTTTATGAAAATTGCGCTGACAGAGGAGCATGAAATTTCCCACACTTATCGAAAATATAGAGAAGAGAAAAAGTGCGGAATGCTGATATTTTTTTAAAAATATGCATAAAAATTCAATAAATCCATAAAAAAACATTACACACACTGTCATGTATTTGACACCCACACACACACGCATGCATACCTACTATTTATTTATTGTCAAACTTTTCATTTTGCTTATAGTCTGTGGTCAAATTGAGAATAGATTAAATATTGTTTGTCTTTATTAATATTTGCCTAAAATGATGATGAGTGTATAAACTTATAATTTCAATTCATTATAGTCGAATTTCGACTACCGGGGGATTACTAATACGTCTAAATATATATATATATATAATATATGTTATAATAAATTAAGTAAATCAATTAATGATATAAAAAAATAAGAAAAAAATAAAAGAATAAACATGTGTAGGCATTACAATGACCATCCGTACAAAGTTGACAAAGAATAAGAAACTTGATCATGAAAATTGAAAATTTCATCGAATACGATTTTATCAAAACACTAAATAAATTACGGTAAAACAATTATCGAGAAGCTGTAAAGGTTAAAAGTGTAAGCACTCATTTCGGAGTTTTGTTTTCCTTCGACGGCTTCAACGAACGAAAAGGGAAGTTTAATTTTGTTTTGCACAACTTTACGGCGCCCTTAAAATATTGACAAGACATAAACCAAAAATACGTGTTTTATTTAGACTAACTCCCGAAGATACAGATAAATGCTATTAATATTCGCGGAAACTTCCAAGGATTCGTAATGTGCCTTTAAGTCTTTCTTGCTGAGCATTCGCATATGTTTTTGGATCGTTAAAAAGTTGAGTATCTTTTTACCAATCATTCGAACCGTTTGCTTTGATAGACTTCGTGGATAATAATGATAATGCGGGTTATATTGGAGAAGCTTTTGAAAATGAAGGGTACTAAAAATGCAATATATTTTTGTTTCCTGTGTTTTGATGCGCGATACGCGAATGCAGTTATCGATCCCAAAGTTTTGTACGCGTTCATTGCGGCTTTACTAAACATAAAATTCCTATAAAATTGCTAACATCATTATTGGCATGACCGGATGTCCATAATAAGAACTCATGTTGTAATTGGTTTTATTGTATTAATGCGAGCATTATTAGATTTTTCCTTATCAGTGGTTTGAAATTATTGTTTACAGTTCGAATCGCACGGATAAAAAAATTACACAGATCCGTACAAAAGCGATTTTTTAAAGATTAGATCACAACTAATTTCATATTAATGTTGCGCGTAGCAAATAAATAATGTTGTAGCGTCTATATAAAATAATATAAAATAATAAATAAAATATGTATTGGTTTTTATTGTTGCACCACAATAATTAAAGCTTTATGCTCATTTTTACTTCTTAATTTGTCTACACTAAAATTGTCAATGTTTTCATCTTATCTTGTGAGCCGTAGACTGAGCCGTAGACATATGTATATACCGTGGGAAGTAAATATACCTAAAGACCATATAATAAATAGAAACATATAAAAATAAATTTTTTATGCGAGCTCACAGTCCACCTGGCCTTCAATGGTTACTAGAGCCCATAGACATCTACAATGTAAATGATATAACCACCTTGAGATATGAGTTCCAAGGTCTCAGTATAGCTACAACGGCTGCCCCACCCTTCAAACCGAAGCGCATTACTGCTTTACGGCAGAAATAGGCAGGTGGTACCTACCCGTGAGGACTCACAAGAGGTCCTACCATCAGTAATACAAGAGGTCCTATCACCAGTAATTCTTCAGTATTCTTACAAACTATCCAAAAAAGGATCTATAGTTAGTTATATGCCGTCGAAGTGGGAATGAGATGTATATCAGCGAAATATATATAACCTACCAAATTCTATACTTGAACGAATATCTAAAGGATAAATAGGCATTAGTAGATTTTTACCAAATTTGACTAAGCAGGGAGATCAATGCAGAGAATGGAGGTGAACGTATTGCGCATTGATACAAGCCCCATAAACATCAGGGTCATAACTCGACTAACATTCTTCAATTCCTCTCTTAGCAACATGATGTACCCGGCACCTATACGATGAATCCATGGAACGCTACGATATTCGTTTTTCCAACGATTCGAAAACCTTACCCTAGTTTTGTTGGTCATAGATAACGTAGTCGTCATCCCAAAAGTATTTTTAAAGAACGATTTCTTCACCAAAAAAGAAAAATAACGTAAAAACTCTTTTTCTTTTTCTCCACCTTATCCCACTAGGTGGGGTCGGCACAGCTAAGTTTTCTCTACCATTCTCTTCTATCAGCCGTCATCTAAACACTCACTCCAGTCTTTTTTTTTTTATTGCTTAGATGAGTGGACGAGCTCGCAGCCCACCTGGTGTTAAGTGGTTACTGGAGTCCATAGACCCCACCCTTTAAACCGAAACGCATTACTGCTTCACGGCAGAAATAGGCGGGGCGGTGGTACCTACCCGTGCGGACTCACAAGAGGTCCTACCACCAGTAATTACGCAAATTATAATTTTGCGGGTTTGATTTTTATTGCACGATGTTATTCTTTCACCGTGGAAGTCAGTCGTGAACATTTGTTAAGTATGTATTTCATTAGAAAAATTGGTACCCGCCTGCGAGATTCGAACACCGGTGCATCGCTACACACGAATGCACCGGACGTCTTATCCTTTAGGCCACGATGAATTTCAAATCGTCATTCACACATTCCATCCATGTCTTCTTCAGTCAACCTCTTCCCCCTCTACCTGGCACTACCGTAGGACTAAAAAGAAAGTAAAAACATTAACATAAAGTAAGCCCCAATTTCCTATCCAATCGATTTATAATGAAAAAAAAAAAACTAATTTCATTCATGTACAAAACGATCTATCAATACTTTCCGGTGGCCNGCATCGCTCAGTACGAATGCACCGGACGTCTTATCCTTTAGGCCACGACGAATTTCATATCGTCATTCACACATTCCATCCATGTCTTCTTCAGTCAACCTCTTCCCCCTCTACCTGGCACTACCGTAGGACTAAAAAGAAAGTAAAAACATTAACATAAAGTAAGCCCCAATTTCCTATCCAATCGATTTATAATGAAAAAAAAAAAAACTAATTTCGTTCGTGTACAAAACGATCTGTCAATACTTTCCGGTGGCCGCACCGATGTTGCGGATGATATTTCATTTCGTTTCGCTGCCGTTGCAAGGGCACGTTTTTCGCAACCCCTTTTTAGTAAAAGTATCATTTAATAAATTAAATTTCCGTCCCGGTGAAGCCAGATTATGATACGCGCCGGCAAAGATTGGAGAATTTATTATTTCTTTCATTAGAATACCTGTATGGGTTTATTGAAATGGAAAATAGCCTCCTTATTTGTTAGAGAAAACTTTTTAATTTACGATTATATTTAGAATACCAATTCTAGGCCAAATAAACACATAGTCCCTTATGTTTTAGGTCTTATAACGAATATCTGCCCGTTGAGTATTCTAGTTATGAATGTCCAAATAATGTAGTTTTTATGAAGAAGACAAGTTTGTTAGTTTGTCCTAACAAATTCAAGCAAGAACAGAAAATTTGTAATCCGCAAATTGTTAAATTTAAATCAGATTGAAGCTTTTTGTAATTGCCTTAAAACTGTATTAAATTGTGCCATTTGCATAAGTCAAATAGTTGCGACATTTACCTATTTCTTTTACTAATTTAAATAAACCATAAACTGTTTTATTTTCTTCAGTGAATATAAATAAACAATCTTGTAATTGATAGACTGAGAGAAGTGCAGGAGAATGATTAATGATGATGAACTTAGCTGTAATAATAGTGATAGTAGAAATAGTTTAGAATATAAATGCTTATTTCTTGTTCAGAATCGTGGTGGCGGCCTAGATATGAATGTGATACCAGCGTGGCGGGAAGGCATTACTGGCAGAGGAGTCGTCGTAACGATCCTCGATGATGGCCTCGAAACTGACCACCCTGATCTCGTCGCGAATTACGTGAGTATCTAATATTATATAATATTATGTAATTTTGAACCAAATCAAATTTGGAAATCAGATAGAGATTACTCTAAATAACAGACAGTAAACGGTTATTTCATTAGATTAATCTTATCGTGCATCTGTCTTGTAAACCAACAAGTCGCTTTCAAAGTAAACATTCCCGCTGTAAATCGCTATCGTCGTTTTCTTGCATATCGATCTTATTCGAAAACACTCCTAAGCGAAAACGACGCGTTCGAAAACTCGAATGAAATCAGTACGGTAACGGTAATCCGTCGGGAATCTTCAGCTCGTGATAAAAGGGCGCCGAGTGACATCTGCGAGTCGAACAAAAGGACTCGAGTTTTAAATTACACGATTCATCTCGGCCGTGCGGTACCGCGCGGCTACGTGCGAGCGCGGCTTTAATTTCACTGTTAGCGTTCAGAAAAAAAACGGGTAATTGGGTCGAGTTATATTACACGTTCTCGTTACGTCAAGTGACGTTACATCCACCGGGATTAGTCTCGCGTGCTTATCCCCGATATTACATAAACGAAGTGTAAACGCACATGTATGTGTGTTATCTGTTCCGAAAATCATAAGCCGAGGAGATCAAGAGCCTAGTTTTGTGAATGCGAGGAAGCATCGATCAGTGTGCTTGGAATGTTAACATCGCGCATCTGAGGATTTTAATTATACACGAAATATTAAAATAGCGACATTTAGATGGCTAATTGTTTTTTGTTATTGTTTAGAAAATCACTTTTCCTAAGAACGAATTTAAGAGACCATTTTTAAGGGAAAAATAAGGCTAATTATAGACCGGATTTTCAGTAAAGATTTTCTCACTTATAACGTTTTTTTCACTGAAGTTTATCTTAAGAAGGACATTTTATTATACTTTATGGATTTACGTTATCACTGTATTATACACGAAATATTAAAATTAAGAATTTAGACGGTTAATTGCTTTTTGTTATTGTGTAGAAAATCACTTTTCCTAAGAACGAATTTAAGAGAGCATTTTTAGGAAAAAATAAGGCTAATTCTAGACCGGATTTTCAGTAAATATTTTCTTTCTTGTAACATTTTCACTGAAGTTTATCTTAAGAAGGAAATATTATTATACTTTATGAATTTGCGTTATTACTGGCCGAGCTCATTTTGAAAGCATACGGGTAGATGTCGCCATATTGTTTATTTCTGCCGCGAAGTGGTCCTCTATTCCGATTCTAGGAGTGGAACAACCGTTACTTCTTACTCTAAGTTTAGAAATCGACTTCTAATCTCGTAGCGAGTAGTGGCATTTTATTTCTAATATCTATAGGCTCCGATAACCAATTACTTCGCAAAAACGGCGCGATACACGATAACCCTATTTTTGTGCCTGCCGGAAACCATATAACCGATTCTGTGGACCAAATGGTAAAAAGTCGCCGTCGCTCAAAACACATCATTTCGGATCCTCCCGATCCACTATTGGTGCTTTTAGGCATTCCAATAACCGACCGGTCAATGTTGTCAAAATGCGACAAAAGTTTCGTCGCGAAAATTAACTCACAGACACAGCCCACTGACTTTGTCACCGGATCTTCTCAGTGGGTCGCGATTCCGATCCGGTGGTGCGCTGCCCTTACCTGGCCTAGTGTTAGCAAATTCGTCAGGTTGAGCCCAGTGAGTTTGCCTACACCTTCAGCTAGTATAGCCCTCGAGGTTACCCATAGGTAGGTTAAAAATATTACCACTTAACATTAGGTATGTTCCCACATAGTAATTGTTATCTTTAACAGGACCCAGCTGCATCATACGATGTGAACGGGCTCGATCCGGATCCTCAGCCAAGATATGACGTCATAGACTCAAATAGGCACGGAACGAGGTGCGCCGGCGAAGTTGCCGCCACTGCCAACAACTCGCTTTGTGCAGTCGGTGTTGCGTTCGGTGCTCGAGTTGGAGGTAATATGAGAATTGATAAGGTGCCAACATTAGAATATACGGTTGACCTTAGTACCGATACGGTGTCTGAATATCGTGCATATAGTGACGTATTTTTTGTTACGGCTTTAAATAAACATCCTAGTTCATTACACTGCCTGATACGTCCCCTTGTTCTTTTTTAAATTTTTTTATTGCTTAGATGTGTGGACAAGCTCACAGCCCACCTGGTGTTAAGTGGTTACTGGAGCCCATAGACATCTACAACGTAAATGCGCCACACACCTTGAGACATAAGTTCTAAGGTCTCAGTATAGTTACAACGGCTGCCCCACCCTTCAAACCGAAATGAATTACTGCTTCACGGCAGAAATAGGTGGGGCGGGGGTACCTACCCGTGTGGACTCACAATAGGTCCTACCACCAGTAATAAATGTGTTCTAGATATAATGGTCGTGAATTCAGGAGTTTTCAACTTTGATGGAAAAACTATATATTTTTTACACCTTAATTAGGTTCGAAAGAATCAAGGAGAAAATTAAGATACGAATATGCATCACAGCGATCATTCACAGAAATCACTTAATTTAAGTTTCAAAGATACTTATTTGAATTCAGTTTTTTATGTTATTTTATTGAATTACTCTGACGGATCCACAAAACGAGTTTTTTTGAACGTAAATGCTTTAATAACGAGTAAAATTAAATATAAAAAGGTTTCTGAAAAGTCTCGCTTTGCTAGAATCATACTAACAGAACTAATATCATACGAAAGAACTTTCTCGATATATTATCAGGGTCGTTCTCGGAATTGGTGGAGTAACTCAGTGTACCCAGGTTATATATGGTTGGTTCGTGAAATGTAAACCGTTGAAATTACAATTCCGAACGTAACGCTGTAAAGGAATTACTTCATATAAACTTTGTGTTACAAAAAATTCTCAGCGCTTGTTACGCTGTTTTATATATATATGTAAATACATTTTTTATTGACGGCATAACGTTTTACGTCTTTTTGTTCTAAACAAGAACTAGTTCTTGGATGTGAAAGTGCCTAATAACTTTTAATATACGTATAAAGAAATACACACTTTTATTGTACAATCAAAAGAGAAATACCGCGTTACAGTTTTATTTAGAGAAAGATAAAAGTTGGTAGTCTTTTTAGTATTATTGTTAAATTTCCAGATTTATTTGCCATTTACTTGGTTTTTGTTACCCTTCTGTATTTGTCTTTGTTATTGTTACAAACAACTTCAGATTAATTTGAAAATTTTTGAACCCACCACGTGTTAAGGCTGCGGATTGGACGTGCGGTGGTTATATCTACCAAACACAAACATCTCTCTTCCACCTTTGATTATTAGGGACATGTATATTTTAATCGTTATACAATACTTTGATGGTTTCGTGTTTATTACACGATCATTCATCGTGGAAAATCTTTTAATTACGTTTTTCATTATAATTTATTTATTTATGTACACACAGAAAAGAAGACATAGTACAGAGTAATAGGAAAATCATGTACAAAGGCGCTGCTTATTTCTTTAAGAAATCTCTTTCAGCAGACCTGCGAAAGGATTATGAGAATAATAATTAAAAGTGATGAGTGTGTGTAGAACAAATAACACATAACTAAAATAACAAATACAACATGAGAATTATAGTAATGCATATACACATAGCAAATATTGTTAAACTTGAATACAAAATATTATACGTAACACAAAATAGAACAATGATCATTCGGTTGATGAGAGATAGAATTGTGGTATTAATACTAGAAAAACTAATTACGTGATTTGAACACCGACCCGCTCGCGTCGCTTGCCACGAGTACATGGGGCGAGCGTCTTATCGTTTAGACAACAAGGAATTCACCTCATTATGAGTGGTCATTGCTCATTGACATCAGATATGCACGCTTCATTCTTAAACAAACTCAACGGATTCACTGTCTACGGTTTCTCGTACCGGTTTAATCTATATATATATAAAAATGAATTGCTGTTCGTTAGTCCCGCTAAAAGTCGAGAAAGGCTGGATCGATTTGGCTAATTTTGGTCTTGAATTATTTGTGGAGGTCCAGAGAAGGTTTAAAAGGTGAAAAAATTTGAAAATGCTCGGAATTATATAATAACAAACAATTTTGTTTTTCCTTTGATGTGTCCCCCGTTCGGATGGATTCCTTTTGTTTTTTTTTTTTGTTTTTTTTTATCCAAAAGTTTAGGTATTTTATTTATCGATTTAGGCACTACGAAGTCTGCCGGGTCAGCTAGTCTCAAATAATTATGATAAAATATGTATGTTAATAAAAATATAACCAATTCCATATCTTTTTTCAAATACTAAATGTATTATTTGTATCAAAACAGGCGTCCGCATGTTAGATGGTGATGTAACAGATGTCGTCGAAGCCAGATCTTTGAGTCTCAATCCTCAACACGTTGACATATACAGTGCCTCGTGGGGACCGGATGATGATGGAAAGACTGTGGATGGGCCCGGACTATTGGCGACGAGAGCATTTATTGAAGGCGTTACTAAGGTAAGAATTTGTTTATTTATATATCTTCTTTTTCTCCACCTTATCCTACTAGGTGGGGTCGGCACAGCTAATTTTTCTCTTCCATTGTCTTCTATCAGCCATCATCTCAACACTCTTCTCTCTCTTTCTCATATCGTCATTCACACACTCCATCCATGTTTTCTTCGGTCGACCTCTTCCCCTTCTACTGTTTCTTCATGTATATAGTGTTGGAATGTATTTAGTTATTTTAATTCCAACGTCGACAAAAATTCAATGTTAACATCGGGATATGGCGTTATCTGTTCGATTGACATTCGTCAAAACACTTTTGAAACACTGTCTGCTGGTGTGGTAGCTAGCATTCACGTTGTGGTATCTAACAATAAGAACTTTGAACACAAGGTCATTCGATGTCGTCTACACTCATCGATAGATAAGAATAAAGCGGATTGATATTTAATTAATCAATTTTATAATTTGTATGGGACTTTTAGAAATGAATGGGTTTCGCTGTGCCTCCAAAAATCCTAATATAGAATAACGTGAATGGCCCGTAAAATTTTCGCTCCGCTAACAGCGGGGGCATAATGAAAAGTCACAATACCGGCTTTGCGCACTTCAAAATTTTAATTTGTTACCTTTTTAAGCTCACTTGATTGTGGCACTTACGAAGACGCGATAAGGTCCTTTTTATGTTTAATGCTAAGTGACATTTTCGTAACCGAGTTAGCGGAGGGCGCGCAGCCAGCCAGGCGACACTTGGCCAAAGCAATTTCAGTAATGACGCAATTATTTTCTCTCTATTCCCTACACTATATGGTCAAGTGCTCGCGAACCATGAAATTTACATAATGTTGTTTACTATACTCTATTCGCCATGTAAGGGCACTTGTTTACATAAAACAACATTTAAACTCGTCTCTCGGCTCTAACTTTTATAGTCTTTGCTCTTTTAATAGCTCCTGAAGAGGATACGTAACGAAGCTTAATAAACATACTTTAAAGGATATTTTTCTTTGCGGTTTGGTATTTTTATTTCTGGTAACGGTAATCGAAAAATTAATATCGAAAAAAATTATACTCGATTTTAGACTAACAAAATTAATCATTGATCAACTGTAGAGGTTCTTGTAGGTATTATTAACCTTTTCAATTCTGACGGATTATTCTTTTATTTGAAATTTCATAAAGTAGCCCGAGATAAACAATTTTTTTTTATTGCTTAGATGGATGGACGAGCTCACAGCCCACCTGATGTTAAGTGGTTACTGGAGCCCATAGACATCTACAACGTAAACGCGCCACCCACCTTGAGATATAAGTTCTGAGGTCTCAGTATAGTTACAACGGCTACCCCACCCTTCGAACCGAAACGCATTACTGCTTCACGGCGGAAATAGGCGGAGTGGTGGTACCTACCCGTGCGGACTCCCAAGAGGTCCTACCATCAGTGATTACGCAAATTATAATTTTGCGGGTTTGATTTTTATTACACGATGTTATTCCTTCACCGTGGAAGTCAATCGTGAACATTTGTTGAGTACGTATTTCATTAGAAAAATTGGTGCCCGCCCGCGGGATTCGAACACCGGTGCATCGCTACATACGAATGCACCCGACGTTTTATCCTTTAGGCCACGACGAAACTAGTAATTATACGGCGAATATGAATCATTTTAGGCATTTGTTTTGATTACAATTGTACCCAGTCAATTCGGCAAAGNCCGATATTTTTTTCCCGCGTACCGCTTCAACAAAGCGCGGCATCTCTTCAGTCTCAGGTCCATTAGACGAGCATTCAAACGATGTCCTGTTTTTCTTCGATATGCCCGAAGCCCTAAGTCTTCATTTAACACCCTTTTCACCGTGGTTCTGCTTAACCCCATCTGAAGGGCCAACAGTTTCTGCTTACGTTTGGGATTTCTTTGAATTCGCGCCTTCACAGCTTTTATCACTGCTGGAGTCCTAACAGACCGAGGGCGACCACTTCTTGACCTATCATCTACACTAGAGTCTTCATTGTATCGTTTGATGGTACGATAAACGAATCTTTTGGTTATATTCAAATTTTTCAGTATGTTAAAAAATTTAATTGGCGCGTAACCGCAACGATGCAACGCAATAACTGCAACACGGTCTTCTTTAAGCGTCCACTCCATATTTAAAAATGAGTAAAATTCTAAAAGTATACATTTTTATTTTCATGAACAATTCGAAATCCGAATTCAATAAACTTTTTTGTGGCCAGCATTCTAAAAGAAAAGTTTTTACTGTGTGACAATACTTATGACCTGACTAGTTATATAAAACTTTTCAATCTGATGTATAATTCTTTTATTTGAAACTAGCGGACTCGGCAGACTTCGTAGTGCCTCAATTGATAAATAAAATACCTAAACTTTTGTATAAAATAAACTTAAAACAAACAAAAGGAATCCGTTCGACGGGGGACACATCAAAGGAAAAAGAAAATTGTTATTTTTATATAATTCCGAGCATTTTCATATTTATCTACCTTATAAACCTTCTCTGGACTTCCACAAATAATTCAAGACCAAATCGGTCCAGTCGTGCTCGAGTTTTAGTGAGACTATCGAACAGCAACTCATATATATATCAATATATATTAAGAAGATAGATTTAAAGTAGTAGTCGGGATAAGTTATACGACGAATATGAAGTATTTTAGACATTTGTTTCGATAACAATTATTATTTTACGTAGTCAATTTGGCATGTGGCATGTGTACTCATATTCACTGCGGCCTAGGATCTATAGAACACGATATAGTCTGTCTGTCTAACTTAAATACAGTCGACAAAGTGACCTTTATACTTGCAAATAAATAAGTCAATATCAAATAGAAATTATTTATAAAATAAATTAATCGGCACTCGTAAATTAGAAAATTTTGTTGAATTTATATTTACATTGACTGGAGGCACTTTCAAATAACTTTGGTTTCATTGTACTCTGATTGATTTAGACTTATCAAATATTTTAAGAATAAAATGTGTTTCGATAAATTTTGTTTTAGGACTTCAGTCCCTAGTTAATACAATTTAAAATGTCACGGTGGCAATTCAACAACAAGTTGTATTTAAGCTACACAGTGATACAACCAATTTGTTTATAGGCTAATTATTAACGAGGTATCATCAACACACAATCTCATGAATGTACGCTGCGTATAAAATTAAATTGATTTGTAAGCACTCAAAGCTCTGATTCTATATGCCTTTGTTGGTCCATTCGTGGATCGAAATCTAAAAGCCATTACGTATTGCATCGAACAAACAGAAATGTACGAGCTAATCAACTTCCCGAACATTGTTTCGAGTGGTTTAATTACATTATTGACAATTGTAACTAACTACACACTGATATAAATATATGCGAAATATAGGTTTACTCTATAGAAACAATAAAAAAACACCAGATCTGAACACGAAACTACAGTGAGCCTTATTGATGATAACGAAACTTTTGATACAATTAATGAAATGAACATGGAATTAAATTGCCAAAGATTATTCAGAATATTTTTCGTAATTTAAATTAAAGTTATACTCTTTTCTCCGTAGGGTCGCAATGGAAAAGGTTCGATCTTTGTATGGGCGTCAGGAAACGGCGGCAAAGAGCACGATAACTGCAACTGCGACGGCTACACTAACTCGATTTGGACGTTATCGATATCGTCGGCAACGGAACGCGGCGACGTCCCTTGGTACTCGGAGAAATGCAGCTCGACTTTAGCGGCCACGTACAGCAGTGGCGCAATAAACGAGAACCAGGTACATTTAAAACAAATATATTTACTAAACTAAACTAAAGTAAAAGTTACTAACTAAAGATAAAAAATACAGTTGAATTTTAAATATCTTTTTTTGAATTAGGTGAAAAAAGATATTTAAAATTCGACTGTATTTTTTATGTGTGTTAAGTCAGAAAATCTTTCAAGATGAACCAATCTTAATGATTTTTCTATTTTTTTTTATTGGGAAGCTGGGGCTTCTCGTGTGTTCCCATTTTAATGTTATCAAGGTCTGACTAAGTAGTTCTTTAGCTATCCTTGATAATTCATATTTAATTGAATTAGACTACATTGACGATTTTCTACTTATTTTATTTTGTGAAGCGGGTTTTCTTGTTTGTTAAATTTTTGTATTATTATATCATGAAATTCTATACAATTTTGGGACCCAAATTGCATTTTTTATTGATGGACCATACATATCCGGTGCTGTTGTGAAATAATAATTCTTCTTCTTCTTTGTTAGTATCACTCTTGACTGAGTGGTCGTGGTCCTACTAATTTATTTATATTATCTATGATGGTCGTCACTTCAGGTGTTGGTGGCAAGTTTCACAACACGTTGCCACTCTTTTCGGGTGGCTGCCCTTCTCATGCATTCATATAATGACTAGGTGCTATTTACTGCCACTTTTATCTGGTCGGTCCACCTCATAGGTGACCTTCCTAGTGGCCTGGTACCCTGAACCTTTCCCTGGAATACAAGTCGCTCAATAGTCACTCACCCCTCGGCATCATACGTGACCAAAAAAGCGAAGGAAACGAGACTTTACTGTAATATGATAACTGCTGCTTGATGCCGATTTATTGAAGTATAGACTCGTTGGTACCGAATTCGGTTCACGATATTCGGAGTATTCACCCCCCTACCATATCTCTAGGGCGTCTATCTTCTTCTTCTCTACTTCCTGCAGGGTCCACGATTCTGCAGCTTACAAGATTATGGGGAACAAAAGTGCCCGAACTAGCCGGATTTTTGTGGCTTTATATTTGTTGCAATTCCTCCATATTTTTTCTCAACTTGTCCATTGCAGACCTTAAAATTGCCACGAATACATAGATAATAATAGGAATAATAAGAAAAATAAATGTACCTGTTATATTTTTTCATCATGTGTGTATATTACAAAATTCGAACTTGTTCAAACGCTGTTCTATATCAAAAGGATTCTCCTTTAAACGTCTCGAACGTTTATGCCTGTTTACAGTAAAAGTAGTTACGCCGCCCCATCTCGGTGTGTTACCCCGAAAATACAGGTCTTGCCCTTTTAGCTCGGGATTCGGGTAAATAAAATTATGTCATTTGAATATAAATTAAAGGTTGGTTTTGTTGTGAGCCCAAAAGGTAATGTAGTTGGCAATTCGACTCCGGTTCTACACCAAGCGAGGGTACGTTCTCAATCAAAGTTTGCTAAAAGTTTTGGGTCGAAACAAAGTGCTCGTGATAGGTATACATAAAGCGATGATACAAAAACTATTGCGAGTTTCGTAGAATGTATAAATAGATCCGCGTTGTAAAGTATTCAATGGAATATGGAACCGTTTCTGCTCGACTGTAGAATTTACTGGAGATATATTTCCAGGAATTATTTTACGTGTCTCTATAGAGGTTTCTTTTTTGTATTTTCCCTTATATAGCTTTGTTTATGTGCACGCTACATTACATTTTTATTGGACTTCATGTATGAAACGATGTTTTTATTTGTAACAAGTTTATGGCGTTACGTTTTTCCACGTTTGAGTAATATTCTTGCGTTTCATATATAATATTTAGCTTCTTCTTTTTCTTACTTATTCTAGTCACCTCGAGGGGTTATACTAGATTCTTCGAGCGAGTAGGTGAGCTCACAGGGGTCTAACCTGGTGACGTTGCTAACACTATCCCTGGAAAGAGCAGTGCTTCGCAGAATCTACCACTGAATCGGAAACGGGACCCACTGAGAAGATCAGGCTAGAAACTCAGTAGGCTGTGTCTGTGTGTTAATTTACTCGCCGAACCCTTCGTCGCAAGCGATAAGGTCGACAAGAACTTGATTCCTACTTCAAGCAAATATCCATTTGATGAACAAGTTTGTTTGTTTTTTGTCTGAGTGGTTAGAATCTAGGAATATATATATTATAATTAAACGTATTTTTAATAGTCTACGGTTTTCCCGTTGGAATTCTGCTTTTTGCCAAAAGGCCTTGTGTGATCTGCCACCATTTATTTATTTATTTTAATATTTTTTTATTGCTTAGATGGGTGGATGAGCTCATAGCCCACCTGGTGTTAAAGTGGTTACTGGAGCCCATAGACATCTACAACGTAAAGGCGCTACCCACCTTGAGATATAAGTTCTAAGGTCTTAGTATAGTTACAACGGCTGCCCCGCCCTTCAAACCGAAACGCATTGCTGCTTAACGGCAGAAATAGGCGGGGTGATGGTACCTACCCGTGCGGACTCACAAGAGGTCCTACCACCAGTAAAATAATATTTTTTGGCAGGTGGTAACAACGGACTTGCATCACTCTTGCACAGCCGGTCACACGGGTACATCCGCATCGGCCCCTCTTGCAGCCGGTATATGCGCTTTGGCACTACAGGCTAATAGAGATCTAACATGGCGAGACATGCAGCATATTGGTAAGAATAAAAATTAAGTTAGTTACAATTGTCAGATTTTTGTATAACTAAAATGGACCAAATTTTTGTAGTGCGAATCTGAGGCTGGCATATTTCTGTAGGTCTTTGAATGCTAATATTATATTATGTGAGTAGGACAGACTAATTAAAGATAAGTTTTGAGATCGTTCTGCCATGACAGTTTTTTTCAATTTGTTTTGTAATAATATATTCAAAATAACCTTCTTGATTTCCTTGTGCAGTTACTATACATCCCTTGCGGTTTCATCTCCATTAAATTTGTAATAAATAAATAAAAAATATTAAACTACCCCGAGAAAATACCTGATTGTGTCATCCTCTAGTCCATAAACAGCTAATCGATTCGTAGATGCCTTGATACGTAGAATCATGAGCGAACATATTCTCGTTTTTATTATGCTATGAAATTCAATGGTACATTGCTATATACAATTGCATCACGATATATTTCTGCTAACGTCATGTATGCCCATTAAAAGTTTTATAGTAAAATAAATAATAGTTTAAAAAAACTAAAAAGAAAAAATAAGACCCAAGCTTTTTTTACAATAAAATAATTTTTTCTTTGACTATTTTTAATTTAAATTTATTAAAATTTATTTTCTATTTTTTAGTTGGATTTTCTATAAAAACGTATTTTGTTAGTTTTTTAAACTATTATTTATTTTTCATATTCATTCATATTTCAATTCAATATTGAATTGTTATCGGTCCTTAATAAGTATTGCAAATTTCGAGTTAATCTGACGTTTTGAAGGGGGTCAAAATCATGTTCAATAATACATACATACACCTGAAGCTAATAAAAGCGTATTAAATAAGTTATACACATTCGATAGATATTAAAAATAAAAGTAAATTCAAAGATCGTTTAACATCCATAAAAAATCTAAGACTCATTCCAGAGCACGGACCAGAGTTTCAGACATATTTTGGATTTAAATTAAACTAGTTTTAAAATTAAACACACCTCAATAACAAAAGCTTATTAGCGAGTGGGCTTGAATTTATGCTTCAGACAGTATGAACTGATTTTTGGTAGTCCTCGCTAAACCAGACTAGATTCTTCTAGATCTGTTCTTCACCCCGTGTCCACGTAATGCTGAGTTTAGGCCTCATCAAATGCACCCCATTTTTTCTCTTCGAGATCACATCATCTTTAATAACATTTTTGTAAACTTAATAACAATAACAAATTTAGACAAGATCAAACCCGAGCTTTCTTACGGATTATTCAGTGGTGTAACTAACTGCATTACGAATTGATGGAAAAGTCATTACGACATAAAAGCCCCCACGCTAATCGAATAAAATAGTTTTTGATTTGATTTTGTTAGCTGAGTTGTGTGGTTCCCCACAAAAAAAAACTATCGTATTTATTATGCAGTCTATAAACTATCTTTGTGCGAATTTCCGTCCAAATTCGTTTAACCATTTTTTGGGAAACAATTACACAAACTTTCATACTTATAATATTAAATTAATACGTGAAGCAAAAACTTTGTATCCCTTTTTACGAAAATTGCGTGGACGGAGGAGTATGAAATTTTCCACACTTATAGAGAATATAGAGAAGAAGTGCACAATGCTAATATTTTTTTTAAATTATGCATAGAAGATACATTAAATCAATAAAGAAAACATTACGCACACTACATACCATGTGTTTGACGCACACACGCATGCATACTATTTATTGTCAAACTTTTGTTCTTGACGTCTGCTGTCAAATTGAGAATAGATTAAATATTGTTTGTCTTTGTTAATATTTTTATAGTGTAGTCTTGGCGAAATTTGTGATTATTGAAGTATAAAATACAATCATAATAGTGTACAAACTTACAATTCCAATTAATTATAGTCGAATTTCGACTACTGCGGGACCTCTAGTATTATTAAATATAGCATCGATTGTTTTTACAATATTGTATCATTAAATCTGACACACACATGTCTTAATATTGAAGATAGATTTACGAAGAAACCAGATTATTTCCTTTTCCCTACGTTATATACAATACATACATATATCTCTTCGGAACACTTTTCTGATTGCTTTATCGAATAGGCCGAAAGAGTTATAGAGTACGGGCCGTCATTTTTTCTCCAGACTGATGTTATTTTGTCAATCGACCTTTAGATTACGAGAAAAGGATAGTAGTAGCGTTCGGAACTTGAGAAATGAAGCTGACGATCGTTTCTTCTTATCTTCACTTTTAGGAAATATCTAAGAAACATGAAGAAGTATATTTTTATACGTGTACATCTTTTAACGTATTGTTTCGGGTTGTAAAAAGTATTGATCTTATTTTTATTTATCAATTTGACGTAAATCTCTGATTTGTTTTTTGGGATTATTGAGCTTTTTTTTTGTATTGCTTTAATATGTGGACGGACTCATGGACCACCTAGTGTTAAGTGGTTACTTGCGCCCAGAGATATCAACAACGCAAATATCGCCACTCACCCTGAGACATAAGTTCCAAGTCTCAGCTTTTACAGTAGGTACAACAGCTGTGCCACCCTTCAAAGCGGAATGGCTTACTGCTTCACTTCAGAGATAGGCGGGGCAGTAACCTACACGTGCGGGCTTACAAGATGCCCTACCACCACTAATAAAGCTTTGAGCTTTCAAAGAAATCCCATAAAAATCAACGGAAATGTTTTTAGCAAAATATGTTAATCGTTTTTGGACGTAGGACGTTTTCGATATCACGAGTTAACGAAATTATGTTTTTTAATTTAACTTTTTCTTTTAATAAGGGAAATTTATTGCCAGACTTTTCAAAGTATTAAAAATCTACCATATTTTAAGTACCATAAGCCTACCTTACTTTTAAAAGTTTATTCCTAACATAGTATTTTTCACTTTGTTCGACACTCGTCTGGTTTTCGTTTAACTTTGGCAAGCAAAGGGATGAATAAATAACGCACTATGTCGATTCTTTTTATCTTTAAACTCATATTTTACTCACTCTCAATTATTCACTAAATTTGTATTCATCATCAGCCCTTATCTGCCCACTGCTGGACATAGGCCTTCCCCAATGCCTTCCACATAATGCGGTCCTCCGCCTTCCGCATCCAACGACTTCCCGCCGTGCGCACTAAGTCGTCGGTCCACCGTACCCATCACCATCCGTGGCCTCCATTCGAGGACTTTCCTCGCCCACCTGGCGTCGCTGGCTCATTTTTTGGCTCAAATTTATATTATATTTATATATTCCAAAGCGCGTTCTTTTACCTTTCAAGTTAAATATTATTTGATTTCGAGAAACGGCTTCGACTATATGTTATTCCGGACCTTAAGCTCGGCCCCATTTCTTGATTCCCTGAAAATATAAGTACATCTTAACTCGTTGACTCAAATGAATATTGGATCGACTTATATGACTGAATTTTTCGTACGCAATAACTGTTACGCTGTATTGAATATGAGATGGTAAATGATACGTGAATACATCAAACATTTTGTGATCAATTTGTTACATACTTCTGAAGCAATTTCTTCTTAGTTTCGCAATGAATATAAATTGTTAAATTTAAGAAACGATATCTATTGTTTTGTGTTAATTTATTAGTCGAGACTATTCCAGCGTTACCTTAACTAGTAGGTGAGCTCACGGGGCTCAAACCTGACGACGTTGATAACACGAACCCTAGCAAGAGTCGCGCTTCGCAGAATCTACCACCGGATCGGAAACGCGACCCACTGAGAAGATCCGGCGAGAAACTCAGTGGGCTGTGTCTGAGGGTTATTAGCTTAGGTAGGCAGCGGCTTGGTTCTGCCCCTGGCATTGCTGAAGTCCATGGGCGTCAGTAACCACTCACCATCAGGTGGGCCGTATGCTCGTCTGCCTACAATAGGCAATCAAAAATATGGTTAGGAATTATACTTAGAAGTATTGGGTACAGTTTTTTAACAAAATCGTGTGGCATCTTTTTATATCTTGAAACTAGTGTTTTTTGTAATCTAACAATAAATATCGTGTTAGAAATAAAATGTAAATAAAATGAATGGCACTGTAAAATTGTGACTTAGAAGTCATGTCTCAAGGTGGGTGACGGGATTAACGTTGTTGATGTCTATGAGCTTCGGTGACCATTTGACACTAGGTGAGCCGTGAGTACTTTCACCCGTCTAAGCAATAGAAAAAGCTGCTGTGATGAATGTTGCCTGTTTTTATTATACAAATGAAATCGTCATCGCCACACACATAAAAATACATATAATATGATACATAGTACTTACTATGAACGCGATAACAAAGAATGAATTTACTGATATTTTTAAAAGTAATGATGAAATAACGATAGAAGGATACGAAGATAATGTTTCATGAAATTCGCTCAGCCCACAGTATCGGCAATAATGTTATTTAGAAATTAAACATTAACTGATTAAATTTACATTCGTGTTTACTGAACTTAGGATCTTGTCTATCTTGAACCGCAGAAGAATTCTAATAAAAATAACAGCATCCATTAAAAGCCTACGAGTTAATTCAGCTTGTTCATCTTTGGGTTTCGAAATTTTAGATTGCAATCAGTGCAAACCACTGGAGCGTGTAAATCACTCAACAATGAATGATTTAGAAACGCTGAGAACCTGTTAGGTATTAACCTATTTCCTTATATGATAAATAAGGGTAAAAAACACAACTATCAATCCAAAAATAAACGAAAAGCACCAAAATAAAACCTTAATGGGATATTTTGCTCAATACTCCACAATTTACTGTTTTCCGTGAAAAACATACCATCTGGACTTAAATGAATTATCATCCTTCCTTCATAGCATTCCATACCTTCATCATCAAATTTAAAATGAATACGCCTCACATCAGATCAGGAAATAAATATAGTTCAAAGCTTACATCCAAATTCTCTAACGGTCTCTTCAAAGGGTATAGTCCTCGTAAAATATAGTACGGCAGTCCTTATATCCGAGTATGACTCTAAATCACTGGGCTAGTCCATATCATTCGGGCGCATAATCCACATATCAGTCGCTTCCGGGAGCACTCATAAGTTGATGAGGGTTGTTTTAGTACTGAACTCCATAAAGGAACCTCTACGGTCGAATCTGTCGTGGTTCGTTGTTCACTTACGTACCCCTTATATGAAATAAAGTGTCCTATTGACTGACTGTTCTCAACTCAAAATGTGGAGATTGTAATGAAATATTCCGAAAATAGTGTTACGCGCTAGGGCTCGGGATAAATAACCCTTCCACCAAAGTACAAATTAAAACTCTATTAAGCACGTAAGGGACACTTTACAAATCGAAATCACTTCTTCTGCTTCGCTTAAAATGAAAGTTCACTGTTTCGCTTCGAATGGAACCGATTACTGACTCCCTTTATGTCATCTCTGCAACTATAAAAATACATTTAATATTTGTGATCTGCAACGTTTTATAGATAGTCGATACGACATTTCTACAATTATCGAGAACATTCCCGGCAAGACCAGTCGTTTCGATAATGTGTTTCCTCTATTTGATAATAGATGGCGTTACACTTCTCGACCGTTCTCGATATTACTAGTTCTTTTGATATTCGATTCGACGAGAGATGGCATTACTCTTACCAACGTAACAATAGTATTAAATAACATAGTTGAACAAAACAGTGGATTAACTAGTAAGTGTGTATTTGAAATGGAGCCGACAAAAGTGTACTTCACGTGCAATTTAAAGATGTCTAGTGTTGAAATCTATACGAATCCGTTTAAAAAAACAATATTTATTTTTAATGTTTTAATAAACATCTACTGAACATTCTGAAAATATTTCAAGAAAATACATACAATTAGTAATTGTCAATGTGTGAAGTATGATTAAATAGGATTTTAAGACAGCGGTCCTCAACCTTTTTTTAAAGGGGCAACGAACACGTATTAGACGTGGTGTCGCAAAAAATAATAATTAGGTAATTATTTCTTAGATTTTCGAGCTTGTTACAATTTTAATTAAACAACTATGAACGGATTCATCGTAGCGTATATTTTAACGTTTTTTTGTCATTTCCTAACATTTTAAACACGTTGCTATGTTCGTGGTCATAAGCAGTTGTTTGTTTCAAATTATTCATAGGCTAAATTAATAAGAAACCGTATCGAAAATTTATTTACTATGTATTGCAATGAAATACGTTTGGACTTATTTCAGTTATTGATTTTGTAACATAACTTCAAAATACATAAATATAACCGTTTATTAATGGTTAACTAATTACATATTCTATTACGTAATGAATATTCTTTCTCGGTACCAAACGGGACAACCACATAAGCCCGGCGAACCGCAGTTTGAGTGTAGCTGCTATATGACAATAAAACCATGTTCGCTTTTAGTAGTTAAGGTTGTTTATTGGTGTATCATGAGTGTTTTTAATACGCTTTTATTAGCTTCAGATGTATATATGTTAGTATGTAACGGAATCTTTGAACATGATTTTGTCCCCCTTCAAAACGTCGGATTAACTCAAAATTTGGTATACTTATTAAGGATCGATGACAATTCCAATGAAATTCAACTAAAAAATGAAAAATAAATAATAGTTTAAAAAAAACTAACACAACTCGCTTTTATAGAAAATCCAACAAAAAAAAAAGAAAATAAATTTTAATAAATTTTATTTAAAAATAGTGTAAGAAAAAAATATTTTGATTATATATATATATAACAGATATGAGTAGAAGGGTTATTTTGATAATATCCTGAAAAGCACCCCACGCTTTTTTACAATAAAATCATTTTTTCTTACAATATTTTTAATTCAAATATATTAAAATTTATTTTCAATTTTTTTTTGTTAGGTTTTCTATAAAAGCGTACCTATTTTGTTAGTTTTTTTACTAAGTATATAGCAAACCGACCTGTACGTCACTCTCGCGGCCGTATGCCCGCTCGCTGTACATAGTTTTTAGTATCTATGTCCGTCTTTTAACAGAGTGTATAATCTATGTTCCGGGCGCTTCCGTTTTGAGTGTGAGTAGCGTGCGCCCGCGTCTTGTTGTAATTATCCTTTTAAAACGAAAATTCGTGTGTTTAACAAGATTTGAATTCGAAATTTGATATAAGTGACTGACCCATAGTTTTATTGAATAAAAATACCCCTGAGATCTACCCCTCACTATAAGTATGTATTATTTATTTTTTTCGCAGTTGTCAGAACAGCTCGTCCCGAGCGACTGAGCTTGAGCGGTGAGTGGAGAATAAACGGCGTGGGACGAAACGTTTCGCATTCGTTTGGCTACGGACTGCTGGATGCGTCGGGCATGGTGCGACTGGCCAAAACATGGCGCACCGTTCCACCTCAAAGGCGATGCGAACTGGCAGCCCCGAGACCTCATCGGATGATCCCACCGCGGTCTGCTATTACATTGCAGGTCTGTTGTTATTAGATTTATGTGATACGGTACGGAAAGAAGGTACAAAGAAAGTGCTAAAGATTTTTTTTTATAGCTTACATGTGTGGACGAGCTCACAGCCCACCTGGTGTTAAGTTGTTACTGGAGCCCATAGACATCTACAACCTAAATGCGCCACCCACCTTGAGATATAAGTTCTTAGGGCTCAAGTATAGTTACAACGGCTGCTTCACCCTTCAAACCGAAAAGCATTACTGCTTCACGACAGAAATAGGCAGGGTGGTGGTACCTACCCATGCGGACTCCCAAGAGGTCCTACCACCACTAAAAAAGTGTGTTGTTATTAATACACCGCATCATACCTACTGTATCTTTATCTGTCCAGAATATCGGGTAATTAAACGGTTGTCTGGAAGAGATCGCTTTTAGCGATAAGACCGCCTATTGTACAAACGTATCTGCTTGTTGACTGTTTCTGATTTTATGTGTTTTGGTGTGCAATAAAATATGTTCTCTCTCTCTCTCTCTCTCTTTCTATGCTATCCTAATGAATAAATAACATTTTCCACTTCATTTTGTGTCATCGTAAAGCTAAATAAATAAGGAGGTTAAGTAAATAATTACCATAAAAAATACACCAGTTAAACTATCACGAGTAATTAAAATATATTATCTAGATATATTATCTAGATTCTAGATCTAATATATGTAAATGATTATAAATTATGTACAAGAGAATCGATTATCTACATTGAAACTGTCTAGACGGTGTTTTGGGACAACTTTGATAGCCATCCACTGTGCAACTATGAGATTAAAAAATTTAATAATAAAGGCGTGTCCCAAGCGATCCTTGCTATGCATTTTACGCTAATTACTATCTCAACAAGAGGCACCGCATGAAACGAGTGTGTTGAACACTTTAAGGCTTTTAGCACATTTCAGTAAGACATTACTGTCAGCGCGATGCACGTTTATGCTAATGGAATTGGAAGAGCGTTCATTCACACTCGCGCGTTGCAAATTCAGCCCGTCGCGTCGTAACTGTGCGGTACACTAACTTCCATTATACTCGATATGGATCTCGCTCTGGTTGAGACCCAACACTTATGAGGACGGTTTTAACGTTTTTCGTAATTCTAAATATGAGGATTAGATTTTTAAAAAGCGAGAACAAGAAAATCAATAGTTTACTGGTGATGGGACGTCTCTTGCAGGTGGCAGGACGTCTTATTAGTCGGTACGGCCACCAGCCTGTCTATTTAACAATTATTAAAATATATATGTATTAAAAAAACCTAATGATGCTCAGTAATTTCATGAATAGATTTTTGAAAACGCAGACTGCTGTCTCTTAAAATAACCTTTTTTTATTTATAAAGATTGGTGGACAGGCTCACGGTCCACCTGATGTTAAGTGGTTACCGGAGCCATAGACATCGACAACGCATACGCCGCCGCCTACCTGAGATACGAGTTCTTAGGTCTCAGTTTTAACAGTACAACGGCTACCCATTTCTTTTCTATAAGAAGAAGTCGAAATCATATAAAGCTTTTCTTAAGGGATACATATTGGACCTCGATCTTCTTCATCTCCCTTTTCTTCTCTAGAGGCCTGCAGACGTAACCCGGTCTGTTCCCCTATTGACCGGGTATCCGTAAACGGATTCCCCAGCGTTAGTGGATCAGAACTGGACTGATTTTTTAATTTATATTCATTTAACAAATTATTGGCTATTTCTGCATGATTTTCGTTTATATTGTTGTATTAAAAACTTCATAATCGAAACAAATTTCGATGTCTTCAAAGGCCTAAAGCTTGTCAGTTTATCTCAGCAGTTTTCCCAGTAAAAACTAACCAATATTGAGTATGCCCACAGTTAGATCGTATGATCTTAAAATATTCGCTCTAATATAAACATCCAGGGCGGAAATAAATATTGTTTCGTTATAATATTTATTTCCGGGTCCGGATAAATAAAATTTCACCAAAGTACAACTAAAAAACTGTATTCAACTCTTAGAACACTTACACACTTCACAAATACTTTAAAACACTCAACAAACACTTTAAAACTCTCAATTCGCTTGTTCCGCTTCGCTTCAGGTGATCCGTTCGCTGTTTCGCTTCGAGTGGTTCCGATTACTGACTGACTGCGTGCCATCCCTACAACGCTTTTATACGCCGATACGTCATTCCTAGAATTATCGAGAATATTTCACACATCTCTAGTAGTAGTTTCCGCTATCTGTCAATAGATGGCGCTGTACTTTTCGAGCGTATTAGGTGTTTCTAGATCTTTCGACATTCGTTCGACTATTCGGCGATAGATGGCGTTACTCTTACCGGCGTAACCATATGTTTAATGGAACAAAAACGTAAACGTAAATGTAATCGGATTTGGATGAGGACATATTTAGATACAAGCTTATGCTGAATTTAAGAGGTTTTTTTTTTATTGCTTAGATGGGTGGACGAGCTCACAGCCCACCTGGTGTTAAGTGGTTACTGGAGCCCATAGATATCCACAACGTAAATGCGCCACCCACCTTGAGAAGTTTTAAGGTCTCAAGTATAGTTACAACGGCTGCTCCACCCTTCAAACCGAAACGCATTACTGCTTCACGGCAGAAATAGGCAGGGTGGTGGTACCCACCCGCGCGGACTCACAAGAGGTCCTACCACCAGTAAAAAAATTTTTTGACTAAAAAATTTTCCCACAGCTGGCCGTAAGTTCGTGTCCCGGAGTTAATTACTTAGAGCACGTTCAAGCCCGAATTTCTTTATCGGCCGCGAGAAGAGGAGATCTTCGCATCACTTTGACTTCGCCGGCTGGAACTAATGTCACTTTGTTGGCGCCTAGGTAAGGGAAAATTGCCTATTATTATTTTTTATTTTTTATTAGTAGGGTGGACGAGCTCACAGCCCACCTGGTGTTAAGCAGTTACTGGAGCCCATAGACATCCACAACGTAAATGCGCCACCCACCTTGAGATATAAGTTCTAAGGTCTCAAGTATAGTGAATCGTCGTTGAATTTTGCTTTGACTATCGTGAAAATTATATACTAAAGCTTTCTCTACAAATCTTGTTTATTGATTTAAGAGTAAAACTGATGTGTTACCAAAAATAAATTACACAATTTGAAGACTCTTTGTTATTCGATTCTGTTGTTTATTGCTAATTAGAGAATAAATACGAGCGTAATTTGCTGCCGGTGGGCAGCGGCTTGCCCTTGGCATTGTTGATGTCCACGGGCGACGGTAACCACTCACCATCAAGCGGGCCGTATTTTCGTTTGTCCTCAAGGGCAAAATAATCGACTACATTTACAATGAATACGTTATTTAACCACGCAGAAATTCATTAGGAAAACATATTTACTTATTATAATTAGATCAACGTCTTGAATCCTCAGCTTACTATTCATAATGTGGTATTGCGATGTAATTAGATTAGGAAACGTGACGAGACTCGGTTACCACTAACGAAGAAATTACATGTTGATTCTTATTCGTTCATTCATTTACTAAATCGAATGCCATCTAGATTTATAAAGTATTGGGAAAATATTTTTTTTTTGTTCGTTTGAATTTGGGGATATTGCATAGATTCTTAAATTAAAAACACCATAATAAATTTGAATAAATTAAACAGCAAATCTCTATATATAAAAATGAATTGCTGTTCGTTAGTCTCGCTAAAACTCCAGAACGGCTGGACGGATTTGGCTAATTTTGGTCTTGAATTATTCGTAGAAGTCCAGAGAAGGTTTAAAAGGTGACTAAATATGAAAATGCTCGGAATTAAATAAAAATAACAATTTTTGTTTTTCCTTTTTTTGTTTTAAGTTTATTTTATACAAAAGTTTAGGTATTTTATTTATCGATTGAGGCACTACGAAGTCTGCCGGGTCAGCTAGTTCGCTTATAAATAATTTGTGTTAATTTTTTCTTTCGTAGGCCGCACGATTCTTCGCATAGCGGCTTCAATTCGTGGCCTTTCATGTCGGTCCATATGTGGGGTGAGAATCCGTTGGGCGAGTGGCAACTGGAGGTCACAAATGAAGGCCGCTACATGGGTACGTACTCTGTTTATCCAATGTTAAATGACCTGTCAATAACAAACTGTAGCCTTTTTTCCTCGGCCAAGTTTCATTCAAAGGAATCGGGCGTTACTGCGTTCATCGGCTTTGGAATTACTGGAAGCTTAACAGATATTACAAGAACATTTTACCATCAGTAACTTTTGCGCATTCACGAATATAATTCATTGTGTTTTTTTTTTAATTCCTTTTCATAGCATTCTACGAGAAACGTTCACCAATAATAACCCTCATTCGTATGCCGCCTGGAAACAGTTAACACTAATTTCTAAACCGTAGGCCGAGCGTCGTTGCAAGAGTGGTCATTAACATTATATGGGACTAGCACGCCTGCCGCGAAAAACGATCCGATACCATTCCGGAATCCGATCATACGGAACAAGGGGAACGCGTCGCGGCCCGTCGTCTTACAAGCCGGCCGTAAGAACAACAGGGGGAAGATAGTTCCTGTAGCGCCGACTTACAGCGTCGGCTTAGTCAAAAGGAAGAAGAACAAGAATTCAAAGAATCCGAACAGGAATTCGCAGAAGTCGAAGCAGAGCAGGCCCGGGGCGAGGACGACCCCGACCCCCTCTGCTGTCCCCCCTGTCCCGGCTGACCTTAGTCTGCACCTCCGAGCCGACACCCCCCCCGGAACGGACGCGCGTGGCCGCAAGATGTCTAACCTGTTTGAGCAGTACCCCAAGATACAGAGGATATACCCCGCGCCGCTACAGGCCCACGGTACTTCTGCGCCTGTGTCGTTCACCTCCACATCTGGACTGGCTGACACACCCCTACAAATATCCTGGCTACAATATAATATCATTTTAAAATCGATTGAACAGCCAATTATTTCTTGGCTAAAACAGAATTGCCGTGTTCAAGAGACTCTTGGTTATATTGAGAGCGTCAAATTTTTGATATAATTTCGTCTACACGTAAAAACAACTAGCAATTTTGTGAGCCAGTCCAGCGTGATTGTATCTACAGAGGTCAGCGGCCTGTGTGCATGTTGTGTCCCGTCTTGTTTGGCCTAGAGCATGTTTTGCCTAGAGCTCTGCATGTGTTTTTGCGTTTTTTTTTGTTGCAGATCTTTAGTAAACCTGTCGTTTAGAAGACAATTCTTATTACAACGTTTAGTCGATTGTTTAATTTAGATTTTTTGTTGTTATTGTTGTTGTTTCAAGAAAGTTCTCGCCCGTAACTTAATAATATTTGACTTGATAATGAACAAAAAGTCTGTACTAATCGTAACTCGATCAATTAATACGAGAACTTTCTTCTTATTTATTCATTATTATTTGTAGTGTTTCTTTTAATTTCGCTTTAGCAGCTTCTGACACTTACCTTAATATTACATTTACTTACACATATCGTTTTATACTTTTAAGTAATTAGTAATCAACGGTTTTTATATCACGTTTAATTTAAAAAATTCTTCGATCCAAATTTTAATTTTACGAGTACCTACGTGAATTTTTGTTGTCGATATTAAGTGAACCCCAAATAAAAATTTGCACTGTGAACTTTGGTATTGATAAGATAATTTGTCATGTCATTGTTATGAAGTTCCAATTCCCGATAGCATCTTTGCATCAGCTAAAATAATGATCTTTAACTTATTCTCACATATATAACCGTTAAAAAGCGTATATAAATTTAAGATACTATACAGTACAATGGTTTTACAGAAGCCGGCACTTTAACTCAATGGGAGCTGATTTTCTACGGAACAGAGACACCGGCTCAGGAGCAAGACGTGTCACCGGATACCAACTCTTTGGGCGAAAATTCTCGGGTGGACACAAAACCTTGGACCTTGTCTGAGCCTGAATCTATTGAAGAAGTAAGACAGAACGCCATTGATGATGATCTGGCTCTCGTTTGGCACGACTCTCAAACGGTACGTCTTAGTATTAAAGTTCATTAATAATTTGAAAAAATTTAGGGGGAATATCAACGAACCCGTCACACATGTGAAATAGAACCTGAATACCAAATATCTTTGATCAATACACCGCCTCAAATCGAAAATCGAGCCATGGCCTCGTAGTACTGTTGTCGAGGTAAATAAACACTAGACCAGTGGTTTCTAAAGTTTTTAATCTTGCCACCTTTGTGACGTATTAAGGTTACCCATTTAATAAATTCCGGTTATCCCGATCAACCTCGTTTTCACGCCGGGTTTTAATGGTAATAGCTAGGTTTAATATTTGCCATCGTCATTTTGAAGTGTATGTCCCATAATCAAAACAACGTTTAGATTCTTTGCGATTTGTTAAAAATATATGTCGTCACACTTGTATTCATTTTTGTAAATTCTCTTCCGCAATGAAATCTAGTCTCAAATGAAGAATTGAAGATGTTAAAACCCAAAACAAAATTTACGATGTAGTTAGGATCTGTAAATGCTATTGTTGAAATCGATATTCTGACAGTGTATTTTTGTCTGAATTTCCTTTGCAAAAAAAAAACGATATTTTTTTGTAATGTAAATTTTTAAGCTTTGTCGTTCATCGTGCGTTTAAAAACGAAGCGAATAAACGTTCCGGTAATCCTCTTTCGTAATCCGCGTTGCATTTAAAAATAAATCGTATTGTTTTTTTATAATTTCGTAACAACAGAACACGGGCTCTGCTATAGCTAATTGGATTTAGCCAATGCTTTTATTTGTTACGCATTATGTTCAAAAAAACTCACAGCCTATTCGGTTATAGGTGGTTATCGGAGCCCATAGATATTGTCGATGCCATATTGCTTTGGTGGGTGGACGAGCTCACAGCCCACTAGGTGTTAAGTGGTTACTGGAGCCCATAGACATACACAACGTAAATGCGCCACACACCTTGAAATGTAAGTTCTAAGGTCTCAATATAGTTACAACAGCTGCCTCACCCTTCAAGCTGACTTTACTGCTTCACGGCAGAAATAGGCGGGGTGGTGGTACCTACCCGCGCGGACTCACAAGAGGTCCTACCACCAGTAATTTTGCGGGCCTGATTTTTATTCCACGATGCTATTCCTTCACGGTGGAAGTCGATCGTGAACATTTGTTAAGTACGTATTTCATTACGAGATGAGATCTGACCTGAAGAGATGAGATTGATTTCATTGTTCTACACCTACACCTAATGTATACAACCAAAATAGAACATTTTAAATGTTATTATACACGTCACGTATCTGACAGTTCCCAAGAGTACCGAATAAAACCTTTTTAGATCATTCATATGGTTCCGGACAGAACATGGTTCCGCACTCTGTTTTGAATGATTCGCTTGATCATCATTTATGTCAGTCCATATTGTTGGCATCCCTTGATTTAATGCGGAAATCTACGACCGCGTTGTGTATTTAGGCCTTTGTCAGTATTGCTTGACGTACATACAAAACAAAATGATGGTCTGTGGTTCATGGATGAGTGGGCCGATATACACGTGACGTGAAATATGGAGTGACGACGGATATAGTTAGACGGAGTGACGATGCATTATAGATGACATTCCTCTTGGGAATGTAACTAAAATGGCGGCGACCCAAAGAAGAAAGTGTTCAAATCGAAAACTTTGAGAACCTCTGATTTATATTGAAAATATTTTTATCCAAAGAATAATGATTTATTATTTTATTAAAAACATTTAAAAAAAGCATTTTTTTATTGTTTTGATTGGTGGACGAGCTCACAGCACACCTGGTGTTAAGTGGTTACTGGAGCCCATAGACATCTACAACGTACATGCCACCACCCACCTTAAGATATGAGTTCTGAGGTCTCAGTATAGTTACAACGGCTGCCCCACCCTTCAAACCGAAACACATTACTGCTTCACGGCTGAAATAGGCGGGGTGGTGGTACCTACCCGTGCGGACTCACAAGATGTCCTACCACTAGTGAACATTTTCTTTAAAAAATAATACTAATAATTTAATTAGATTTTTTTTATCGACCCAGATATTCCGCTTGAGCTGAACCAGGGAGTAAATTAAGTTAATTTGGGTACGAAAATCCATTATGCTTAAGAAGAGTGTTTACTAAAACACTTGGATTTTGTTTAGAAAATTGACTCAAGTTGTTACTAATTTTAAGCCCGAACTAATTATGTTTCTGAATAGCATTACTTAATAAGTTTTCTTGTTATTTCGTTTTAATATAGGCCTTATTATTTGTTTGTTAAGAAGTTGTAGTTCATCTTCAGCTTAAATGCGAATAGAATTGTTCACTTAACAATATAATTTAGTGTTTTAATTAAATCTCATCGCGTGAAATTGAGCTTTATGTTTTTGTAATTAATAAAAATCTGTAATTGCAAAACCAGTTTGGTTTTGTACGGTATTTGAGTACAGTATAGTAGAACTCTTAAAAAATTTAGTACGCATATTTCAACCAGTACAGACCGCTCTGATTTCGGGGCTTAGCTGGTTTTTTTTTACATTCATTGAAGGTTCTAAATCTATATATACAAAAATGAATTGCTGTTCGTTAGTCTCGCTAAAACTAAAGAACGGCTGGACCGATTTGGCTAATTTTGGTCTTGAATTATTTGTGGAATTCCAGAGAAGGTTTGAAAGGTAGACAAATATGAAAATGCTCGGAATTAAATAAAAATAACAATTTTGTTTTTCCTTTGATTTGTCCCCCGTCGGACGGATTCCTTTTGTTTGTTTTAAGTTTATTTTATACAAAAGTTTAGGTCTTTTATTTCTTGACTGAGGCACTACGAAGTCTGCCGGGTCAGCTAGTACTAAATATATGTTTAGTTTAAATATAAACCTTCTATTTTAAATATCTTAACTGATGATGATATACTACATACCAATTTGTGCAGAAACTCAAGAGTAGTTCCCATGGCGATTTCGTTACATGCTATATAAATACTCTCAAATGGTAAATTTTGAAATTAAACTAGTAGTGATTCCCCGAGTTTGCCATTGGCTAACCAAAACTAAATATTTTTTTTATATCTAAAAGTGGTTGTTGGTTGTGACGGATTCTTTATCACCAATAATTACGTAAATATACACGTAAGAATAAATACATGTCTACGTGATTAAATGTCAAACTGGTGGTAAGGAATCTTGTGAGTCTGCACGGGTATGTTACCATCCCACCTATTTCTGCCGCGAAGCAGTAATGCGTTCCGGTTTGAAGGGTCGCACAACCTTTGTATTGTAGAATTGAAATTTGTTCATTTTTTTTATTGCTTAGTTGGGTGGACGAGCTCAAGGCCTCCTGGTGCTAAGTGGTTATTGGAGCCCATAGACATCTACAACGTAAATGCGCCACCCACCTTGAGATATAAGTTCTAAGGTCTCAGTATAGTTACAACGGCTGCCCCACCCCTCATGTCTATGAGCTCCGGTAGCCTCTTAACACCAAGCCGCGAGCTTTTTCACTCGTCTAAACAATAAAACAAAAACAGTCAATCACAAGACGACCGTGCTCTCAGATCCGTGAAGAGAATCCAGTCGGTGCTGGAGACGTCGACACGGGGCAGTACGCTGCGAGCGCCGCGGGCTGCGCTACCCGCGCTCCGCAGCCGCCGCATACCTGCATAGGTTTGTGTCTCTTGCTCATACTGTTGCTAGCGGCCGAAGCTTTGCCTCAACTCGATCTAACGCGAAGCAGACAGCCACTTAGATTAAGAAACTGTGCACTAACTGCTAACTTAAGATTAGGTGTAAAACATAATGTTACCAGGCCGCCTAGGGCGCCTTGCGAACAATTAATCACGAGTTAGTGAGCTATAACTGACACAATGCTAATGTATTCAGAGTTTCGAGACTCGTTTCTCGCACAGAGCAATGTACCAACCAACTCGCCATCGCGGCATGTGATTTTAGTTAAAATATACCACGTTATTTTCTATTAAGTACAATATGTTTTTTTAATATCTTATTATTATGTATACTAATTTATTTATATGCTGTCCGATCACAATGATAATTTATTATTACAATTTATTCATATACAATAGTTGAATGTACTTATTTTTATTTATTTGTTATAAATATTTTGTAACCCCAAGTAATCGGGCGAGACCCATGTAAGCCACTTGATTGTTAATGATACAGTAAATAATTAAATATTAAACTTAATAAGTGCAATTAACTCTTAATGTGTAATGTGTAAATACGATCTCAAGTTGGTAACGTCCATTTTTCACGAAAAATTATTACAAGCATGAATGAATTTGTACTTATGTCCGATTCATACTGAAACTCTAAATTTAAAAGCAATGCTATTTGAATTAAATTAAATTCAATTAATATAAACGCTTTGAAATTAAAAGTACTTAATAATTTCATTTGAAATCATTAAGCGATATCATTGTATGGTTTTTTTTTTAATACTAATAAACAATAATAAACGTAAACCAAATTGTNTACAAGCATGAATGAATTTGTACTTATGTCCGATTCATACTGAAACTCTAAATTTAAAAGCAATGCTATTTGAATTAAATTAAATTCAATTAATATAAACGCTTTGAAATTAAAAGTACTTAATAATTTCATTTGAAATCATTAAGCGATATCATTGTATGGTTTTTTTTTTAATACTAATAAACAATAATAAACGTAAACCAAATTGTGGAAGCATTTATTTCATTTTATTTAAATTCTATAATAAATATGTAATTCAATAATAATCTGCATAATAATAGGTAATTTTTATTTGAATTGATACAAAAAGATGGTCTCTCGAAAGACGTAAATAACTAATTTATGATGTAAGTCGTAGTGTTCTTCGTTTAGAATTTTTAAGTAGTATACATATCTTTTGTAATAATTAGTTAAAATGAATGTTACATTATTGTATATCTCTATCCATGCACTCTCAACATAGTACTATACAAAATTACTTCAAATTTTTATTGGTTAAAAAAATATTAAATCATTTTCCATAGTAATTTGTTTACACATAGCATTTTATTATTATTTTTTAGTATTCTACTATGTTGAATGAAGTAAAAATGTAGGTTTTCATAAAAGTAGTTGTAATATAAACGTTAGGTATCTTTAAATAATTGCGTATTGTGGTTGTGATCATAGCAGAGATTGCCAATCCGTGTAGTTTAGATAGAAATAAAACGATTTGTAAATAACATAGTTATATGTATCGAATATAAAATATGTTTGGAGATTTGTACAAATTGCTCACGATGCTGTAAATTGAATTAAATAAAAATGAAAAAAAAAAAAAAAAAAAAAACAAAACGACTGACGTTAATCTTTTTGTCATCGACTGGTTTAGCTAAATGTAAAGTAATTTAATGAGAACGTTAAGTAATCATTTTTTTTTTAATTTTCCAAATAAACTATTGATATTTCACGTATTACTAGTAATCAAGCGTAATTAAATCAGATGTATACATTTTGTTGTTGCTCGTTTTGTTTTGAGCGTTATTATAATAACATTATTTATAAAAAAAAGTCATAAATTGAAGAAAAAAAAAAGCATTTTGTAAAGTGTATTCGTCAAATTTGACTTCAAGTAGCTGCTACCCATTGAACTGTTTCTATGAATGTAAACATTTAAGCATAATTTGTATATATCGAAATCATGTGAACAGAAAATAAAAACGATCTTTTATTACAAAATCATAAGGTTTTCATTTTGATGTATCAATGTCGAGTCTTGTCTCTGATTTTATTTGCGTTAATAGCAGTTAGTCACAATAAGTTTATTTAATTTAATTTATGAAAACAAACTGTATTGTGTTTGCATGTTTTGCTTTGCTTTACGTGTGCTTGTGTTTTTTTTTAAATAATATACGTATCTTTGTTCGCCTTACTAATATCACTGTTTAGTTACGTTGTTTTAGCACGAAAATTAAAAATTATTGACATAAATCACTTTGAATGTTCTGATTTCATTTAATTTTGTGCACGTTTTTTTTTGCATGTTTAGTTTTACTATACTCGTTTGTTTTCTTAAATTTATCTTGACATTTAGAACGAAGGTATTCTCTATTGAGGCAAAATTACATGAGATCAGTGACAAGATACTTGATCCTTCTTCCCGTATCGAATCATTCCTAATTCTTCCTACATTTTCCCGTCTTGAAATGGTACTTTTAGATCAAGTACGACATATGGCTGTAAGCAAGAGAAGCTGCATGGACGCTGACCGAGGTGAAGGGTGGTGACGGCCTCTCTCTCTGACTCGTGTAAATTAAACATCTCTGTTCTCTTTCTTTCATTAGAATGCGCGAAGGGCTTGCATTTGTACAACGGGCGGTGCTACTCACGTTGTCCGGACGGTACGTACGCCAATGAGATCTCGATGGAACGGAGCTCCAGAAGACGTAACCTTACAATTTTTTCTGAGGGTTCCCTTAGCAAGCGGCAAGACGGGTCACTAAAATCGTCAGCTCTGGAGGCTTTAGACATGGAACCGTATGCGAACTCGACTAAAGATCCTTTAATTTGCCTGCCCTGCCATTACACCTGTGCCACGTGCGCAGGTCCTCACGACAGTCAATGTGTATCTTGTCTAGACGACGCGGAGTTGTTCACTTCGACAGATTCGGTTCTCAAATACTATTGCTACCCAAAAAAGGTCGTGTCACAGATAAGCGACGTCAACTGGCATTATAGATTGAATGTCGTCCTTTCCCTAGTTTTGTTCTGTATTTGTTTTATTTCTCTTTATTTTATTATATCGTGGACCCTGAAATGGTTTTACGGTACGAACAATTACAATTCGAACATCGCGTACAACAAATTATCGTCGGACGAAAAACAGCAAAGCGCTTCCGAGGTCGAGGAAGAGATCCGGTTGGCTCTGAAGGATTACAGTGAGAGCGAGACAGAAGATGATCTAAATTTATAGCGGCTATTAACATTCTAACAAGTATTATGAATAGGGCGTTTGGATTCAAGGCTCCAAACGGTAACCAGTTGAATATGTTACTTTAAATTACGGAGAATATCTAAGACCGTATCCAATAGTTATTATTTTGTAGACATAACGAATAGAGCATAATTATTTTGTTGCTTTAAATAAATAGATGTTATTAATCTGAAAAATTCTCAAATCATGTAACTTGACCTTTATTTATCACTCACTCTTTACGCAATCTGATTTTTATGAGTAATAAAAAATGGGTTGTGTGAAAGTATTTCTTCAATATTAAATACTTTGAATCAATAAGTCGATAAATATGTTTGCGTGAATTTGATACTTTACATTGGAGCGCGTTAGTGATTAATTTATTTAGTAATCTAATGCAGGGCTAGTGCATGTGATATTTTGTAATCAGTTGTCACAATTTTACACTATTTTGTTATTGAATTAAGTGCTTATTTTTTATGATATCGCTGGAAAGGTTAAGATAAAATAATATCATGTCGATAAATAGATGGACAATTTATCTTTAGAACCCAAAGAACTGAAAGAATTTTCTGTTTCATTCTTCAATTTATCGGGTTGTTTCTATTAAATTTTAATTTAGAGAGACGCTAACTAAATTAGTACACGTGTTTATTAAGAACATTATTTCTAATTACATTTCCTTTCTTAAAAAAATTATCTTAGGTTTTAATTACTAAATGAGATTACGTGCTGCTTACTTTCATTATTTTTATCTTCTCTTCTTATTCAAATAAGCATTCCATTCGTAATAAGATTATTTTAAGTAATTCCAAGAGACTCATTTTAGTATGTAATTATATATAAAATGAGCATTAATAATATTAATTAATAAACGAAGCATAATTTAATTGTTACAAAGAGTTTTGCTCAAGATGCCATTTAACTTTACTGATAATTTTCTTCGTCGTTTTGTAATTATATTTGATGTATGTAAATAAATGAGTTCCTATTTTAGCATACTGTTTTATTTTAACTTTATTTCGGATATTTTATTGACTATAAAGTCGACTATGATTGCATCAATTTCATGTTGGTATGTCAACTTTAAATATTATTGACACTAAATTTAAAAATAGAAATGTGTTTTTTTAGCTCCTTAAATAATAGGATTTAAAAATCCAAATTTACTTTTGCACAGCTTTTCTTGTCCGCAATAAACAAGAATCGTAAATTATAATCAAATCTTCACAATAAGTTGTCACAAATTCTGAAATTTCAATAACATCTACAATATGTACCAATTTATGCGTATTAATATTGTACTTGAATATATACGCTCAAAAGCAACTCGGGAATTTAGAATTTAATCAGTAAAGTAATACAAGTCGTGTGGATGAATTAATGAAATGTATACGGGTGGATTTAAAAAAGCTAATGTGAACTGTATTTTTTTNTTCACAATAAGTTGTCACAAATTCTGAAATTTCAATAACATCTACAATATGTACCAATTTATGCGTATTAATATTGTACTTGAATATATACGCTCAAAAGCAACTCGGGAATTTAGAATTTAATCAGTAAAGTAATACAAGTCGTGTGGATGAATTAATGAAATGTATACGGGTGGATTTAAAAAAGCTAATGTGAACTGTATTTTTTTTTTGTTGCTTAGATGGGTGGACGAGCTCACAGCGTACCTGGTGTTAAGTAGTTACTGGAGCCCATAGACATCTACAATGTAAATGCGCCACTCACCTTGAGATATAAGTTCTAAGGTGTCAGTATAGTTACAACGGTTACCCCACCCTTCAAACCGAAACGCATTACTGCTTCACGGCAGAAAATAGGCGGGGTGGTGTTACCTACCCGTGCGGACTCACAAGAGGTCCTACCACCAGTAATTACGCTAATTATAATTTTGCGGGTTTCATTTTTATTACACGATGTTATTCCTTCACCGTGGAAATCAACCGTGAACATTTGTTAAGTACATATTTCATTAGAAAAATTGGTACCCGCCTGCGGGATTCGAACACCGGTGCATCGCTCAACACGAATGCACCGGACGTCTTATTCGATAGGCCACGACGACTTCAAAATACATGGTATGTTGTGTGTATTGTTTTCTTTATTGATTAAATGTATTTTTATGCATTATTTAAAAAAAAAAATAGCATTGTGCACTTCTTCTCTATATTCTCTATACCTAAGTGTGGAAAATTTCATACTCCTCCGTTCGCGCGATTTTCGTAAAAAGGGATACAAAGTTTTTGCTTCACGTATTAATATATAGTTACTCTGTATAGTTCAAAGTGTCATCTAAAAATAGTTCCTAACAAGCTAAAGAAACAAAAAGGACCTGTCGAGTAATCTCGCTTCACTTTCTAATATAACAATGTACATTGATGTGATCAAAAGCAACTACATCAAACGTTATTATAGGGACCCCAGAAATAAACCGACTCGCATCGTACGATCAATAAAGCTAATGTATTGGGTAATAGGAAACTTGTACAATGATCACGACATTCTAGAAATAGCGTTGTTCCAATGTAAAATTAAAGTGGCTTGAGTACTTGAATTTTCCTAATTTTTCGTAAAGGAAATTTGTTTTGAGAATAAAAGTTAATCTAAATGTGATTGTGTTGAATATTATGCAAGAAAAAAATATATTCGTGGTTATTCTCATTAAATGCCATTGGAATCTTTTATAGGCAGCCAACTCATGAGTTATCTATATATTAATACATGAAGCAAAAACTTTGTATCCCTTTTTACGAAAATTGTGCGGACGTAGGAGTATGAAATTTCCCACACTTATAGAGAATATAGAAAAGGAGTGCAGAAGGTTAATTTTTTTTTTAAATTATTCCTAAAAAATACATTAAATCAATAAAAAAACATTACACACACTAACATGTATTTTACGCACACACGCATGCATACTATTTATTTATTGTCAAACTTTTGTCCTTGACGTCTGTTGTCAAATTGAGAATAGATTAAATATTGTTGGTATTTATTAATATTTTTCTATAGTGTAGTCTTGGCCAAATATGTGATTATAGAAGTATAATAGTCTTTGTAAATAGAATCATAATAGTGTATAATTTCAATTAATTATAGTCGAATTTCGACTACTGCGGGACTACTGGTATGGTGTTAATTCACAAATGCCTCTTCTTTGAAGTATGAAATCAAAGTCTTTTTCGAAAGGCTCTATGCTTCATACCGGATATAATCGCTTTTGGACACAAACATTTTCGGAGCGTACCTGTCTTATCTAGTAACACGCTATAATTCCGAAATCATCCCCTTGCATCGATGTCACCATGCTCCACGGATTTTGTCGAGAAGTGCCAATAATTGAGTAGGGGCACAATAATATTTTTTCTCTCCCTAAGCTACCGTTTATGTACGGATTACGTTTACGCCATTATCGTATATAAACGGTATATAAAGCTTTATGAAGATAAAGGGATTAAAAATAATTCTTTATTCGAATTTTAGTGAACGTATGCCTATACTTTTGGGAAAATCGTATTGCTTTTTGAGGTCAAGGTCTCAATCGAGCTGTCTCGGATAACGGCTGGCCTTAAAACGAGGAAACTTTGCGCCAGTATCAAGTTACTCCCACTACCTATTGAGATTCACATCATTTACGATTGGAATTAAAGGAAGAGGTTCATTTGGCGAATAAGGTAAAAAGCGAACTAGTTATAACGAGCAGGTTAATGATAAAAGAAACGCAGAAAGTAGAGAGAGATAAAATCCCTCCTTCTGGCACTTTGCAAAGGATATATTACGGAGATGTAATCTAAGGAGCGTTGAAGTCAGGCTGGAGGATGGTCGTAAAATTATACTAAATAATAAACGTATAAAATAATAACTATTACCATGAGATGCTGCATAAAAGGTCATCGTGCACCGACCTTACGTTATGTGAGACGAGGGCAACAAGAAAAAAGAAAACGTCAGAATAGCTGGAATCTTATGCGACCGTCAGGAACATCAAAGGTTTCCATTTGTACCTGCTGACGAACTGATCGTTTTGTAAATTCTACAAAAAATAATTGTTTTTCTGTTCTTATAAAACTGACCTGAATGAATTTTAGCCAAAACGGTCCAGCCATTTTAAGTGATGCGCTTGCCGATCAATTCAGAAGATTTCAATTTAAATTTAATTTTACACTAGGCACATATAATTTAAATTCAACATAACTAAAACTATTAGTTTTATTTCAGGTTTTATGGAAGCAAATGTAAGTTATGGAACTAAGTAATGTGGAAATATCCGGAATAATCAGACATAAAAAAAATAGTTTTTATTTATTGCCTACAACTGTAGTGGAGCCACCTGGTAATGAATGATCACAGTTTTCTATGGACACCGATGATGCTAAGGTCAATAGTACTACACTTATAATAACCACAATGGGCCAAGCCTTCAAATCGTTGGAACTTACTTGAGACCTTAGAACTTATATCTCAAGGTGGGTGGCGCATTTACGTTGCGGATGTCTATGGGCTCCAGTAGCCACTTAACACCAGGTGGGCTGTGAGCTCGTCCACCCATCTAAGCAATAAAAAAAAACATGATTACAGCAACAGCAAAAAATTCAATATTTTAATTTTTAAATGTATCAAATGTGCATAATTAGTCTGATTTTAGAATGTTTGTATAACTCCGAATAAGGTCTTTTTAATACGCTTTTATTAGCTTCATACGTATGTATGTTAGTATGTAACGGAATCTTTGAACATGATTTTGACCCCCTTCAAAACGTCGGATTAACTCGAAATTTGTCATACTTATTAAGGACCGATAACAATTCAATATTTAAAAAAAAAAAAAATTGTAATTCAACTAAAAAATGAAAAATAAATAATAGTTTAAAAAAACAAAAAAATACGCTTTTATGGAAAATCCAACTAAAATAGAAAATAAATATTAATAAATTTGAGTTAAAAATAGTGTAAGAAAAAATGATTTTATTGTAAAAAAGCGTGGGGTGCTTTTCAGAATATTATCAATATAATCCTTCCACTCATACCTGTTTATAAAATATTTATAACTACCGATACCATGTACCCCACGCTTTTTATTTTATTCAAATTTATTAAAATTTATTTTCAATTTTTTTGTTGGATTTTCTATAAAAGCGTATTTTGTTAGTTTTTTTAAACTATTATTTATTATTTATATATTGATATAGATTTACGGATGCTAACGACGGCGTAATTATGTATAAAGGAAAGGCATCAACATCTCTTCCAGCTCATTTGACGCGGATAATCGATTGAGAATTGGCACATCCCTCACGCTCCAAAAACGTGTGACCTGATTCTTTCAACATACTGACTCATACGACACTCTCATAAATCATTTTCAACATGATAAGATGTTCGCAGATCGTAAAGTGGAGCTATCATATAAAACAACTCGCTAGGGTCTATCGCCTTTATGGTCTAGGAAGTTTTATGGAGAACCCGTAGACTGACCGAGAAATTGACTTTTATAAAAACAATATGTTTGAAACGTATGGATTTTTATGCTCAAAAATATATTTTTATTATTACTATCATTTAAATATCTAATTTGATATATTCACTAATAAAACTTTCTGTGCTGAGGAACAAAACGTAAACATTGGTAATAAATAAATAATAGGTCTCTTTGCCTATGAAATACTGTTCTACAATTCTATTACTGGTGGTAGGACCTCTTGTGAGTCCGCGCGGCTAGGTACCACCGCCCTGCGTATTTCTGCCGTGAAGCAGTAATGCGTTTCGGTTTGAAGGGTGGGGCAGCCGTTGTAATTATACTGAGATCTTAGAACTCATATCTCAAGGTGGCGCATTTACATTGTAGATGTCCATGGGCTCCAGTAACCACGTAACATCAGGTAGGCTGTGAGCTCGTCCAACCATCTAAGCAATAAAAAAAAAATACTGGCCATATGAAACGTAATTTAAAGATATACCTATGGCTGGCACTAAATTCTAACTTCAACTGAATTTAATATAGATTTCTATATCAAAATCCAATCATTTGTTTATTTATTGGTGTTTTGTTTTCATTACATTTGTATATGTAGCTTGAGGGTAGACATTATCTTGTTGAACACCAAGTAAAACGATGTCACTTTTTGATTCCTGATTTAATCAACAATATGTTATCTTAACAATTCACTTTAACACTTGTCCAACTTTAACCAGTACGTACAACAGTCACTGAATCACACAACGTAACAAGGATATAGTAAGGGCACCAGGCAAGCGCAGTCCAACGAATGTTCATTTCAAGGCACGTTCCGCCTTTTTATACTAGCCGGCGCAGCTGGCTTATGAGTCACTTCTGTTGCAGCTGTTGTTTACGAGTGGAACGACACGGCCGGCGCACCTGGCTTGTGTGAGTCACTCCTATTGCACGTGCTATATAACATAAATATCGTTAACGCCGTCATNTAAGTGCACCAGGCAAGCGCAGTCCAACGAATGTTCATTTCAAGGCACGTTCCGCCTTTTTATACTAGCCGGCGCAGCTGGCTTATGAGTCACTTCTGTTGCAGCTGTTGTTTACGAGTGGAACGACACGGCCGGCGCACCTGGCTTGTGTGAGTCACTCCTATTGCACGTGCTATATAACATAAATATCGTTAACGCCGTCATATATTTTTCGTCAATACAGACACGATTAAAATACAAGTAATTATGAATAACGATTTCCATTGCGGTAGTAATGCTGCACATACGACACTCAACCTTAAAGACGTCTACGGACATGAAAATTACAAAAGCAGGATTTGTTATTGGTTTGAACGCTGTCGAGATGGAAATTTTGATCTGAAAAGTAAACCCTGTGGTCGCACGAAAACTAAAGCCTACAACGATGAGCTAAAGGCGATAGTAGAAGCTGACGATACTAAATCTAGCTCTGAGTTAGCAGCAACTTTCAACGTTAGCATCAACACAATATTGATTCATCTGAGTCAAATTCACAATCTGTATGCAACGTCTCCTCAAGTACTTCGGACACGTGGCCCGACAAAATCCTGAGAACTTGGAAAAATTAATAGTTGTAGGTCACGTGGAAGGAAAGAGAAGTCGAGGAAGATTGCCAACCAGGTGGACGGGCATTATCAAGGAGGCCACAAACACCAGCGTCCCGGGCGCCATTAAGCAGGCCGAATGCAGGCAACATTGGAGGAAGCTGGTGTAAAAACTGGACCAAGATGGTCACGACCCTCAGTAATGAGGAAACGATAAAGAAGAAGAGTCGAATTGGCAATGTAAAAATATTTGAAAAGTGGATGCCGTACAAACTGAACGATCGCCAGTACAGCGCAACGAACGCGTTACGATATGCCTTACGTTGCTTACTAGACAAAGGACACGAATGGATTTTGAACCGCATTGTTACTTGCGATAAAAAATTGATTCTTTTTAATAGCCGTAGGCGATTATTATGTTGGTTTGACCCTGATACAGTAACTAGTAATGCCCCAGAAAACTTACTCCTAAAAAAGTCATAATCCCTGTTTGGTGGTCCACTGGCACCAAATGGCATCAGCCTTGATTAATAGCTCGTCCCTGCTGCTCCTACATGACCACGCTAGATCATAACACACTGTCTCTAAGCTACAAGAGGTAAGGTTTGATGTTTTGCGTTATCCACTTTACTCACCAGACTCACCACCCACTTGCATTGCCAGGTTTCTAGTTTATCCAAAGTTCCAAGAACTTCTTAGGATAGAAAAAGTCAGTACCCTAGAGGAAGTACAAAATGCCTTTGACGAGTCTGTCGCTTCCCGTAGACCTGACTTCTTCAAGTAGGGCATTGAAAAATTACCACTGCACTGGCTGAGATGTATCGATACCATGGGTGCATATTTTGTTGGGTATAATAATGTATGCAAAAAATGACTTTAAGTTTCTGTATACTAAACGGCATCTTCATAAGTAAAGACCTAATATGTAATACAGTACACGACGATAAATATTCCACATCGATCTTTGAAAAGAGACAATCACTTAATTTCGGTTTCGTATTACGTAGATCTATTTGTCCTTGAGATATAATGTTCAGGTCTCAATTATATTGACTAATGGCTGTCTTAGCTTTCAAACCGAAACACGAAACTCATTCGGAGCCGAAATAGGGTGTACGCTCTCGTAAACTTCGCGAAACGATTTACAAGTACCTACAGGTAAAAGTAAATATTTCTTTTGCACACCTTCCACCGGTTAATGAATTAGTTTACTCCGCTGAATTATATCGAAACATATAAAAGTCGATGTATGTTTGTATGCTCCCTATTGGCTACGAAACGGCTAGACCGATTTCGATAAAATTTTCAGGGTATCTTTAGATTAGTCTAGCGGGTGATCGTGGAAAGTTTGGTAGTGATCAGATCAAAGATTGCCTACTAAAGCAGTCCGGATTTGATTAGTATTTCATAATATACCTATAATAACACATGTTCTTCATATTATGCATTTGTATGTAGGTATACGACAAAGGGAAGATCTTCCACCGAGCGGGTGATATTGCTCGGTAGACCGACGGTCCGAATGTTGTTGTTCGGAACTTGTATTTTTTTTTTTTTTTTTTTCCTACCTAAGCTGATAGCCCTAGCGGCTATGTCNTGTCATCGGCGAAGAGCGCCAGATGGGTCTCCGGAGACCGGGGTATATCGTTGATATACAAACTGAATAGTAACGGGGAGAGGGCGGAGCCTTGCGGGACTCCGGCTGTGACGTGACGGGGCCGGGAACGCGTTCCCTCGACTCGATATCGGAACGAACGGTTCGACAAGTAGTCTCGTATGATGAGCACGAGTCTGTCTGGCACTCCCATGTTATACAGTTTGTATATCAAACCGTTGTGCCAGACTTTGTCGAACGCCTTCGCTATATCGAAGAAGAGGGCTCCTGTCGGAATGGGTTGTTGTTCGGAACTTGTATTCCTATTTAAGTAAGCTTATCTTGAAAATGTCGTAAGCGAGATTCAGGCATTTTTCAAATACTGTGTTCTATGATGGCTACGAGTACCGCCAGTACTACCGCCACATGCATATGACGCAAACGATCTGTTACAACAATCTGATGTTATTTGCTATATTGTAATGACATGATAAAAATTACTCTTAGTTCAAGATTGTACACAAAAATGTATAATATTTACCATTCTATATTCAATATTTCTAATATAAATACTAAATGTAACTAATTGGCCCAAAACATTATTCTTTTCTTTAAATTTACTGCATAATCAAATTACTTGCGATCCATTAGACCTTAGCAGATGGATCAAAGAAAATAAGTCTTTCGAAATTTTGTTAGACTTCCAAGCAAAAGTGTCTTTACAATAATTGTGGGTCAACAGACAATTTGAATAATGCTTTCGAAATGAGGCGATTTTAAGTAAGTAAAGAAGACTTTGTGTCGGTAATTTGCATTTCATTGACTCGAAACAAAATATATTTAAACTTTATATTATAAAAATAAGCATTTATTGAAAAAATAAATATTTGATTAAATATTATAAACTAAGAGCAAAGTTTAATAAAAATCTAAAATCTACACAATAAGCGGGATTTAATTATACAAGGATATATTGGAATTGCACTCAAAAACGGAGCCAAATTAATGATTCTTCGTACGATAGCAATAATAATAAAACCCACGTTTTGCGAATTTAAGCTTTGTGATGAATCCAATTTAATTTAATAAAGGAGATGGAGTCTCAACAAAATTTATTGCACGGAGCTGAACTTTTTTTTAATGTTGCTAATGTAATACTGGTGGCCCGGAGGACTTTCCAGTTTAACCAGAACAGTAGGGCGAGCAAAGGCTCAGCCACAAGGGGTGGGATTTGCTAACAGCTGCCGAGCGCCTCCGAAGGAGACCTAAAAACTCAAGAGCAGCTGTTTCGCGAATGAATCTACTGCCGGATTCAAATCGCGACCACCGAAATTAGTGGTAATCAATCATATTTTGATTTATTTATTGATTTCAAAAAGTCAATAGCTAAGCAGACTTTTAATTTTACCAATCATGAATACATAATTGATAATTTTTTCTATATATTTTAAGTCGATTTGTGTTTTTGATCTAAGTACTTAGTCCTTTCCGGAGCTCGACGACTACTAATATGAATGCCTGCCTGAACACGTAAGATTCCTTTTACGTTCAGGCGTTTATTACTTTTATTTTATTATTTCCCGTGTTTTGAATATTTCACTATTTTTTCTGGTTAACCGACAAATTAGGTTTTATTCGTCGATATTTCTATATCGCTAAATCGCTAACTACCGTCAATCATCCTATAAAATTCGGTTTGACGAGTAACTTTTTTAAGATATGGTGCGTTAGTTGCTTTCAATTTTTCACTCATAGGAAACTAGAGATCGTTCCATAATATACAATAATTTGAAGCCTTTTCTCTGCTACGTAGTTTCGGCTATAACTGATCAGTGGAAAAGACTCGCACGCCGCATATCCCCAACCTTAGAACTTATATCTCAAGGTGGGTGGAGCATTTACGTCGTAGATGTCTATGAGCTCCAATAACTAACACCAGGTGGGCTGTGAGCTCGTCCACAAATCAAAGCAAAAAAAAATTAGCTCACTCAGTGCCTAAATTAATTTATTCATTCATATTCAAACTTCTTGGCTGCAAATTAAGTTTTGCGGAGACGTTGACGATCCACAGTTTATTCAAGAGATAGTCTTTCAAGAAATGGCTAGGCTGTCAACTGAAAATTAAAAGTAAACAGTATTCTGTAATTTCAACAATTCTAAGAGCAAAACACCAAAAATTCTAAACGTTCCTTAAAATGCGAAATTCTTTTATTCTTGAGGTTTTAAAGCATTGTTGTGGTTCGTGGCTTGTCTCGCTGTTCTCTTTCGTTCGTTTTTGTGTCTTTCAACAGACTTGCCACAAGCACGCCGACTATTCCTTTTATTTTCAAATAAAGAAGACATTCAAGAATTTTAATACGTACTGCAGCTAAAAAACTAAAGAGTTTCATTCAATTGAACATGATAAAGTACCATGATACGATACGATTTCAGTTTTTTTTTATTGCCCTTGTATGCAGACGAGCATACGGCCCACCTGATGGTAAGTGGTCACCGTCGCCCATGGACTTCAGCAATGCCAGGAGCAGAGCCAAGCCGCTGCCTACCAATTGATTATTTATGAAACACTGCAGCTATAACTGTTTTACGAAAAAACTTTATTTATTTTTAGATTTTAAAAACATACTAAGTAGTTGTGGTTGTTAAAGCAAAACTCCAAAAGATGCAGATAGCAGAAATCGTTTTTTGTTATCCGTAAATGGACGGAGCAGTTCACAGTCAGTCACCAAATCCGTTAACTTTGCCCACCTCGAGATATTAGGTTGTATAACGACTATTGCACCCTTTGAACTGACTCAGAATTGCTGCGCATCAGAAATAAGGAGGATGTTAGTATCTACCCTTTCATGCCCACACTACGCTCTATACGCTAGAGAGTATTTGATAGAAATAACAGATCCGATAATGTGGATCAAATGGTAAACAGTCGACATCGCCCTAAACACGTCATTACGGATCCTCCCGATCCATTAACGGTGCTTTTAGGTACCTCAAGCACCGGTCATCGTCCTCGCCGAACCCGTCGCTTGCGACGAAGGTTGCTTCGACTGCTCTAGCTAGGGCCAGTATTAGCGACACCTCCGGTTTGAGCCCCGAGAGCTCACCTACACGCTAGGGTAACGCTGATATTAGCCTCTCAAGGCTCTCAGCAAAGGTAGGAAAAAAAAGGTGGAAACCACACACAGCCGGTGTTCACTAGTAAAAATAAACTACATACAATTACCAACAGCCGCATGCAGACAAACGCTTATGAAATAGTTTATTACGTACTTGTATACATCCTGCGCAATTTGTGGAACAGTTGAAAATAGAACCACAGGTCTGCGAAATTTATTGTTACGACATCCGTTTCGTGGCACGCTAATTATCAACATTTACTGCAAGGTAGTTTATTAATGGTGATACTCGCGCTTTTGGGCCGCAGAAATGTGGTTGTCAGTGCGAGTTCGAGATCGATCTCTTACTACTTCAGATTTTCCAAATGAATTACTGATGTGATAATAATCTGTTTGATTTTTAATATAAAAATACATTAAGACTGTGGGTGGTTTTCCTAATCCCTTTTTTAACGGTGGTAATCCGTTTACGTATACCCGATCGAGGGGAGGTAACAGACTGGATTATGTCGGACTCCGGTGCCTTCAGAAAAGAAGAGGGAGAAGCGAAAGACTGAGGTCCATCTCTTCTTCTAATTCCTCCTAAGAGACTACACCTTGAGAAAAGCGCATGAGAAGCCGCTCGGCGTGACCCACGCAACACCCGCCCCTCAAAACCGTGTTTTTAAATCCCTACCTAACGAGCAATTGCCTCAAGGGGCTATTTGGAATTCACCGGACAGGTAGGCAAGCTCATGGGGCTCTGCTCGAGAGACTTTGCTAACTTTTCTAACATAGTAAGAACAGTGCTTCCCTGAATCTACCACCGGATAGGAACCGCGACCCACCGGTAGGTAGGTACTATTTCTGCCGTGTAGCAGTAATGCGTTTCAGTTTGAAAGTAGGGGCCACCGATGTACAGTAAAACTGAGACTAAAAACTCATATCTCAAGGTGGGTGGGGACATCTATGTTGTTGATGTCTATGCTTATTTATTCATCCAAGCAATAAAATAAGTATTTTAGAAAATGTTGAACAACATAAAAATAATCGTTATTAAATTGTATTAAAATGTGTTTTGTACAACTTGCAAGTTTCAAAACTTTTTTTTTCCGGGCTGGGGGCCGAACCTCCTACGAGGTCCCCGCGCCTAGAGGGCGCGCGGGGTATGTGGGACTCAACGTTCGCAAGGTGTTGGGAGCAGACCACGGGCCCAAGGAATTTTAGGGCCCACCTACTAAACGAAGTATTACTATGAAGTCGTCGTGGCCCAAAGGATAAGTCGTCCGGTGCATTCGTTGTTGCGATGCACCGGTGTTCGAATCCCGCAGGCGGGTACCAATTTTTCTAATGAAATACGTACTTAACAAATGTTCACGATTGACTTCCACGGTGAAGGAATAACATCGTGTAATAAAAGTAAAAAAAAAAAACCCGCAAAAATTATAATTTGCGTAATCACTGGTGGTAGGACCTCTTGTCAGTCCGCACGGGTAGGTACCACCGCCCTGCCTATTTCTGCCGTGAAGCAGTAATGCGTTTCGGTTTGAAAGGTGGGGTAGCCGCTGTAACTATACTGAGACCTTAGAACTTATATCTCAAGATGGGTGGCGCATTTACGTTGTAGATGTCTATGGGCTCCAGTAACCACTTAACACCAGGTGGGCTGTGAGCTCGTCCACCCATCTAAGCAATAAAAATAAAAATAAAAACGACTCCCCTGCACTCTTATACCCGACGTCCGATCTCCGTCCGGGGTCAAAACCCGGTCAGAGTAGGGGGGTTCCCGCGGTCAACACTACAACCAGACACGCGGCGCCACCCCGAGGACGCCCGACCGACGGGTCGTCGAGGCGATAGTCGACGACCCGTCGACCAACCAACCAGGCCGTCCGGGCGATGCCGCTGGTGTTCCGGAATACCCCGCTGGGCCAGAACCAGCCTGCCGGGTCGGAACACGATACACCGCCGACCGTGATACACCGCCGACCCCTTAAGTCAACATCAAAGTCAAGTCAACAGTTGATGGCAACGGACCAAAATTGAAAATATATTTAACCTATCCTATGGATATATTATTTTAACCTATTTCCTTGAACTGCGCTAATATATAAAATTAGTTATTATAAGAATGAACCATTAGAAAATTTGGTCTGGGATGTAGCCGGTAAATTTAATTGTATAAACTTTACAATACCTCTTATATTATTTCGCTGAAGATTTAATTGAGCATGGAAGTAAATTCTCTCGCTTATTTAACGCGTTGTAAGCCAGTGATTAAACTCAACAGAAGTTAAACATTAAGTTAGTTAACTTAAGTTACGCGAACTATTGAAGTCTGGGTCAAAGCCTGAATTAATTTTAAACTAATTCGTTAACTTTGATGTTTGTGTTTTAGACACTTACTTGCGTTTATATAATTTGCATTATAATTTGTCTTTATGAACTATAGCAGTTTAAAGTTCTGGCAGTAGTGTGTCTATTTTGGATTAGATTTAGGAAAATTTATCGTAATACTCGTATAGTACGATTTTTTTTAACCTTTCGCAGTTCCGGCTATGGAATGAGCTCCCCTCCACGGTGTTTTCCGAGCGCTTTGACATGTCCTTCTTCAAACGAGGCTTGTGGAGAGTATTAAACGGTAGGCAGCGGCTTGGCTCTGCCCCTGGCATTGCTGAAGTCCATGGGCGACAGTAACCACTCACCACCAGGTGGGCCGTATGCTCGTCTGCCTACAAGGGCAATAAAAAAAAATTTGCATTATGTACGATATTGTTTAACGGATTATTAGCACGATTCAGAATTTCAGACTTTATTAATTTAGGTATTTTTTATTGCTTAGATGGATGGATGAGCTCACAGCCCTCCTGGCGTTAAGTGGTTACTGGAGCCCATAGACATCTACAACGTAAATGCGCCACCCACCTTGAGATATAAGTTCTAAGGTCTCAAGTATAGTTACAACGGCTGCCCCACCCTTCAAACCGAAACGCATGAAGAAATAGGCAGGGTGGTGGTACCTACCCGTGTGGTACAAGAGGTCCTATCACTAGTAATTACGCAAATTATAATTTTGCGGGCTATCTTATCGTAACCTAGACTATCCGTGATCATATCACTTGCAATGCTCCAAAAAGTCGAGAACTCACTAAATTATTATCATGGTTATTAATGGTGATTATAGTAAGAGCTCGTTAAGTAATAGTACGTGCATTATGTTATGGTGCTTAGATAAGCCTTCTTCTTTGACGCTTTCTTCATTACTGAAGGTCGTGTCCTTGAAACTTGACCGTGGCTTGTTTCGCGAGCTGTTTTCACCTCGTTCGGTCCTTAGGTTCTCGTAGGGCGGTTGCAACTGACAGCCCAGTTGGGTGGGTATTTGGTCACACCCGCGGCTAGGTGATCGGCCGTGTGGTCTCTTTCCTTCCACTTTGCCCGTCACAATCACTTTGTCGAAGTTATTCGGCTGTCGGCGGGTAATATGACCGAAGTAGCTGAGAATCCTCTGGTAGTAGATTGTTGAGAGCATTAAGTATCGTAATTACTTAGTATGTACTTAGATAAGTATCGCGTGGTAATTAAAGGATTCATGAAAAAATACGCAGCACCGCGATCGTCCAACCTCGTACATTGGTGGTGCGAGTGGAATCACCATCACATCTATTTCTGAAACGGAGCTATCTATTAGTGCTGTGGTGTCTATGGCTTCTGAAGCCCATTTAAAAGTAGATGGGCGGTGAGCTCGTCAATGTATCTTTTTTTTTTTTTGCCCTTGTAGACAGACGAGCTTACTTGCCATGCCATGGACTTCAGCAATGCCAGGGGCAGAGCCAAGCCGCTGCCTACCGCAAAGTACCGTATCTACCGTATCTAAGAAAAAGCTATTCCTGAATGGCAACTTTCACCAATTTTTTCTTTAGTAAATTAGTTCCTTTCAGTACCACGCAACAACTACTTGAACGTTAATGAATAAAGTTAAAACTAGGTTATTTTTCATGACTACAGTTCCATTCAGAGTTTAGTTTTGAAATCTAGTATGTTCAGCATACCTTCAATATACTTACAGCATTTTATAGTATTCACTGTATTACAAGGTCATATTTTGAAGTACAAAATTTCAAGGTAATATTAATTAAATGTAAATACATTCAGATCCAGTGTATATACCTACGTAAATACGTTTTCTTTCTTAGCCACTCTCAGAAATGAATGTAATACAAACAAAGAAAAACAATGAAATGTTTCGTAATATTATTAGATAGAAGCAAACTCAAAATGACGTTATTTATCAGTTCCTCTGAGGTCCTCCTCCGTGATGAGTTCACGTAGGAGAGTCACGTGCCTCGGAGAATTTGTCATTACAGTAATTTTTATTCCTTAGAATTCACGTGCGCGACGAAGACCCCTGTCTTTTAGTGGAGTGACTTCGAAGTTATTAAGGACATCATTTCTAACTTTTCTTTTATATATTTTTTGTGACAAATTCTTACGGTCATATCTCTTTTACGTACTTATTGTTATATTTTTTTTGTTTTAGCAATCGTTTGGGATAGTATTGACTTCACCCTATACTATAGTAACAGTACTTATAGTTTCAAAACCCATCTCCCGTATATTGGTATATATTTCATATTATATGTAAACGGTATATATTTTATTTATTGTATGTATATATTTTCTATAGTAATATATTATCTATAGTACACCGCAACATACCTGCTATATTTTTATATTTTTCAGAATTTCTGTAAATTAAACGGTTGTCTGGAAGAGATCGCTTTTAGCGATAAGACCGCCTTTTGTACAAATGTATCGTGATTGTTTTTTGAATGTAAATTGTGTTTTAGTGTGCAATAAAGTGTATTCTCTCTCTCTCTCTCTCTCTCCCCCCTATTTGGAACCTGTTATAATAGGTACAGTTTCTCGTACTACCAAATTCTAGAAATATCGCATTTCGTTTCGACTTATGATATACTCAAAAGATTCTTAAGGTGAATTTTTTAAAATATTTATATTGCTTGGGTCGGTGAATTAGATCGACGCCCATTTGGTGTCAAGTGGCTACCATATTCAAACATTTGTTTTAGGTCTTACTTTTTATAATACAACGGCTGTCCAGATCAAAACGCGTTAGTGCTTCGGGACTGAAATAGGCATAGGATGAAACAGGCATGCAAAATAGTGTGGTGTATATTTTACGATAATTTACGGCTCGGCGGTGGCCGATATCTTGGACACTAGTAAGACGTTTTTTACCGTTCTCAAATCAAAAATCAACAAAAACCTTAATAAAAACGAAAACAACTCATTTACAAGTCTAGATGTTTACTTCTCAATCTTTTAAGTTGTCCCGAACAACCTAGAGATGACAAGCTTCAATAGATTTTTGGTTACATTGCGTACATATTAAAATACACCACTCAAATATGTAAATGTATATTTGATACATTATGTCCCGAAAACTCGATATGTCTCAATCTACTCTCATAAATGTATACATAGAAAAAGGTTCTAAAACTCGTTACAGAGACCATGACGACCACTCTGCCAAGAAAGTAGAGTCGAAGGAACATAAAATATAAATAGGCGAAGACAGTACGCAGCTATGTAGCATTTTCTTCTGTTGGTCAAGCGATTTTCAAAATTTTTTTGTAACTATTGACGAGTTTTAGTGCTATAAATAAATTAATAATAGTTTAAAAAAACTAAAAAAATACGCTTTTATAGAAAGTCCAACTAAAAAATAGAAAATAAATTATAATAAATTTGAATTAAAAATAGTGTAAGAAAAAATGTTTTCAAATTTATTAAAATTTATTTTCAATTTTTTTTTCCTTTCTTTCTTGGTTTTCTATAAAAGCGTTTTTTTTTGTTTTTTTTTTAAACTATTATTTATTTTTCATTTTTTAGTTGAATTTCAATTTTTTCAATATATTTTTTTAATATTGAATTGTCATCGGTCCTTAATAAATATGCCAAATTTCGAGTTAATCCGACGTTTTGAAGGGGGTCAAAATCATGTTTCAAGATTCCGTTACATACATACGTCTGAAGCTAATAAAAGCGTATTAAAAAGGCAAATTGCTCGTAGTCTTTTTTTCAAGATGTCACTATCAAATCAAAAAGCAATAATGCAATACATAAAATGATTTTATCTATCATAAGGCATCAGCGATTATAATCGAAATTTTAATAATCGGACGAACACTTGTGTAAGTTACTCGGTATTCCGCCCACGCCTCCCTTCACGGTGGTTCCACTTCATTAATTAAATTGGATTAGTTAATTAATTACATGCTTTATGTTAGATTCAACTGTTTCTGGTGTGTATGTACGAGTATGTATTTAAACTAAATAAATTTGCCACGTACCATCCGGCTATGGAATGAGCTCCCCTCCACTGTGTTTCTCGAGCGCTATGACATGTCCTTCTTCAAAAGAGGCTTGTGGAGAGTATTAAGCGGTAGGCAGTGGCTTGGCTCTGCCTCTGGCATTGCTGAAGTCCATGGGCGATGGTAACCACTCACCATCAGGTGGGCCGTATGCTCGTCTACCTAAAGGGCAATAAAAAAAAAAACTACTAATCGTTTAAATTTCAACCTCTGCGTTATCGTCATGAAAAGGTCTGAAAGATACGACATCAATTAAAGTAATACAAAATGTGGTGGGACGTCTTGTGAGTACGCACGGGTATGTACCACCACCCTGCCTGTTTCTGCCGTGAAGCAATAATGCGTTTCAATTTGAAGGGTGGGCAGCCGTTGTAACTATACTGAGACCTTAGAACTCATATTTCAAGGCCGCATTTACGTTGTAGATATCTATGGGTTACGGTAACCACTTAACACCACGTAGGCCGTGAGCTCATCCCAAGGTATAAGCAATAAGAGAAATGTAAGGAACAAGTATCCTTTAAAGCAGCTTAAATATTGTTTTTACTGTGAGTCTTCAATTAACACAGCGCGTACAGCGTAGATATCATCAGTAACAAATTCTCATCTAACCAAACAAATACTTGGCAATCGTATAATTCTAATGACATTACAATATTACAGTACTGTTAAGCTTCTTGTTCTCACCTTACGATGTACATACATAATATGCGGTATGGGGGTCGGCACAGTATGACCCGTTTTTCTTTACAATTAGCTATAATGTCATAGGATGCTGCATAGGGATTTAACTTGAGTTTTACGACTGGCCGCCTACCCAAGGGCAACCCTTGTAAAGCAAGAAAAAAAAAGCACCGTCCTCATTGGCTTAAGATGGTAGCCAGAGGAAATCCCTTAATCGCCTATTACGTCTATTACTACACCCACGGGAAGAGAAGGGTTTGTCCGAAACTAAGCCGGACACCGTACCAACTCGGTACTATCAAGATCTATGTCCTGCGAGTCGGATATTACAATTCTTAAGCGCCTCCTAATTAAGACTATAACGAATTTGACGAATTCGCATCACATTATATTTAATTGGCTTACACTGTTCATGCCTTAACGAAAAAATTGTTTGAATTATTTGACCACGTTCTTCCTATCTTTTTATTTAGAAGTCATGCTATTGGTTGGTCATCACAAGAAGATGACTAGAACAGTCGCATTGTCGAGGCAAGTTGCAGCTAGAATCATACCGAAATGCTTACATTACAATTTCAACTCCTCAAGATTTTTTTATTGCCCTTGTAAGCAGACGAGCATACCTGATGGTGAATGGTTACCGTCGCCAATGGACGTCAGCAATGCCAGGGACAGAGCTAAGCCGCTGCCTGCTTTTGAATAATACAAACTTTTTAAGATTCTACAAGATATTTAAGATCTCCAATTGATACACGTACGGATTATTATGAGTCACTTCCGTATCGCATTGTGTATTCTATGCCAAGAAGTATTTGCCTTTTACCTAGGCTGAAGAGTTGTTAGTATTTTATTGTCAATTGTAAGAAGACGAGGACTTAGGTCCGCATCCTCTCCCTCTTATTCTCTGGACGCACCGGAGTCCAACATAACATGGGTTGTTACCATGGCCGGATAACCGTAAGTTGTATTTCCTTGTGTTAAAAAAAGTTTGAATAGTTGCAATTTAATTTATGAATGGACGGACGTCATTCGAAGTTTTGATGAATCAGAAAATTATGTTCATTTTTCGTAAATAAATACCTGTTTCTAATCATAGTGTATGATATGAAATGATTACGAGTAAGGTAAAAAAATCGGCGTCTTAATTTAATCACATAATATATTTCAATGTTTTCTACGAATGTAAAAATCTTCAATGCGTAATAATGGAATTTTCAAAATTGCTGAAAAACAAGGTAATTAAATTTATCAAAACAGTATATTAGCAGCAGCTATGTTAGACCTCTATATGTTTGAAGTCTCGCTCAAACAAGTGACGTTAATTGACTCTGAGCCCCGGAAGTCTGTTATTTATTACAAAAGCTTTGGCGTATCCTGAAAATTTTATTCGCGGGAGAAGTTTCTCCTGATTGTGAGAGCATTATGCGTTCCATACGCTTAATTGGGTCGAGTCTGTGAAAGTCTAATTAATGTGTCATGAACTTAAGCGACTCATTAAATAGATAAACAATAAATTTTGATACTAATCCAAATTTACTGGTGGTAGGACCTCTTATGAGTCCGCGCGGGTGGGTACCATCACCCTGCCTATTTCTACCGTGAAGCAGTAATGTGTTTCGGTTTGAAGGGTGGCGCAGCCGTTGTGACTATACTTGAGACCTTAGAACTTATATCTCGAGGTGGGTGGTGCATTTATGTTGTGGATGTCTATGGGCTCCAGTAACCATTTAACACCAGTTGGGCTGTGAGCTCGTCCAGCCATCTAAGCAATAAAAAAAATAAACACAAAATTTTGTATGAATTAAATAAAGTTTATATTATGGCATTTTTGCTAATCAATTGTTCAGCATACATAGATATCACTAGATAGTGTTTCTAGTTCAATTGTTTATAATTGAAGTTTTACTTGAAGACATAAAAGAGTTTCCGAGACTATCACGTGTATAGTTGCCGGCAAACAAAAGGTCGACCCTAAAGTGATTCGTTCTCGTAACTCAATTAAAAAGTTTACTTTCACTCGGGAAAGTTACGTGGGTATATGTATTGCGAATTTTATATACATTTTGTTATTTATTTAAATAATAGACGTGCTCTGCGGTTTCATTCGATATAAATTTCATAATTCTTGAAGAACGAAACACGTTGCTATTGTCTGGGATAAAAAGTGGCTTGTGTTAGTCTCTGATCAATAAACTACATAAACTAAAAGTCGATTTATAGATTCGTTGGTACGGAAAATCAGAATTCGACTCACACACAGTTGTATTTACTATCGTAGGTATATAGACGTGGCCAGGATTTTGTATTTTTTTAATATGAAAAAGTTCCTATGCATTAATACTGTAAAATTCATCAATGTACGATGGATGGTTTTTAACGAAACGGATTTCGTCAATTAAATATTTATTAAAGTTAGTTGGCCCAACAGGCGTTCCAAAATGTTGGCAATACGTTGGCTGTAGAGCAATGTGGGATCAGATGTTATTAGAAACCCGTTAAAATGCTTCGCATCTCAAACGATCCATCGAAAGTCTGCCAGACACAATCGTGGTGCATTATATCAAAATACCTGTTTTCATATCTACAACAAAAAAAACACGTAGATTCCAAGTCTTTTTTGCATAGTTGAGTAGTCGAGCCTGGCGTTAAGTGGTTACCGGAGCCCATAGACATCTACAACGTCACCCACCCACCTTAGATATGAGTTCTAAGGTCTCAGTATAGTTACAACGGCTGCTACACCCTTCAAACCGAAACACATTACTGCTTCACCGCAATAATAGGCAGAGTGGCGGTACCGCGGACTCACAAGAGGTCCTACTACCAGTAATCAGTGGGAGAGCTAATAAGCAATTTAAAATTGACATATTACAGACGGATGACGAAGTTTGAAGAATTCTATTTCGCATTGAAGACATTTCGTATTAAATACAATCATTTAAAATATTTACCACGTATCGGTTTTAGCAAACACCTTCGATCAATAATACTACTAGATTCGCGATTAGCGCTTCAAAAGCGGCCCGAAAAATAAGACCACAAATAAATTTGTGGTCTTATTTCAAATTAGTATGGTCCAATCATAGCCAACACTAAGACGTCAAAACGCTGCAATGCGCGTTCAAAAACTGAGTAAAAAACCACCGTAACACCAAGGTTTTGGAAGGAATATNTTCTGACGAAAGGACCTAAATACATATATTTTGCAATGGTAATTAAACTTTATGTTTAAGTATTAAGGTTTATAATAAACTGAAGTCGTTAACATTATTAAACTTTTTTCTAAGAAATGAAGATGTTTTCGTGTCTGCAAACGTGGCCACTGGAGCGTCTTATTTTTGTTCCTGATCCGTAATCTAGTACTATTATTGATCGAAGGCAAACACCAAAATCAATTGGTGATGAAATTTTATTATTCAGAAACTGTATTAGTATTCGTAAAGAGAGAGCCTTCATTACGTGCGATGAATGTAAAAATAAAATCTATCGAATTCTAATTATTTTAAAGCCCGTATTTTTTTTTATATAATTATTTATACTCCGTCCTTGGATTTAGAAGGAATGTCAAGGCTTACTTCGCATTTGGCACGTATTTGGCATCGACAGGGAGTAAAGTGCTTTAATTTTTACAGATCTAAGAAATATAATTAATCCATCTTCATGAACACTTTCAATTGTAAGAAATAACGTATAATAGAAAGAAGTCAAAACGTAAAAGTGCAGTAGTTTTTTTTTCTTCATTATATTGCTTATATGGGTGAACGAGCTCACAGCCCACCTGATGTTAAGTGGTTACTGGAGCCCATAGACATCTACAACGTAAATGCGCCACCCACCTTGAGATATAAGTTCTAAGGTCTCAGTATAGTTACAACGGCTGCCCCACCCTTCAAACCGAAACGCATGTACCATTCCTTATTAAATTAAGTAAAACAAGCCTGAGTAATTGAAATTCGAAAATTCATAATAAAAACTTTTTTGCAAAGAAAATCCTGTAGGTGGTTTGCGATAGGGAATAATAGGGATTACATAGAAATCGTCACTTGACGAAAAAGCGCCACGCTAGTCCCTCAGTCTGACCATTACCACAGAAGCCGGGTTTGATTACCAGCCTCAGTCATTGTTTCTTTATTATTGCACTACCGTTTCTATAAAGAAGTAGCAATAGGTTTGGGTTTGATGGTTAAGTCAGCCTTTTTTTTTCTATTAGCCCACAGACGTCGACTGACGGATATAAGTCTCTCCCAAGCCTCGCCACAAAGATCGATCCTGCGCTGCTTGCATCTAGCGGATCCTCGCGAAACTCAATAGGACTTTGGTCCATTTTGAGGCCTATCAGACGGTGAGCCTTTATTACAATAAAATTGAGATATCTATCAATTTTTTTTATGTATGTGGCGACATTGTCTATTGACTTTTAACGCTAGACCATAAAATCCACTGGCCAACAATATTTAATTCTGTCTGAATCTAAATAACTGAAATACGTACTCAACAATTGTTCGCGATGGACTTCCACAGTGAAGGAATAACATCGTGTAGTAAAAATCAAACCCGCAAAATTATAATTTGCTTAATTACTGGCGGCAGGACCTCTTGTGAGTTCGCACGGGTAGGCACCACCACCCTGCCTATTTCGGCCGTGAAGCAGTAATGCGTTTCGGTTTGAAGGGTGGGGCAGCCGTTGTAACTATACTTGAGACCTTAGAACTTTATATCTCAAGGTGGGTGGCGCATTTACGTTTGTAGGTGTCTATGGGCTCCAGTAACCACTTAACACCAGGTGGGCTGTGAGGTCGTCCACTCATCTTAACAAAAAAAAAATTATTATAAAAATAAATGCGATTCCAGCAAAATATCGTCTCTTATAGTTTCCTATACGAAAGTCATAGGAAGTCGCAATTGCAAAAACAGAATAATTTCACATCTTTAAGTTGGAGATGTTCAAAGAAAATTGGCCGTTTGAAGGTTTCGATGCGGTGAGCAGGAAAGTTTTCTACCGGTTCGGTTTGAAATTGCTTTAGTTTCGAACAATACTATGAAGGATACCGGGACTTGCAGAAATGCATAAAACCCCTGACTCAAGTTTCAAGTGTCTACAGAATATTTTCCGCTTGCTTGTAAAATAGCAATAACATCTTATATATAAAATTCTCGTGTCACTCAAACTCCTCTGAAACGGTTTGACCGATTTTTATGAAATTTTATATGAATGCTCAGTAGGTCTTAGAATCAGCTACTATCTATTATTCATACCCCTAAGGGGTCAGCTCTATTCAGTGATGAGGTTTTCCACCCCTAACATTTATTTTTTATTTTATGGACAATGTTTTTTTTTTACACTAGAAATTCCCTAGAAATCTTATATATGGCAAAACAACGTTTGTCGGGTCAGCTAGTATTATATAAAAGATGTATGATCATGTCTTTTATATTTTCTTTTAAATTATTTTCTTTATTTCTTTTTAAAAGGTTTGAAAAAGGCTTTTAAAGGCAGGTAATTATTTCGGACTGGGTAAGCCGCGACCGAGGACGTCTCACTTTCCACCTGACGCAGGTGTTGATGGATCACGGCTGCTTCCTAGTACCTGTACCGAGTTATCGGAAGGGAACTGACGGCGCAGTACTACCATTGTAGCGGCCGTAACTTCCGATGAGGACATGGAGGGGCACACGCTCGCAATTGTGCGGACTCAACGCTGACTACGCAGAAGAATGTAGCCTACATTAGAAAAGTAGAGCGTCATCATACACAATTGACGCTGGAAGATCGACAAAAACTGGCGCTTTCACACAGCAACCGAAATAGGCTAATTAAGATTTATTACGAGAGAAAAATAAGTATTCAAATTTGTAAATTAACGACCCGTGGAACAATTGTAAAAAATGCGGTGTGCACGACAACGCGGGGAAATATCTGTTGTCTTCCGGCGTCGGCGAGGTTCATAAAAAATGTATGTGACAAGTGAGTACCTACGGAGAACGCTTAATGTTCTGTGCATTATACGTATAAATATAGGGCTCGTCATTAAGTTCTCACTGTTATTTTTAATGTAAATACAAACTTCAACACACAGCATTCAATTTTTTTTTATTAGGAACACAATACACATCACAAGCTAAAAAGATACTTAAAACACAAGTAAAAAGAAACAAAATCTGGCTTGCAACATAAGCCATAACCACTAAGCAAGACAAAGTGCTGAATTTGTACACAATGTTCCTTACGTCTTACGAATACGACAAAACAACACCATAAAGAAAACTAATCTAACTTATAATGTAAGGAAATAATTTTATTCACAATATTCAATTTATGCATAACTTTTTTTAATTGTATTATTTATTCAGCATGTCAATCTCTTCAATTGCAGCACCAATTTGGATGTGGTCTTAATTATTTCATAATAGATCCGGTATTCTCAAACTATTTTGGACATAGACCCCTTTTCCAAGATGAACTGAGTACTTCAGACCCTAATGACCATATTGCTTCAAATATCTAATCTCGTATTTAATTTTTCGTATTGAATCAAAATATAGTTATACCAATTTGAAAATACTTTCCGGTTGGTCAAGTAATCGCGTGTGTCGATATTGACGCCTCTGGGAATCTATGATTAGTAGGATGAATATACCTATACATGTGTCGTAGATATGTAGAGTCCACTTCATGTTAAGTACGACAGCCCATGATACCGGAGTTTGATGGTATTCACGCCTATATACATTTCTATTCTATACCTATTCTGAGAAATCGGGTCGAAATCCCAATTGTCAATTGTGCTTTAGCAGTAACTACCCTGACCATTAAACTGCCTAATAATCAATTAATACGTGAAGCATAAACTTTGTACCCCGAAAATTGCGTGGACGGAGAAATATGAAATTTCCCACACTTATACAGAATATAGAGAAGGAATGCAGAATGTTAGTTTTTTTTATTATGCATAAAAATAGATTAAATCAATAAAAAACATTATACATTACACATAAATATTACACACACTACCATGTGTTTGACACAGCACATGTACATATATACTCTTTGTTTATTATCAAACNTATGTCGTAGATATGTAGAGTCCACTTCATGTTAAGTACGACAGCCCATGATACCGGAGTTTGATGGTATTCACGCCTATATACATTTCTATTCTATACCTATTCTGAGAAATCGGGTCGAAATCCCAATTGTCAATTGTGCTTTAGCAGTAACTACCCTGACCATTAAACTGCCTAATAATCAATTAATACGTGAAGCATAAACTTTGTACCCCGAAAATTGCGTGGACGGAGAAATATGAAATTTCCCACACTTATACAGAATATAGAGAAGGAATGCAGAATGTTAGTTTTTTTTATTATGCATAAAAATAGATTAAATCAATAAAAAACATTATACATTACACATAAATATTACACACACTACCATGTGTTTGACACAGCACATGTACATATATACTCTTTGTTTATTATCAAACTTTTGTTATTGTTTAGTCTGTGATCAAATTGAGAATAGATTAATATTGTTTATTTATAGTGTAGTTTTAGGGAAATCTGTGATTATAGAAGTATAATAGTCTTTGTCAATAGAACCATAATAGTGCTGAAACTTATAATTTCAATTAATTAACAGTCGAATTTCGACTAAGTCACCCAGTACCTATTTATAACTGTTCCATGGTAGAAATAGGCAATAGAACAATATGACGTACGAGTCTTGGCACCAATAGTTAGGCAAAACAATAAATTCTGCGGATTTTTATCACACGATGTTGTTTCTTCATTGGGAAAGTCATTCGTAAGTGTGCTTAAAATATCTGTTTGGAATAATTATGTGTCACAGGATTTGAAAACTAGCGTAACTCATTCCTAATTACATAGTTATTCATATACAGTTTACAGGTATAAATCCTAAACTTATTTAGTGAATCCTCAATTTAGCCCGAGAATAGGTGGGAGCACAAGCTTCGTCATATCACGTGAGATCAATGACCCTAATTTCTATTTGTGATGCATTTCGTATAGCACCAAAAAATTCGATTGCTACATATTTTAATGGCATTAAATAAAGAACTAATCCAATTATACATTTTAAGAGCCTTACATACAATATTACCAAATTAAGTTTTTGGAACGAAGTTCCTTATGGGTCGATGCGGAGGGATACCCTAACCGGGAAAAACCGTCCGTAACGTAAGATTTTTATTACTAATGCACACAGTGTACCAACTTAACCTTGTAATAATGTACAAAAACTAACATATTTTTTTATCATTCATTGACCACGATCTCAGAACGTTCGTTTGCGCAATACACTAACTCTTATGCAAACAACAGTGAATGAAGTGTACCACAATAAGTTCGCACGTTACCGAATGACCGTGAGTTGTTGCGAAACCTCCAGTTTAATTTTCTTTATACCTCGAATAGAACATAAAATTAATATTTTTATAATAAGGAGCTTCATTCCTATTCGATGTCCCACGACACCACACATCTTTTTTTTCTATATTTAGATTCTAACCAATCTGAAAAGTCGTCGGTGGAGTCAAGTTAAAGCCAGCGTGCCGACATCTCCGCAGCTTTGTTTTACCTTTTTAAAACGGAACTCGCAATGCCAGATTTATTTGCGCAAGACTCGTTGAGACGATGTCCTTGTGCGCTTATTGTGTTTCACACAGAACAGAATGCAAAGAATACATAACGAAATGAGATTTTATATGTGCCGTCTGCGAGGCGGATATTAAAAATGTCGATGGAGATTTTCATCGGGTTTTGTAGATTTTTGAAAATTCGCGACAAAATCTGTAGACGGAGTGTGAGTTATTGCCTCTTTAGATGAGAAAATAAATATTTTTACGAAATGGAGTTTAAAATTGGAACATTTTAAATTCACACTATCTTAAAGTTAAATTATTTATTTCAAAAGTACTAGCATTTGCTTTTTTTGATCCAAAGAGCTATTCCATTTCAGTACTTGGCTGTTTCCTTTCAAACTAAAACAAAATGTCACTATTTTTAGAACGAGCGTAGTAGCCATATAGAACAGATGTCGTGCTACTCATAGCATCTCTACTATATCTGTTAAGATCATAGTTATTTTTCTACAGGTGTCTCAAAACACACTTGGTTTGGTCTGATTAACCGCGTTATCGGGTTTCCTTNAAGAGCTATTCCATTTCAGTACTTGGCTGTTTCCTTTCAAACTAAAACAAAATGTCACTATTTTTAGAACGAGCGTAGTAGCCATATAGAACAGATGTCGTGCTACTCATAGCATCTCTACTATATCTGTTAAGATCATAGTTATTTTTCTACAGGTGTCTCAAAACACACTTGGTTTGGTCTGATTAACCGCGTTATCGGGTTTCCTTGAAACCTTACAACAGCTATAGATATAAGCAATTGTGGCAATCTTGATTCCTTTACTTAGCAATTTTTGAGTAAGAACAGACTAAACTTTATCTTCTTCCTTATATCTCAGATTATCTGAGGTTGGCCCAGCATGCAGCGGCATGAATTTTACGACCGGTCTCAACTCCTGACCTCAACACTCCTTCTCTATATCCATCCATATCCATTGCAACTTGCCATAGGTAGGGACATTTCTGTTTCTTCTTTCGCTCTTTCTTTTACTTCATCAGTTTTTTGTTCTATTTATTATATTTTTTGTGTAGATTTATGAGACTACTAGCTTTTGCCCGCGACTCCGTCCGCGTGGAATAATTACTTTGGCATAACGCTAAATTTTACCCCCACTTCATTTACGTAGAAAGTGAAAATATTTTTGAAATACAGAATGTTAAGGAGCTATTTAGACCCCAATTTTTGAAACGTTCTTTATTGGTACATCACTTTTATTAGCCTTACCGTAATTTTATATAGTCTATAGCCTTCCTCAATAAATGAGCTATCTAACACTGAAAGAATTTTTCAAATCGGACCTGTAGCTCCTGAGATTAGCGCGTTCAAACAAACAAACTCTTCAGCTTTATAATACTAGTATAGATGAGAGATAATAATATAGTTTTACTATCTTAGACATTATTATTTGGATTTATAATTTTCAAAATTAAATCTGATGCTTATTCATACAACGATTTAAGACAACCCTCAGCAGTAGTCAGCTACTTCCCTGTCTTTTTAGTATTATTGATGTCTACAAGTATGGCTGATTAATTTTTTAACAAAGAAAATTCACAATAATTTAGAAACACATCAGTTAAAAGCTTCATTTCCTATGTTCCCTTGTGGGTGTAGCTTTAGATACTTTAACAGTCCGTTCCTTTGTTTACTGCCGTAAAACCAAGCGTAATGTTCTGACAAAATACGTAAACATTAAACATAATAGCGTTCCATCGTAAAACTCTTTACCAGTTCCCATTCAGTTTTGTTTAGTACCTACACCAACATCAGTACTAATCAGTCCTCATTATGATAAAGCGCACTAATTAAGTTTACGGAATTAATTCTCATCGGAACGGCAAGATTAGATGTCAGACGAGTTTAAGAATATTGTATAGATCTTGATATTATTGACAAGGAAGACTACGAACTATTGAGATTGAACTTTTAAATTTTTTATATCTATGTGACTATTATTGAAGATAGAGGACATTTAATGTCTTTCTATTGTTGATAATGAAACCAATAATGAAAGAATCATTTCTTTTAGAGCTTAATAAACCTAACAGACAAACATTTCTGCATTTGCAGTGAACGTGACACAACTACGTGAACTGCAATATACTTGTAGTAATGAATACATGTACACACGAGACGGTTCGGTATTTGAATACACAACTTGTATTGCTTACATTTTATCGTATCAATCTTGTAATGTATTCGCTGTGCGGCTTCGTGTCGCAATTTACATTTTCTAAATTGCTCCTTGCGAACTATAATCAGAAGAATAATTAATTGCGAATTACATATTTATTCCTAGTCGACACGTTCTGGTATATAGGATAATGGAAATATTGTTGCCTATTCCTCGTGTCGATATTCATGATTGCTCGCAACATGCCCTAGTTTGGTTACTTGTGATAAGTATAAAAAGTTCAGCATGAAAATAATCAAATTGCTACCATGGAGAGACGAAAGAAGTTTCGCGTTCTATAAATTATTTTATATTTTGTTGCATAAGGACAAGGAAAATTTTGAAAATAACCTAAATTGATATAAAATTGTTACCTTTACGGATATCTGTCATTGCCATCGTAAATACTCCACAGCAAATGGCCAAATTAATTATTATTACTTATGATCTTATCATGATATATAGTTTTAATATAAACTTCATTGATATAGTATCTTGACACTTTAGAAAACCGTTTAGCATTAAGAAATAGTGAGTATTTTGTTTTTTCTTTGCCAGGAGAAAATTGTCGGACTTCCGCCCTCCACTAGGAATGACGGGCGGGGCATATTGGAGTCGAACCGACTAAAAACCTCCTGTCGCTCAACAACCAACGTCCGAACCTCGCATGAGACATGAGAAGGCAATGAGGAACTGAAGCGTTTAATCCGGAGCACATTTGTCCCATCACCCTCCCTCTCGGAACCACCAGCTCCCTCGGTCGGCAGGCTATCCAAAGGCCGCCTAGATGGCGCCGGTTATATTAGATTATCCTACGAAATACCCAGCTGGATCAGAACCAGCGTGGGTCAAGGATAGCCGGCCTTCCATCACTCGGATGCTCTTGCGTAAAACGCGTACAGAGCAGCTTGCATATCATATTCTTAGGCCCCCTCGCCGGTCCCCAGACCGACATGTGAGGGGGACCCGAAACACTTAGAGGGCCAGGGCTTGGGCGAAATCCACCTCCCTGGCCCCCGCTCGACGGCGGCGGGCCTGTGCGTCTCTCACGCGCCCCGCCGCCTTCTGCGAGAAGGTCTCGCAGAAGTCGAGCATCGCTTTCCACGACTCGTCGTCACCGAACATCGATGCCACAACACTTGGCAATGACAAGTCATATCGAGACGTCGAAGCCTAAAGGATAAGACGTCCGGTGCATTCGCGTTGAGCGAAGTATCGATGTTCGAATCCCAGGCGATTCCTATTTTTCCTCTTGTTTTTCTGATACTTCAAGATAATTGTATACATGCAGCAAATGTTGAAACTATAGTATCTCATTATAATATACATATGCATAATAATATATTATGTTCACAAAAATTCATGTCCAGACCCGTGTACCGCCGCTAAAACTTTGGATCCTTTCAAAATTAGTTGTAATGCAAATAACAAAGTAATTGCCACATCTAATTTAATTTCAATTACAATTATGTCGTGGGCACGAGCTACTTTGCACGATTTGAATAATTGGTATCGGTTCAATGAATTTAAACAGATAATATCTCTCTCTCTCTTGTTTATTTACAGTTCATAAAACAGAGTGGACATTTTGAATATCAGTTGAAATAATAATGTGTTTGAAGCGTTAATTTGCGTTCATTTCAATTTGGTTACAAATAGACGACCGATTTTTAGTAACGCAACTGCAATGAAATTGGGGACTCGATTTCATACGCCAGAGTAAATGGTCGTATTAGGCTTTAGTGCTGCAGAATATCTGATTTCTATACTAATATTATAAAGAGGAAAGATTTGTTTGTTTGTTTGTATTGAATAGGCTCCGAAACTACTGAACCGATTTGAAAAATTCTTTCACTGTTTGGAAGCTACACTATTACCGAGTGACATATGCTATAATATTTTTTGAAAAAAATTTGGGAATCCTTACTAAAATTTCAATAATGTAACCTAAGACGTAAAAAAAATTCCTAAAATATTCTTTACATCGCGTGCCCTGCGAAAACTATTGATGATAGAATAAAATAATGTACTACGACTTTGTAGAACACATTATTATTTACAAAAAGTGTCGCAACAGCATAATAATATGTCTAACTATTATAGTTATGCCGCAATAACTGTTCTTTTATTTTAAAAAATAAAACAACGTCAAATTTCGTTGAAATTTTTGTTAACCCGAGCGGAGCCGGAGCGGGCCGCTAGTCGCCAATATTTTTACAACGTATTGATTCAGATTCATTAGAATAATGTCTTCTTCAACAGAATTGTGTTCTAAAAAATTGAGGGTTTTTCTAGTATCTTTTTCCAATCTTAAAAACAAAATTAGATGAAAATAGAAGAATTATAAAATTCGAGAACAAGAGTTCAGGCACCCACGCTACGATCTTGCCTTTTATTTTGTTTACTCACTGTATATTCTGCCCGTTGTAGGTAAATTGAAGAATATAGTTAAATTGCAAAAAAAAATACAAGAGAATCGCTTTTTTATAAATTTATATTTACAGTATTTTAATTTGCGTAATATAAAAAAAATATATGAATTATTTTATGGTAGATACAAGAAAAATAAAATATTATATTTCAAAAGATCCTCCAGTGGAAACCACGTACTGGCAAACGCAGTGTGGGACGGCCACCTACCAGATGGACCGACGACCTGGTGAAAATTGCTGGGTCACGTTGGATGCAGGTGGCAACGGACCGGCCGCACTGGACATCAGTTGGAGAGGCCTATGTTCAGCAGTGGACAGTAGACAGGCTGTGATGATGATGATGATGATGATATTTCATCAGCTTTTGACATATGCCTAACGATAATAAGAAAAGCTTCTTATTATCGTTCAAGTTTGAAGAGCTGTGACAACTGTTATACTTATACAACTGAGACTTGGGTCTCATCTTTTTTTTATTTTATTTTATTGCATATATCGTTGGACGAGCTCACAGCCAACCTGGTGTTAAATGGTTACCGGAGCCCATAGACACCTACAACGTAAATGCGCCACCCATCTTGAGATATAAGTTCTAAGGATTCAAGTATAGTTACAACGACTGCCCCACCCTTCAAACCGAAAAGTATTATTACTTCACGGCAGAAATTGGCGGGTGGGTGGTACATACCCGCGGGGACTCACAAGCGGTAGTACCACCAGTAAAAAATTGTATTGTGATTGTAATCGTATTGTGCCGATAACACGTCATTTCATTTTATTACCAACGCGGCTTACCTACGTCGCTTTCTTACATTACACATTTCACTTATACTTTATATTTGAAAATGTGATGATGATGATGATGATCCATCCGACCGATTTCGGTCATGGCGACCACTTCGACTCCTATCCGGCGATTTGGCGCTCATGCGCTCGAAGGTGGCTTATATAGCCTATCTTCGCGGCAAAACTCCTTGCGCATTGAGGGCACGTAAGCACGCCATTCTCATAATTATAGATTATGGCAGTGGGAGGGCGGGCCTTCAACAGGTCGCGTTTGTAATCAAGGTCAGCTTTGCGCTGATCTTCGAACTCGCGTACTTGGCTGTTTACCATCCTGCGCCATTGTGGCCGCTGTGCTGCCAAGCGCTCCCATTGAGAGGGCTCTATTTTACATATCTTCATGTGTCGTTTCAAGACATCCTTGTAAAGTGTATTCAGTAAAGTCTAAATTACGGTAAGCTATAGTAAAACTACTTACATAATACTACATTATGTACATATCAGTCACTTAGATATAGTAGTAACCTACATAAGGTATTCATTGTCATGAATAGCTCATTCTGATTCAATTGTCCCATTCTATTCCTTTGAACGGTTGCGAATTTTCTTCATTCACTATCCATAATAAAATGAAGATAAATTATGTTATTTGTCGCACATTTACCTACCAGTTTGCAAACGATGGTCACTTCGTATTCATCCAACCGCTTACCAATAATCTATCGATAGCGTTTTGAATTTATTTGGAGCAGTTGATACGGCAATAGTTTGCCGGAATAAAAAACACAAGATTACAGAAAATTTATATAGTTATATACGAGTATAGAAAAAAAAAGGCATTTTACGCAATGGGGCCGGGCGTGATAATAATACATTGCACTTTGATATTTAAATGTCATGTGATAAAGTCTATTATTCTGTTGAAATATGAAACATAACGCTTTTTGATAACGCATCAAGTTTTCATGCAGGCTTTAAATAAAATCGATTCATAAAAAGCACAACTAAAAAGCCTAAATTACATTAGGCAGTACAAAAAAATATACCTAAACTAGTCTTCTAATTAGCACAGAGTTTTTTATGCTTAGTTGGTTAGACGAGATCACGGCCCACCTGGTGTTAAGTGGTTACCGGAGCCCAAAGACAACTACGACGTAAGTGCCGCCACCTACCTCGAGACACGAGTTCTTAGGTCTCATTTTTTACGGTACAACAGCCGCTCCGCCTTTCAAACCGAAACGCATTACTGATTCTGGGCGGTGGTACCTACCTACCCCTGTGGACTCACAAGATGTCCTACCACCAGTAAAAATTCAAATCCATAAATATGTACTGCATCATTATACCAGAATATGTACATAATTTGTTATTGGTGTAAAATGTATATCGATTTCATATCTCATTAAACCAAAGGGGTAGGAAAAAAAGCGCATAATAAACACATCTGGGCATCTTGGGCGACAAGAAGGGGCCTTAACGACATTTTAATTTGATATTCTCGTCATTACCTCCCATCGAAGAACGATATCGATTTAATAGTGCTTTGCTCATGGTACATTAAAGTGGATAGCCCATTAAGGAATATCAGAGGGGCATTCTGAAGCAACTTTTAAAATCTAAGAAGCTAAGGCTAAATAACTTAGAGATATAAAACTAACATTAAATGTATCGTTTTTCAATTCATACTTTCAAAGCATAGCAATTATTTGTGGATAAACACCAGCATAATTTTGCAATTGAATGAATTATATAAGCATTAAATTCCCTTTCAGATATATCTTTTGGGTTGTATGGAAATGTGATTACTAGAATTTTTCAACTCATTAAGCTTTTATAATTACGACCCTAAACGTGCAAGTTCTACGTTTTAAAACTGGAATCTGTGGCTAAGAGTCCAAAGAACCTATATAGCAGTTTTAAAACGACCGATACATTTAATGGTACGGACAGACAAACAATAAGAATAATGTCGGTAGCTGAAGGCTTCGATCCGACCCCAATCCTTGGGAACCTCATAAATCGTTGGCTAGAGCAATAAAACCGGGATCTGATGGCGCGGCGTCTCACCGGCTGTACGTTTACTTTGTAGACATTCGTCATATTGACGCAATGCTCATTTATTCTCCGACTATAGGATGTCGAAGTCACAAAAAAGTTATAAACACCGAAGTAAGGATCCTAATTTGCTTCCTCAATTTCAACTGCTTGACTGATTCCTGTTTAATGTGCACAAGGACTTAAAGATAAAACCGAAATCCAAGTTTTTTAGGTTATTGTTAAAATTATTATACTTAAGAAAGTCGTCGTTTTTAAGTTATCACGATACATTAAAGTATCCACTTTGTGAACACATCTAAGCAATAAAAAATCAAACATGCCATACACCTGTAACTTTCCTGAAACTTTACTGAATTTTTCGATAAACTTTTGTACAATTACATCGGGTTTTATCCTTAAACAGTCAAAGTCTCTAATACACTGGATTGCATAAACAAAACTAATTACGTTTAGAAAACTAAAGAGTCAAGTTTGAATTCAGGTCACGGCGGAACTGTTTGCATAATGCTCGAGGATTACTTGGAACGAGTGCCGAACGAAAATATTGCGAATTAATGTAAATTGCCGAATCGTATCGTTACATTCTGAGGCCTAACAACTGCTCGGGGAAGACTCCGATTCCCATTGATCTTCTGGGATTTGTGGAATAGAAGACTCACCGAATTCAGAAGTCGACTACACAACTGAAGCTCCAATCTGAAGCTATTCCTGGCAGTGGCTTAAGACAGATATCGGGTAATGGTTGATTTAAGTGGTTGATGATAGCAACTTTTACTTGGATTGAATGAATGAATAGCCTTTTATTCGGATCCATATTCTAATTCTAAATGATTAAATATATAGGAAACTTAAATTAAATATAAACCTTAATTTAGTCTCTTATTTGAATCTTACTTAATTTCTGTAGATCTGTTTGCCTATCGATAAAGGCCTCCTTCAACCTTTTCCATTCATGTCTTTCTTGAGTCATGTTCCATGTGACGCCTGCCACTTTTCTTATGTCGTCATCCCATTTTTTAGTGGTCTACCTCTTTTCTTTTACCGTCTCTAGGATACTATCGTGTTACAATTTTGATCCATTTGTCTTATCCTCTTACATGGATTTCCTTGGATTACCTTAATAAAATTTGATCTATCTCGTGCAAATAACATGTGGCATTTACTGGGTAAGATGCGGTGAGCATGAAATGGTGCATTAACAGTAAATGTCAACATTTTGTAAATCACGTGCCAGTCATGAACATTTCGCTGCCGATTTTAACTGTCAGAGGCTGTGCGTGTGTAACGATTTCTAAGATATATATTAAAATCGCTATATAACATTTGGTTGATTATCATTAACTGTTGTGTTAATCTTAAGCATTCCCAATTTCACAATTATTTTATTAATTTTAGACTTAACAGCGTTGTGGTTATGGTAAATCAAATTATATAAATCATGATTGCTTATATTCACATACATTTGGAACAATTTAGACAAATTCTCCGAATTACTTAGCGCTCTAGTCTATAACATTAAGCCTGTGTGCTGAAAGGATTAGACGAATTAATGCCGAATAGTAAATTGAATCAACTCGAATGAGCATTATTTGTGGTTACATTTCGTTTCAATGGAACCACATAGCTCTACATATGTTTTAATATATCTTATAAAGATATATAAATATATCTATAACGTAACGCTTTATATAATTAGTTATATATTACTAAGTGGTTTGTGAGTCCGCACGGGTAGGTACCACCACCCTGCCTATTTCTGCCGTGAAGCAGTAATGCGTTTCGGTTTGAAGGGTGGGGCAGCTGTTGTAACTATACTGAGACTTTATAACTTGTATCTCATGGTGGGTGGCGCATTTACGTCGTAGATGTCTATGGGCTCCAGTAACCACTTAACATCAGGTGGGCTGTGAGCTCGTCCACCCATCAAAGCAATAAAAAAAAAAAAAAAAAAAATATATATATATATATATAAATTAAAATTACACATTGAAATAGTAAGCATTTCATTTTTAATTTAAAGTCCAAGAAATGAAATAGACAATAATACTTCATTTGATAATCCGAAGTTTAGACGCTTACAAGGTAACTTAACGCCAGATGAAATGTGCGATCTTCCGTGTATTTGTAACCACCAGGCACAAGTGATTGTTTTCCTACGTAAATTTATAAATTTTGTAGGTTTTTATTTTGTTAGACCATGTCATTCCTTAATCATTTCCTTCTCAAACGTTTGCTGTAGTATCTATTTATTTATTAGATATGCAAAACGGCGGCAGCCTCGGTAGGCAGCGGCTTGGCTCTGCCCCTGGCATTGCTGAAGTCCATGGGCGACGGTAACCACTCACCATCAGGTGGGCCGTATGCCCGTCTGCCTACAAAGGCAATAATAAAAAAAAAAAAAAAAAAGACTATCGGTAGGCAGCGGCTTGGCTCTGCCCCTGGCATTGCTGAAGTCCATGGGTGACGGTAACCACTTACTGTCAGGTGGGCCGTATGCTTGCTGTACATTTGAACTGACATCCACCAATTGGTAACTTTATGCACTATTGACACAGAGAATACCCGAGGACACCTTAAACTTGGGTCTGAACTTAGTGACATTGTTATCAAATATATCAACGGATGGATCTGCGATTGTTATATCAGCCTCCTCTTATGATTTTGTTTTTAATAATTGAAACCAAATTTGAAACAGTCAATTCGTATAGATTACATTTAAAAAAAATGGTCTTCCTTGTAAAACAGTCCCAAATAATCATGGATCTTGTAAAAAGTTGATTTATATTTCCGAGTACGTTATTCCACAGGGAAAACGCTAAGATAGTACGGTGAGTCGTTTTGGAAAGGGCGTTTCCCACGGGATGAAATTTCTCGGCTGCCGTGTTTACTACCGGGAGGAAATAGATGTGTTAAATAAATATTTTTTAGCAGTACAGCTTCCGATCATTGCAACTGTTGGACAAGAAAAACGAAAAAATGTTTTTATTTTTGTTTTTTATTGCTTAGATGGGTGGATGAGCTTACGGCCCACCTGGTGTTAAGTGGTTACCGGAGTCCATGGATAGACGTCTACAACGTAAATGCCGCCACCTACCTTGAGATATAAGTTCTAATGTCTCAGTATAATTACAACGTCAGGAGGAAATCACCGGACTTCCGCAATCCACTGGGGGATAGAGGGCGGGGTATGTCGGAGTTGAACCGACTAAAACCTCCTGTCGCTCAACAACCAGCATCCAAACCTTGCATGAGACAGAACTCATGAAAAGGCAAAGGAGGGAAAGTGAAGCGCTTAGTGCGGAGCACATCTCTCCCATCACCCTTCCCCTCGGGACGCCGGACCGGCGGTCGTCGGCGCTACGACCACCAGCCCTCTCGGTCGGCAGGCTTTTCGAAGCCCGCCTAGATGGCGCGGTTAGAATGGTCTTTTGGAGGCTTAAACGACAAAGGGAAGATCTTCCACCGAGCGGGTGATATTACTCGGTAGACCGACGGTCCGAATGTTGTTATTCGGAACTTGTATATATGCGAGCTTATCTTGAAAATGTCGTAAGCGAGATTCAGGCATCTGTCAAATATCTTGTGTTCTGTGATGGCTACCGCCACAGTCTATCCTACGGAATACCCCGCTGGGTCAGAACTAGCGTGGGTTGAGGATAGCCGTCCTTCCAATATTCACAATATTCAAATATTAACTACTTAGTCATCCGTTTAACATTAACCGTTAACCATTTAACAAAAAAAAAACAAGAAGAAGAATACGGGATAGAGAGAACAACAAATCAATTTAAAATATTATTTTTGTGATTAAAATAATATTGTGAAAAAAAAATTGGCACGCTATTTAATCCATTATATATATTATATATAATGTATATCCAATATAATGAAGAATCTAATATTCAGTTAATAATAAAGACTAAAGTCGAGTAAGCTCGACAGTAATTACTTAGAAATATAAAAAAAGTGGTTCTGTGTCAGGGATATTAATTAGACATTAAATTTTCAGATGACCCGAATAAATGATTGTTGGACATTCAAAGTGCTATTAATAAGTACATAAAATCGATGATAGAATTCTATCATTAATTGCAATCGTTTGTTCTTCAGACTATCAACAAAAATATGCAGTGAATGTCAATTGGTGGAAGGACCTCTTGTGAGTCCCCGCAGGTAGTTACCACCATCCTGCCTATTTCTGCCGTGAAGCAGTAATGCGTTTCGGTTTGAAGGGTGGGGCAGCCGTTGTAACTATACTTGAGACCTTAGAACTTATATCTCAAGGTGGGTGGCGCATTTACGTCGTAGATGCCGATGGGCTCCAGTAACCAATTCACACCAGGTGGGCTGTGAGCTCGTCCGCCCATCTAAGCAATAAAAAATTAAATTAAAACACTCACCTACTTCAACTACCGCAATTGGACATACAAATCAGGTTTCAAAACAGGTAGTAAGTACTGCTTTGCAAAAATGAACTGCATTTCGTATTCGTAGGTTCTCGATTTCTATTTTGTTCGCTGTAAATCGACGACTGACACATGCAAATGTTCGACGGATGAACTATTTACGACAGCTAATGACAGTTCCCGCGTTTTGTATTATTTCCGTACTGTGAAATTTACATCGTTGCTCTTGTTAATGGCGCACGTGCAGTTAAAAAGGGGAAAGGAAGAAAAATAAAGTCGAAGAACGTGATTTGTTGTCGCAAAAAAAAAGCTTTAAAAATACCGTTAATGACGGTTATGATAATGTATGAGCTTTTTTTTTTGGGTCTGCCTTAAAAAGTATTGTCGTTCTTATTGAAAATTCAGCAATAATTTCTGGATTGGACCGTGATTTTGGAAGTTTTTTTTTTTATTGCTTAGATGGTTGGACGAGCTCATAGCCCACCTGGTGTTAAGTGGTTACTGGAGCCCATAGACATCTACAACGTAAATGCGCCACCCACCTTGAGGTATAAGTTCTAAGGTCTCAGTATAGTTACAACGGCTGCCCTACCCTTCAAACCGAAACGCGTTACTGCTTCACGGCAGAAATAGGCAGGGTGGTACCTACTCGTGCGGACTCACAAGAGGTCCTACGACCAGTATATATTCACATTTAGATACAGTTTAGATAATCTGCCATGTGACGTTCTTCCACTGTGTTCGATCATGGGCGGCACGGACCGCATGATACAGACTACCACCAAGTGCTTCTCTTACTAGATCTAACCATCTGGCTGGTAATAATAATCACGTACGCTCTAAATAAAACACTATCTTTGCATTGGTTATTCTTTTTTATTTTTTATATGAATTGATTATAGGATCCTACAAATGTGAAAGCAGCCATACCTGTGCTGACCCAGCTCTTCTGGTGGTAAATGGTTATTGTCGCTCAAAGACGTTTGCAATGTCAGGGCTATAGCTAACCAGGATGAAAAATAATTTTAATTTTTAGGCTAGTTTTTTATCATTACCTTTATTTTTTAGTTTTTAAACTATGTACTTTTTATCATGGACATGACAAATCCGCCACACATACTTTCACTATAAGAAGTTTCGAGTGCAAAAGGACCAAATGACCATTACTATGATTGTTTACTTGAGCTCACTGTAATATCTATATTATATTAATACGTGAAGCAAAAACTTTGTACCCCTTTTTACGACAATTGCGTGGACGGAGGAGTATGAAATTTATAGAGAATATACAGAGGAAGTGCAGAAGGCTAATTTTTTTTTCAATTTATGCCTAAAAAATACATTAAATCAATAAAATAAACATGACACACACTACCATGTATTTGACACACACGCATTCGTTTATTGTCAAACTTTTGTAATTGTTTAAAATAAAATTGAGAATAAATTAATATTGTTTGTTTTTAATATTATTTTTCTATAATGTAGTCTTAGCGAAATCTGTGATTATAGGAAATAAAAGAATAGTCCTTGACAATAGAATCATAATTATGTTCAAACTTATAATTTCAATTAATTTATAGTCGAATTTCGACTACCGGGGGACCAATAGTCACAATAAACACATAAAGACCGGTCACCGTTCTCGTTGAACCCGTCGCTTGCGACGAAGGGCTCGACGAGTAAATTAACTCTCAGACACAGCTCACTGAGTTTCTCGCCGGATCTTCTCAGTGGGTCGCGTTTCCGATCCGGTGGTAGATTCTGCGAAGCACGGCTCTTGCTAGGGTTCGTATTAGCATCGTCGTCAGGTTTGAGCCCCGTGAGCTCACCTACTAGCCACGGTTACGCTGAAATAGCCTCTCAAGGCTATCAGCTTAGGTAGGAAAAAAAAACACATATAGATAAGTAGCTATGTATTTAATTCTGTGTATATTATGTAACTCAATTTGAGGTACGCTCAGCTATATAAGTCATGTTTCACATATTATTGTACCGCTTAATAGCATTTCGAGGGCGCATTAATATTCAGTTATTATACGGCAATATGTTCCACCTTTGTCTATACGAGGAGGCAACTAAGTTTTACGCCATTTACCTATCTAATTCATACATTAACATAAACGATACATTGTATAATAAATTCTAGGCTTGTTCGCGAGTTTTATTTATCAGGTAAATTAATAACGTAATTTTTTTAACAAAATAATAAACAAATTAAATAAATAAATAAATATTTACTTTATAGTTATGCAATCACGCCACGTTAACTGGTCCCGTGCTAAGTTCGTAAAGAACTTGTGTTACAGGTACCAGATAACGGAAATAAATATAAGATTTTTATTATACACATACATATATTTAATATATATCCATCACCATGGAAAATATATTTTATATTTATCATACAAATATCTTCCCTTGGCGGGACTCGAATCCGCGACCCCCTTGTGTAGTGACCATGTCACTTACCAATACACCAGACGGCCGTTATTAAAAATATTAAAACAATTGACTATTATGTTCAATATTATTATTCTTGAGGTACGTAGTGATACAAGTAATGAAAAATGCCACAATTTATTGTAATATTACTCAGAGTATTATTACTGATTTGTTAGATTGAATTGACAGTCTGACAGAGCCCGTGCTCGCTCACTCATCCTGATGAAATTGGGAAGGGAATCAGCAAAACACCCTGTATATCGACCAAAATAAAAAAAAACTGTACCCGGATGTACTTTCAATTACTTACCAGACTTTTTTTTGTAACAACCAAATGATTTTATTCACAATGAGCCATCGTAGCTTTACAGGAGCATTGTCGCCAAGTGCTTTTCATAAACTTTCAAGAGTTGAAATTCTAATGAAATTCTAATTAAAAGCTAATAAAGTTAAATAGCCTAAACCCTATTTAAGAGATTAACGTTATGTGGTCATTAATATAGGTGAATTCCGCTGCAGCTGTTTGATCAGTACGGTTTGTATTGATTTTCATTTATTGAACATCACAGTTGAATAATTTTTATTGAAAATATACATACCCTCGTTTACTTTTGCAACGTTTTGGAAATTATAAGCGCAGATAATCGATCCGTAATGCGTAATGGGAGACGATTGGACTCGATGTGGACAATATGAATGAAAGAAAAAAAAACATAATTGTGCATTATAGCTGTGTTTTAGATAGGAAAGCCTTAGCAAGTCTTTGTGAATAAATTTTATCGAAAATTCGATAGATTTATCTGAGATTAAACAAATACTAGATGATGTCGGGAAGAGTTCATTATTGAAAACACGAATAAAACAACATTTTCTGAAAATAAATCGTAGCTAGATCGATATATCGCACCCGAAATCCCCTGTACACAAAATTTTATGAAAATCGTTGGGGCCGTTTCCGAGATTCAGATTATATATATACAAGAATTGCTCGTTTAAAGTCTTTAAAGGTATAAGATTGGCTTACATCTTCGATAAACGTTTCATTGTCAATAAGATGAAAAGCATTTCAGTCTGGGTATTTTTCTCCTCGTTTCGTATAGGGATATAAATAGCAAAATCCAACCTCAGTCCAAAACTTGAATTTAATTAATAGCATGGTAGGTTATAAACTAATTGAAACATCTAACAAATAGATCAATGTCATTGGCATATAGGATTAGATTAATGACAACTAATTAAAAACAAATGAAAATCAAACACTTACTAAACTAAGCGAACTGTCAATAATCAAAATTCGAATGCATTCGATAAAGATAATATATACTTTTCATTGCCTTTGAAGACAAATGAAGCAGCTTCGCTCAGCAATGTCAGGGGCACAGGGAAGTCGCTGCCTACCATTCCCTATCATCTAAACATGTAATGTTTAAATCTGAAAGTAACAGGAAAAGAAACTGTGATTCAGAAACAAAGCCCGGAAGAAGGTTCTCGAAGAATTCCGTTCTGAATTAAATCTTGTACGTCGGAAGAACGCTAGGTATTTACTTTATTATTTAATTAGATACTGTCCTCGCTCTCAGACGCTTAGGTATTTCAATTGTACGAGTTAATGAAAAGGTGATATCCCGTATCCCATTTGTCAACGTCATGTTTCGTAATTTATCTTCATCACGCTAAGTTTTTCTTGATAGGCCGGAGGAGCTTCTTAAAAAATGTATTTTGATTTCCCTTTACGTTTTTATTTTGCGATGATAGGTCGAACAGCTGTTTTCGTGAAATCGGTCGCTATTTTTTTACACGCGCTTACTGCACAGGTACTCAATGTTCTGTGTTGGACAAATCGCACCTTTACAATTGAAGTAGCTTAATCCAAATACGTATTTGTTTTTTGTAAACGCCAAAAATGTAATTGAAGAATTGTCATTTTTTAAATTTTCGTTTGATTTAAAAGAGAAAGAAAGAGTACTTTGTCTTTTTCTACACTAAAAGAGACTGTTTCATTTTATAAACTAACTAGCTGTAGCTTCGCTGGGCATTTAAAATTAACATTATTATTTCTCACCCCCACAAAGATTTTCATCATTAACGCCCCCGCAACTGGTGTAGGGAGTCCAACACTCATATAAATATTAGCCTATCCATTAAGTACATGTATTTTCTACATGGATACTAAGTTTCAAGTCAATCGGATGCACGGTTCGGTAGTTATAACGGAACATCCGTAAAAACCACTGTAGATTTATATATTAGTATAGATAGAATACATGTTTATGAGGCGTTCAAAGTGTAAAACTCATTTTCTTAAAATTTTTAGTTAAGCCACATCAATTCTAAAGCAATACGAAATAAATCGATGCCTCCAATGAACACTAACTCAAAATTTTGAAATTTTCGTTTTTCACGCAAATCTCTTCACTATTTTAAAAGTATTACAAATCATTATTGATGGGGTTCGAAGCAAGAGTAAATCAGCTAGTTACACAAGAAAAAAAACCATAAATATATCTGTAATAATAAAGATTTTATCAACTTTTTTCGTTTAAACGCTCCTCCCGTAAATCTACGAATTTAGAGTTAGAGTAGTGTTCATTGGAGCCATCGAAATGCGTTCTATATTTTTCTCAAAGTATATCTCAGCGGTAATTCCGGAAATTGGATTTAAAAAAAAAAACCACGTCTACGGTTGAGGAAAAAAAAACACAATCGATCTCCTTTTTGAAAAAAAAAAGAATAAGTTTAATCAACTCCGCGTAATGAATTGGATCCAACGGGCGTTGAAGAGGGAATACCCGGAGGAAATTAAATCTTCTAACGAACTGCCCACATGCCACCCACTTATTTGTTTGTGCTTTCTTCCACGTTAAACAAGACTTTAGGTAATGCAGTATGTTACACTCGTATACAGATTGATTATGATAATATTTCTGTAGCTGATCATATCTTATCTTTTTTTTTTATTGCTTGTTAAGTGGTTACTGGAGCCCATAGACATCTACAACGCAAATGCGCCACCCACCAAATTATCTTACTTCTTACTAATATTATAAAGAGGAAAGATTTGTTTGTTTGTTTGTATTGAATACTCGGACTCCATTGAGCGGTTGGTGGTGCAAGGGAAAGTAGAGGACAAAAGATCTCGCGGACGATCTCCAACACGATTGTCCGACCTCATAAAAGTACCTACGTATCACTACATATTTCTGCTTATTTCTGCCGTGAAGTAAAAATTCGTATCGGTTTAAAGAGTACGGCAGCCGCTGTTATATAAAAACGGAGACTTAATGTCTCAAGGTGGGTGACGATTTTTACGTTGTTGATGTCTATGGGTTACAGTTACCACTCAACATCAGAAGAGCCGTGAGCTCGTTCACCTATCCAAGCAAAAGAATTATTTTCCATTCTATTTATTATATGTGGGACCTAGCAGCTGTTTAAGACTAGGAATGCGAGTGCGTCTGTCCATCTTTAAATTAATACTTGAAGCAAAAATTTTGTATCCCTTTTTACGAAAATTTGGCTGACGGAGTAGTATGAAATTTCGCACACTTATAGAGAATATAGAGAAGGAGTGCAGAATACTAATATTTAAAAAAAAAAAACTTTAATAATATATTAAATCAATTAAAAAAAACATTACACACACTACCTACTATGTATTTGACACACACATATATGTACATATAAACTTAAAAAATCTTTGTTTACTGTCAAACTTTTGTTATTGCTTAAAGTCTGTGGTCAAATTGAGAATAGGTTACTTCATATTTATTGTTCATCTTTAATATTATTTGTCTATAGTGTAGTCTTGGCGAAATCTGTGATTATAGAAGTATAATAAATTGTCTTTGACAATAGAACCATAATAATGTTCAAACTTATAATTTCAAGTAATTATAGTCGAATTTCGACTACTGCTGGACCACTAGTCTTAGCTTACTACTTGACAGTACTTTGCACCGGTGTAAGGTTAACGAACTATCTCTTTTCACGAGGACGTCATGTCTTCATTCTCTTTACATAGAGTAGTAACTGCATAGTCGTAGGAACAAGTGTCTGCGCGGGTCTGCGCCATCTGGCCGTACTCCACACACAGTATAGTACCACAGTTTCGAGATAAACAGCATTGCAAACGAAATATTTTCAAACTTTTTCGTCTGTTTCGTCTTGTTACATGTCGCGTGACGGTCGGCCGCGGAGTAGGGATAAAGCGAAAGGCGCTCGTCAGAGTAGCCAAGGTCAATATAGCGGCGCCTATAGTTCGCAGCCGCTGACCGTGTAGTGTATAGACTATTACTCATTTGTGCCAGTGCTCCACGCTATTTTGTTTTTTGTTTTTTTTTGTCAGTGTTTAATGTAAATGTTGTTTGTCAGAGTTAAATGCCTATAATGTGAAAAAAAGTTTCACTTTTACCGTGGTTTCATAAAACGACACAATCCTTTTTTTTTGTATATTCATGGTCATTATTTGCAACGTTTTAAGTTTTCACGAGGTTTAATTGGTTCGAATATGTATTCGAAATATGCATAATTAAAAATAATTAATTGGGATAAGGAAAAAGTATGTTCCCGTTCAATTGATATTGAAACTGTGGAAGATTTGTTTCTGAAAAAACTAAATTGAATACCTTTATTAAAATTATTAGTTTGATGGTATTTTTATTTTTATACACTTAAAATTAGACCCACCCATTAGTCACACCATTCTACTGCATCATCTGTATGGTGCTGCAAAATAGATTTCCTTTACAATTTCTCTGGGTTCCGATAGTCGTATACCACCAGGCAATCTGTAAGCCGTTAGTTATTACTAAAGATACGACGCACGTAGTTTGAGCATATGTACATACTGAGTTGATTTTGACTGTGTACGTCGAGACAATTCGACAAGTCATTGTAACACCATCGTGATACGGTCAGAGAGATTAGCTAGCTGAACCGTTTCAATTGTGCCGGTGTATATACTAAATCGCATAATAATATAATAAAACGTAAATAATAAATGTCATGCTAAACCGTAAAATTTGTTTTAATTATATGATACTAGTGGTCCCGCAGTAGTCGAAATTCCCTATCCCATGATCTGTAAGCGGAGTAAAATGTCCCTTCGGAACAAGGTGACACTTTACAAAACTTGCATAAGGCCCATCATGACTTACGCGAGTGTGGTGTTCGCTCACGCGGCCCGCACACACATAGACACCCTCCAATCCCTACAATCCCGCTTTTGCAGGTTAGCCGTCGGGGCTCCGTGGTTCGTGAGGAACGTTGACCTACACGACGACCTGGGCCTCGAATCAATTCAGAAGTACATGAAGTCAGCGTCGGAACGGTACTTCGATAAGGCTATGCGTCATGATAATCGCCTTATCGTTGCCGCCGCTGACTACTCACCGAATCCTGATCATGCAGGAGCCAGTCACCGTCGACGCCCTAGACACGTCCTTACGGATCCATCAGATCCAATAACCTTTGCATTAGATGCCTTCAGCTCTAATACTAGGGGCAGGCTTAGGGACCCCGGTAACCGTACTCGTCGAACTCGACAAAGAGGTCGACGTGCAACCTAACCCATGCATCAGCCCGCTGAGTTTCTCGCCNAAAAAAAAAAAAAAAAAAAAACTGGCTTGAAACATAAGCCATGTGCGCACGACTAAGCAACACAAATATGCTGAATTTGTACACAATGATAGTAAACTATATTTAGTAACCTATATTTAAATATATAGTATAAGTATGTTTATCAGTCTCTGATACCTATAACACAGGGAATCCTAATTGGTCGGGTGAGTTAGTGTTATTTGTGCCCAGCTATTATTATTATTATTATTATTAAACGTGTACTTTAATAACCAAAAGATTGGTTGCTTAAGTTCATCATTCGAGTGGTTTAGCTAAAACAAAAAAAGTTGTAAATTTGAATATAGTTTCCACGGGCTGTCCTCGTCGAATCGTTGGCAGACTCTGCTATCGACTTTTGAACCCGACGCAATCCGAGCTCGTTTTGTGCATTTCCATTTCCTGTCATCACTCGTAAGCACCGGTCAAGCCGAAACTACATGCCGTATGTGTGTATTAATATGGTGCAAATACATTGAACTGTTTTTGATTAGATAATGGTTTTGTGTAATCTTTAGCGTCTGCAGTGTGTTTTTTTTTTCGCTCTTTTTTATTGCTTAGACGGACGGACGAGCTCACAGCCCACCTGGTCTTAAGTGGTTACTGGAGCCCATAGACATCTACAACGTAAATCTAAGCGTAAACGCGCCACCCACCTTGAGATAAAAGTTCTAAGATCTCAGTATAGTTACAACGGCTGCCCTACCTTTCAAACCGAAACGCATTAATGCTTCACGGCAGAAATAGGCAGGGCGGTGGTACCTACCCGTGTGTACTCACAAGAGGTCCTACCACCAGAAATTACGCAAATTATAATTTTGGGGGTTTCATTTTTATTACACGATGTTATTCCTTCACCGTTTTAAAGCTGTTGAGCCTGAAGTAATTACTGGAGCTCATAAATACCAGAATTGCCCCTATCCAGTTTAAAGTCTGAAGATAGTAGCTACTACCATACTATAGAGACTCCGATCTCATGTGTCAAGCTAGGACTTAAGCTTCGCTTATCTGCCCTTCCGCTAAAATGTAAAAGGAAATATCAATAATCCAATAATTCATGAGATACGTCATTTATGTCATAAAATGAATTGTAATGAAAATCTTGTGATCTCCTCCACCATTTATCATCTCCTTACGTAAAATTTACACCATATTACAGTAGAAATTGTACAAATAAGTGATTGTTTGAAAACCAAATGGAAGTTTTCATTCAATAAATAAAACTGGTAGTAGTTCTCGTAAGCTAAGAGTAGATTCTACTGTCCTCTCTATTTTTGTCGGCAAGCAATCATGGGTCCAGATTAGTAGTGACATTCACGTTGCAGTGTTCAAGGGCTTAACAAAAGAAACAGGGAAAGTGGAAATCGTACAAACACACCAAGTATTGTGCAAACACATTAGAGACGAAATTAAAACCGACCTGCACGTTCAGCAATCAGTTGTCGTGACATGTCAAATTAAAGCAGTAATAAACATTGCAATACAAAGTTGTAAGTCGCCTTCGAGCTTGCACGTGTTTGCACTGAAATTATACGATTTGAAAATAATACAATTGCGATTTAATCACCTTGATTGTTGGTTCTTGTGTTTGAAAGTGTTAACGTAATAAAAAAAAATACATAATCTATTAGTCTTATCCAAACAGTAGGATCCTTTGTGTTTGTACATTGAAAATGATAATAAAAATAGATGGTTTTTTTTTTCCTACCTAAGCTGAGAGCCTTGAGAGGCTATATCAGCGTAACCTTAACTAGTAGGTGAGCTCACGGGGCTCAATCCTGACGTCGTTGCTAACACGAACCCTAGCAAGAGCCGTGCTTCGCAGAATCTACCACCGGATCGGAAACGCGACCCACTGAGAAGATCCGGCGTGAAACTCAGTGGGCTGTGTCTGAGGGGAATAGATGGAAGTGCCTAATTAAAGCAGAGAACATTATGCAGCGATTGTTATCTGTTTGCCTCTCTGTTTGTTTGTTCGTGCACATTTCTGGATCAACTGAAAGGATTTTCATGCAGTCGCAGGTAGACAGAGATAAACTTTGAGCAGATAGACTTTGAAAAGATATCGTAACTTTAAGATTTTTGGAATGTACTTCTTATACTGTAAGTGGTGTTTACAGAAGAAATAGTTATTTGTGCAACAAGAGAGCAAAGTTGTTTTTTGATTCGAGTACTGATTTTCAGTTCCGAGCAAGCCAAGGTTTCTATGATTAAGTTAGAATCCTTGGCGTAGTGAGGGACTCAACAGCACGAAATGCAAAAAACGTTGCTCTCGTGTAGCACACATAACTTTTCACCTCAGCAGTGAGAGCACATATTACTTATGAGACATAGAAATGAACAGGAATAAATTAAAATAACTATTAAAAAAAACGTAATTTCTTTAATACAAATATCTTTAAATTTTAGGGTATGACGCGTTTCCTGTTTCCTTTGAGGTCGAATTCCAAAATCGAATTTCGAATGGGTTTGTTTTTGTCACTCGCTTTTTTACATGCACGTGAAAGAGACAGAGCACAGTAAAATTCGAATGTTTCAAATTTATGACTGAACAATGAAGATTGAAAAATTAAAAGGCTACTTTGACCCATGCTCGAATCAAAATCGTGTTTTGTTCACTGTTATCTCGCAGCAAAAGCGGCATGTTTGAGCTGCTGAGGTGAACATTATAATTTTAATCCAAAGCAACTCTGTGTGTCACGTTTTCACACCCAAGCCGCTGTATCGATTTCGAACGAAATTCTGTATGTTAATAGCATTGAACCTTGGGAAAGATATTCTTTTCGTCCTACTGTCTGCATCTACGCGATACAAAGGGTAGTCTACGCCGGCGAAATAAAATAAAAACTTAACATTGAGCTATGCAAAGGAATGATGTAGAGTTCAATAGGAAGAAAAAACTGTAGGTAAAGTATTCGATTTTCCCAGATAGGACTTTGTAGTGACAACTACGAGTATACACGACATAGCTACAATAAAATTAGGCTAAGTACACATTATGTCATTAGGTAAAAATAGCCGCAAAAAAAAAAAAATATCAATTAAATTATTTTTAAAAGCTTAGATGGGTGGACGAGCTCTCAGCACCCCTGGTGCTAAGTGGTTACTGGAGCCCATAGACATTTACAACGCAAATGCGCCACTCACCTTGAGATATAAGTTCTAAGGTCTCAATATAATTACAACGGCTGCCCCACCCTTCAAGCCGAAACGCATTACTGCTTCACGGCAGAAATAGGCGGGGCGGTGGTAACTACCTGCGCGGACTCACAAGAGGTCCTTCCACCAATTGACATTCATTGCATATTTTTGTTGATAGTCTGAAGAACAAACGATTGCAATTAATGATAGAATCCTATCATCGATTTTATGTACTTATTAATAGCACTTTGAATGTCCAACAACCATTTATTCGGGTCATCTGAAAATTTAATGTCTAATTAATATCCCTGACACAGAACCACTTTTTTATATTTCTAAGTAATTACTGTCGAGCTTACTCAACTTTAGTCTTTATTATTAACTGAATATTAGATTCTTCATTATATTACAATTACAATTTTGCGGGTTTGATTTTTATTACACGATGTTATTCCTTCACCGTGGAAGCCGATCGTGTACATCATTAGAAAAATTGGTACCCGCCTGCGGGATTCGAACACCGGTGCATCGCTAGACACGAATGCACCGAACGTCTTATCCTTTAGGCCACGACGACTTCATGTCCTGTTATTATATTGTTAAGTGTCAAAGTGTATTTCGGTGTTCAAACATTTTTACATATTCAGAATACACGGTCCGTCTTGCTAGATTTCCCTTCGCCTACGTTAAGCTAATTTGAGGATGCGGGTACGTGCCCAGCGATAATGGTCACCGAGGGTTCCGTGTCCACAAACAACAGGGATCAACCGGGGGCCGGCTCTTTGTACCAAACTTTGTTCTATTAGCATAAAGGCCGGACCAGAGTTAGGTGCTACTACAAACAACCTACTAAATAAAGCGCTACGCTGTTTATTAGGCTTTCTTTTTTCTTAAAATTTTACCGTTTTTTTTTGTGGACATCTAGTTGACATCCGATTTTTAGTGGATAAAGAAATCTACGGACAGAGACAGAGGTTGAAGTTTCAATTTCATGATTTAATTGCTGCCCCACCATTTAAACTGGGATGTACGACCGCTTCGCTATAGAACTTATTCAGGACGATATCTGTGACGAAGCAGTGAATTTTGAAAATAATATTGGTTTTTTTTTTTTTTAATTTACATTTTGTTATTGTTACACCGGTAAGAATAGCGCCATCTATCGCCGAAGGTACTAGTAAAATCGAGAAGTATACCGCTATCTATTGTCAGAATGCAAAAACACACATCAAAGCTACTCGACTCATACAGAATGCTCTCGATAAATCTAGGAATGTCTTTTTGGCTATGAAAGCGTTGCAGGGATGGCACGAAAGCAGTTAGTAATCAAAAGTACTCGAAGTGAAAAAGCGAACGGATCACCTGAAGCGAAGCGGAAGAAGCGAATTGAGAATTTTAAAGTGCTCGTTAAGTGTTCTAAGTGTTCATACAGTTTTAATTTGTACTTCGGTAGAATTTTTATTTATCTCGAATCCCAGCGCGTAACATTATTCTTACCGTTAGAAGTGAATGTTAACAGTGCATTATTAACGGAGCTATTAACAGGGCTAATAACGTGTACGCAGCTTATATTAATGACACTCGCTGAGTAACAACTTAAATGTAAGTTATTAAATGGTTTGCAGTTTTTCGTAATTCATCACAGAAAAAAAAAGGATCTACATTCGTCAAGGCCTTTTATTTGAGATTCGATCGATTAGTAAGTTTCCGTTCACCAAGCAGTTTTGTGGCGTATAGGAATTTGATATATCGCACAGATCTGTCATTTCATCAGATTTTTATTTAGTAGCTCTTTAGTAGCTTAGCTATTTGTACCGATTTGAAAGGTGGCACAACTTTTATTCATTACAAACTAAAATTAGCTTCATGTCTTAAGAATAGCGGGATACACAATGTAATTTATATGGTTTTTAGTATCCAATATGCAAATCCTAATCTATATTATCCTAAAGCACTAGGCCAGCACATCAACTGATAGAAGATATAAAATAAAAATACCCACCGAAAACCATAAAGTTCCAAGACCAATCCAATCATTTCTATGAAATAGTAATAGAAATATGGCGTACGTAATTACAAGTGCCGAACAATAATATACACGTCTTAGCTCTAACGAACAAATAAATCTACTGTGATATTTCGTCCCTTATCAAATATTCCCAACAAAGTTTCCTATAAGTAAAAGAGTACGTCTTCAGCCTTCATATTACGTGTTTGTAAAACGATAGTAATGCTCATGGCGTACAAGTTCCTGCGACTGAGAGCGAACCGTGTCTAATTGTTTTATTGAGTGCTAAGCTTTAGAAGGAATCAGTACCTAATTAGTTGGGAGTTTCTTTGAGCTTCAACTCAACATTAAAAGTTTTACAAAACTGCAATTAAGTGGTGGAATGTGATAAGGGAGACATTCTAACGATTTTGCTTGAGGAGATCCACTGAAAATGTAAGACATATTCAATGTACGAGTATATGTAATACTTTCATAGCTACGAGGGCGGCACTGAAAATTTCGGGAATTAACGAAGTGACACAACATTACTATTTAAAAATTTATTTATGTCTTTTCGAAGTATTCTCCGCGAAATTTGACACATTTTTCCATACGATGGAACCAATCATTGAAGCAACCATTCCATTCAGAAGTTGGGGTCTCCAAAATGGCCGTTTTGTAGGCGCCCACAGCTTCTTCAGGTGATGAAAATCTCTGTCCACGCAATTTATTCTTTATTTTAGGGAAAGTATAGAAATCATTAGGGCTTAGGTCGGGGCTGTACGGCGGATGGTCTAATAATTCTATGTTTTCTTGCTCTAAAAACTCTTTTGTTCTGTGCGCGGTGTGAGAACTCGCATTGTCGTGATCGAGGATGATGCGGCGGTTGCAGTTCTCTTTACGGAGTTCAGAAACGACCTGTGGCAAACAAATGCTAGCATACCATTCTGCATTAACCATTATTTGTTCCTCAAGAGGAATAGTATAATAATATAATAATATATATAATGACGCACCAAGTAACGCGAGCCGCTTTTTGCTCTACATAGAGCGAATGCGGTATCCATCGGGAAAACAACTTTTTTACACCTAATTGTTCATGCAAGATTATTTGTATTTGACTCATGCCAATTTCTAAAGTTGCCTGAATTTCGCGGTATGTCACATGTCGATCTTCCTCAATCAGCTTACGCACAGTATCAACGTTTTCTTGGGTGACTGCAGTTTTTGGACGACCTTGACGGGGATCATCACTGTGCTTGACACGTTCACGTTGAAACTCAGCAAACCAGCGATAAATTGTGGTTTTGGATGGGGCTTCATCACCAAATGCAGAAATCATCCGGTCAACACACTGTTTTTGTGTTAAACCACTTCGAAAGTCATAATAAATCATCGGTCTTGAATTTTCTCGAGTCAATTCCATTTTCTCAACGACTAAACAAGTTTGACAAAACCTCGTGACAAGACCGAGAATCTTTTTTTAAATAAATAAAGGGTATTCGATTTTTAAAACCAAGGAGTTTTCAATTAAAAAGATTTTAATATGACAGGAACAGTGGAAATATTCCATTCCCGATACTTTTAGTGCAGCCTAGTACTATTTACCACTTTCATTATACATACTAAAATATCAAAATAGGATTTGTGTATTTTATTTGTCCGGAGAGGGATGAGTCCTCCCTCTCTTGTTCCGCCGTCTCCTTCTGCGAGATTGTGAGCTCGCAGAAGTCGAGTATCGCCTTCCAGGACTCGTCGCTGCCAAGCATCGTAGACACGATGGTTGGCAGCGACAAATCCGGTTCTATTTGCGAGACGTGCCCCAACCATGCGGGGCAATGGGCGAGCGTGTGCTCAACCGTGTTCTCGTCGCAGTCACAATGGTCACACTCCATCGTCGGTGCCCTCTGGGCGACGCGATGCAGGTACCGGTCGAAACACTGGCTGGAGAGCATTTGCGTCAACTGGAAGGTGAGACGCCCTCGGTCACGGTTCACCCATTCCGGGGACCCATCCAAGGACTGGGTGTATACCACGCCTCCAGCACACGGACCGCCGAGATTGGAGTCTCCGCGTTTTAATCGCTTCTTCGCTGGGACGTGGCTCCCTCTGTCGGGAAGGTCACATCGCCCCGCATAATCGGCGGCGAGCGCCTTCGCCTCCAGGTCCCAGGGAGGCGTCCCGGCGAGAACGCAAGCCGCCTCGAAGGAGACAGTGCGGTATCCACGGATCGCCCTGATCGCAATCACACGCTGCAGGCGACGCAGCACGCATGTTCCTGCGAGTCAGGGCGCGGCACCACACGGGGCCCCCGTACAGTGCTATGGACCGCACCACCCCCGCGTAAAGGCAGCGCCCCACCATGTTGGGCTCCCCGACGTTTGATAAGAGCTGGCTCAACGAGTCAGTCGTTGCCATCAGCCGGGGGCTCTATTTCTCGAAGTGAGCGTGGGAGCTCTAACGACCGTCCCATACGCGGCCGAGGTACCACAACCCGGTCACCCCAATCTCGACACGGATGCCTCCAATCACCAGATGGGCCCTGGATGGTAGCCTTCTCCCAGTCTTGTGAAACAGCAGGACCTGGGATTTCTCGAGCGCCATCTCGAGGCTCAGCCTTCGAATCTTAGGGATGACATTCGCTGGTAACCTAAGGGGCTATTCCAGCTACGAGCGGACGGGTAGGTGAGCTCACGGGCTCAACCTTATACAATTTGCTAACACCAGCCCTAACAAGAGCAGCGCTTCGCAGATTCTACCACCGCATTGGAATCGCGACCCACTGAGAAGATCCGGCGAGAAACTCAGTGAGTTGTGTCTATGAGTTAGTTCGCTCGCCGAACTCTTCATCATGACCGACGGGCTTGACGAGATTAGTGACTGGTGGTCGTAGAACCTAAAAACCTGAAGAGTCTGTGGGTGCAGGCCGCGTGTGCGAACACTACACTCGCGTATGAGTCGTGTGTAAGTTTTGTAAAGTGTCACCTTCTTGCGAAGGGATATTTTACTTCACTAACTAATTGTGGAATAACGTCTGGCGAGTATAAACGCAGTGCGGTTGCGGACAGAATTTATGTGTGGACAGAAACTCACGGATGCACCCAGGATGACTATCAGATACTTGTACTTGCTGGCCCGGGTTATATTTTGCCCGAAGAGGGTGATCGGGGTGATGTAAGATCCCTACGGCTCCCGCACGGATTTCCACGGTCGTTTGTATTTATTTTTCAAATCACTCATACAATCCGGCTTCAAGCCTCGTGCAGTTGTTGTTACAATACAATTGGGACTTTGATCTCATTCTTGAAGGTGGCGACATTCATGTTCTAATTTCTAAGAACTCCAGTATTAAGTTAACATTTATCCATCTAATGCAGTAAGCAAAGTAGTAGGTATTATCGGTAAGTAAAGTGCTCTAAAAAACAATAGCTCTTAATCTGCCAGTCGAAGATACTGAAAGGTATATAACATAGGGCTTACATAAAATGCAAAACAATGAAACTGAAACTGAAATAATTAAATTAATTAATTGCTACAGTTGTAACTAATTAGGTATGTTTTGTTTTTGAATTACGCTAGAATTTACTGTTACGAGCTAGAGCTCAGGATAAATACTTAAAACTCAATTTCATTATTACGACAATAAACGTTCACCAATTCACTTCTTCGCTTTCTAGAGGGGATCCATTCGTTGTTTCGCTTCAAATAGCACTGTCTTTATGTCGCCTATTCCATACTTTTATAATAATTTCGACTTGTCTAATATTTTCCAGAATTATCCTGATAGAACTAGAGCTTTCAAGAATGTTCTAGGCTCGTCTTGCCTATGTTAAGACACTCACGGTGCTATTAGAACACTCTATACAATTGAAACATTCGAGAACATTCTAGTTGTTTCGATACTCGTTGGTGTTATCTGATGACGGATGGCTTTCTTCATACCGATATTGCAATGTTTTACCTAATAATTTAAATATGAGTCCAGTACGAACAAATTAAAAAAGTACGCATTTCGTAATAGTATTTTCAATATGAATCGTTACTTGTGGCTCCTAATATTAATATCGTTAGTCGTACTAACAAAATACGAAGACAGTTTTACCGGTTTAATTACCGAGGCATAACATACAATATTAGCCTAGCAATTAATTTCGGTTGATCAGACACTGATTAATTACCAGAACCGGAAAACTGATTCGCCGATAATACAAATTATCTACATACTATTATTATCTATAGCGTCGATACTGGAGGATTTGTTAATTTAAAATTACACATAATTAAAAGAAATGGATTTAACTAATAGGCAAATTGGTTCTAAAACAAAGGCTGGATGAATTTACATGGTAATTCCTGGATGAGTCGAAAGCTTACCAAGCCATCGTTAACCTCTTCATTCTGGTATCTTCCATGCCTAAGTTCCAATAATAATTTTCTTTAAATTAGATTATGGTGAAATATAATGGTAAATAGAATAATGGTGGAAGATCGTATTAAAAGCTGGTACGAGCATGAGCTTCAGTTATGAAACAATCACGCATTTGGGTTTAAAAGAATTTTCGTAGTGCTAATGCAATTAATTACTTCAATGGATAGTCTCAGGGGTACGTACATTTATGTCTTTTTTAGAGACTAATAAATGAAAATTTACATCATCTTCAACATATTTTAGAGTTTGGTATTCACGCCAGCTCTAAGTCAATTTTATTACTTAAGTTAACTACAGACGCTTCACTTACTTAAAGGCACTAAAAACATCTTTTTTTTTATTGCTTAGATGGGTGGACGACCTCACAGCCCACCTGGTGTTAAGTGGTTACTGGAGCCCATAGATATCTACGACATAAATGCGCCACCCACCTTGAGATATATGTATGTTCTAAGGTCTCAAGTATAGTTACAACGGCTGCCCCACCCTTCAAACCGAAACGCATTACTGCATTACGGCAGAAATAGGCGGGGTGGTGGTACCCACGCGCGCTGAATCACAAGACGTCCTACCACCAGTAAACTGACCAGTACTGACCACACTATCAAATTATTACCAAAAAACAAAATACGGAGTCATCATGTACAATAGCTATGCCAATATTAAGGTAACCACCTACGTGTTATGACGTAATGCTCTAGTATTGTTTTTGTTTTTCGTCCAAACAAATAAAAAATTATTAGGACATAACCAGCCTATTGTGACACAACTGATTATGAAGCTTTTTTTTAACAAATTTCATATTATGTCTCATCGTAGACATGGGCTAGAATTATTTATAGTTTTCCTAACGCTTTCATTTGATGTTCGAGATAATACTTCAGAACTTTTCGAAGGCTCGGGATTGAGTATGTGATATGACGGAAAATAATAAAAATTACAATGCTGATTGCAAATAGCTGATTGTAATTGATAGTAAATGCATTTTTTGTCACAGGTTAAAACTAATGTCGACTCCTTTTTATTTCAAACAAAAAAATCAATCTAGATTCTTTGGACAAGACCCAATGTCTATGGACTAAGTCGACTAGGGAATCAACACAATCACTCAAAAATAACCAGTTAAAAATCGTATGGTTAAATTGATTATGTTTTTATATTCGAATAATAATATTCGAATTCGAATAAAATTACATGCTATGATTTACATACTATGAAGTGCTATTAGACAGTATTACATATTATATGTAACTACAATTACTAGTGGTCCTTGGTAGTCGAAATTCGACTATAATTAATTGAAATTATAAGTTTGTACATTATTATGATTCTATTGTCAAATTCTATAACCACAGATTTCGCCAAGATCAGACTTTGGGCAAATATTAATAAAGACAAACAACATTTAATGTATTCTCAATTTGACCACAGACTATAAGCAATAAGAAAAGTTTGTCAATAAACAAAGAGTATATGTGCGTGTGTGTCAAATACATGACAATGTGCATAATGCTTTTTTAATGGATTTTATGTATTTTTATGCATAATTTAATAAAATATTAACATTCTGCACTCCTTCTCTATATTCTCTATACGTGTGGGAAATTTCGTACTCCTCCGTCCGCTCAATTTTCATAAAAAGGGGTACAAAGTTTTTGCTTCACGTATATCACGTATATAGATATGAGCAGTCTGGAATGTTCTATGAGCGATACTAAAATCAAAAACTTTGTTTTTATGAACATTATACCTTCGCTCTATAAAGCAATTATAGACGAAACGAAAGCCGATTCTCTAATTATATAAGAGTATTTGTGTAGGGTTTTATCGCTTGACTGATTCGTTCCAGATAACCGTATATGAGGAAAAAAGATGACGAAACAATCAACATTGTTATTGATATTACATAGATACCCTTAATATAAATAAGAATTATGAATTATATGATTAAAATTTGATTATTAGTAAGGCGTTTTATTATAAACTAGAGGTCCCGCAGTAGTCGAAATTCGACTATAATTAATTGGAATTGTAAGTTTGTACACTATTATAATTGTATTTTATACTCACACTATAATCACAAATTTCGCCAAGACTACACTATAAAAAATATTAGCAAAGACAAACAATATTTAATCTATTCTCAATTTGACAACAGACGTCAAGAACAAAAGTTTGACAATAAATAGTATGCAACTATGCATGCGTGTGTGCGTCAAATACATGGTATGTAGTGTGTGTAATGTGTTCTTTATTGATTTCATGTATCTTTTATGCATTACTTTAAAAAAATATTAGCATTGTGCACTTCTTCTCTATATTCTCTATAAGTGTGGAAAATTTCATACTCCTCCGTCCGCGCAATTTTCGTAAAAAGGGATACAAAGTTTTTGCTTCACGTATTAATATTACAAATAGATCGGTGACGTTTGAATACTTTAATATAGGTATTTTTTTAATAGTTATTGTTCGCTCAATCACAATTTTTAACAACGCAAGGTTTAGATCCGTTTTATTTTTGTTTTGTTATTGAGATTTTGAAAGAAATAGAAAGTTTTTCTAAAAAATATTGATCAATAGTTACTAAGCAAAAAAAAACCTAATTATATATTTTAAATCGTTTGACAAATAAATAAGCTACATACATTATATTTATTCCTTTTAATATCATAAAATTCATGAAATTTTGATACTATAAATACCAAGTATATAAATACAAACGTGTGTATATAAGGTTACTGTAAATAAAAGAGAATTTAGTTTCAGCAAAGCTCGCTAAAACTAGATCTAATTGAACGTGCCTTTGTGTTATGAACGCAAATTATGTATCACGCACACTTTAGTTATTATTCATTTCGACTTTGCCTTTTAACGAGATACTTTTCGTATGAATCAGCTTGGGAAATTTAATTAACGACTCATATTTATTTAAACAATAAGCGTGTCGGCACGAGCGTAACTCACTAGGTACTCTTTCACTTACCTCCTTGGGACCGTAAAGGAGATTTTCCTTTAGGCTTAACTCTCCATCTTTCACGGATTATATCCGAGTCCTGAGCGACGGGCGACACATGTACGGTATTACTGCCTTATGATTATACGCTTCTGATTAATCTCATGTCGTTTTCATTCCGTTATGAAATGAACTGGTACGTTATGAAGAAGCGTAAACTCACGATGGAGCTGATTTATAACAATGTAATCCCATTCGTTTGCCATCGCGTATATTCAAGGGATTCTTTTTATATAGCAAAATTTAAACGGAATAGACTTTAATCTTTTTAATACGCTTTTATTAGCTTCAGACGTATGTATGTTAGTATGTAACGGAATCTTTGAACATGATTTTGACCCCCTTCAAAACGTCGGATTAGCTCGAAATTTGGTATACTTATAAAGGATCGATGACAATTCAACATTAAAAAAAATTGAAAAAAATTTAAAATTCAACTAAAAAATAAATAATAGTTTAAAAAAAAGTAAAAAAATACGCTTTTATAGAAAATCCAATTAAAATCTAGAAAATAAATTATTATTAAATTTGAATTAAAAATAGTGTTAAAAAAATTGATTTTATTGTAAAAAAAGCGTGGGATGCATGGTATCAGTAGTTATTATATAAATATTTTATGAACAGATAATAACAGGGTTATTTTGATAATATCCTGAAAAGCACCCTAAGCAATTTATTTTCTATTTTTTAGTTGGATTTTCTATAAAAGCGTTTTTTTTTAGTTTTTTTTAAACTATTATTTTTTTTTTTTTTTTTTTATTATGGAGTTAAAAGTACGAACTTTTGGTCCAACTGGCTACTAGATGTCATATATACAACTTGTATATAGATTACCTACCTTGAAACATGAGATGGATGTAGTTGTTGTATTGCATTACGGCTGTTCCACAATTCAAACCGGTACACGTGACTGCTTCACAGCAGATATAAGTTTTTATTTATTTATTGCTTAGATGGGTGGATGAGCTCACAGCCCACCTGGTGTTAAGTGGCTACTGAAGCCCATAAAAATCTACAAAGTAAATATGCCACCCACCTTGAGATATAGGTTCTAAGGTCTCAGTATAGTTACAACGGCTGCCCCGCCCTTCGAACCGAAACGCTTACTGCTTCACGGCAGGAATAGGCAGACTGGTGGTACCCGTGCGGACTCACAAGAGGTTCTACCACCAGTAATAAGATCGTGGTTCCTAAACTAAACTAGCTTCATAAACTTCAAATAACCTTTAAGACACGGTTGATTCTTATTTCCTTGTCTTTAAAGTTGTAATTCTTAATTAACAGCTTTAGCTCGTAAAAAAGTTTATTTAGATAAAAGATAATTTTCCAGACTAGTACGAATAGAATAAGTATGCCGACTTGGGCGTCTAACTTTAATAGTAATTGCCTTAGTCGGGCAGGGCTTGAGGATGATTGTTTTAACAACTTTCAAATTGATTTTATTATTCCTAAGGAATAAATTCATATTAAACTAAAAAACAATTTAAGGTTCATTTCAAGGTGATCATTGATTGAATACTGCATGATTTGAATATATCACCTTTACTTCCTGGTCCACAGTAACAAAGACAAAGGCACCTTCAAATCCGCGCGCTGGGGTCGTGAATATAACCCGGACCTCGCCTTCGTCTCCTTGGACAGCAAACGCAGACCCCTCCAGGTGAACAGAACTGTACTACAAGACTTCCCACACAGCCAACACCGCCCAGTTCTTCTCGACATCGGCCTGAAAATACCAATCATACAATCATATCCCGCACCACGCTGGAACTTCACTAAAGCTGACTGGGAACGCTATACGAAGACACTCGATGATTCCATTAGGTGGATACCACCCCTTCGGGAAAACTATGAAAGATTTCTAAAGCTAGTACTTTCCACAGCTAAAAAATGCATTCCAAGGGGATACCGGAAGCAATATATACCATGCTGGACTGCCAAAACTGAAGCTCTATGGCAAGAGTTCATAACCACTAGCGACCGGAATGCTGCTCACGAACTCATTGAGTCCCTCAATGAGGCACGACAAGCTAAATGGGAAAACACAGTCCTAGATATGAACTTCGCACATTCAAGCCGTAAAGCCTGGCACCTACTTAAACGCTTCACTTCTGGAACTACCAGCCAGAAGAGTGAACCAAAAGTATGCCCCAGTAAAATTGCGGATAGGATTGTAAAACTGTCTAAAGCACCCAGCCACAAAAAACACACCCGTGAGGTGCGTAAGGATCTTAAATATCTTAAGGCAGACACTGCTNGCTGCGATAGACGACTGGCCGCGCAGATTGAAGGCCTGTATTCAAAATCACGGAGGTCATTTTGAATAAACTTTAGTGTCATAAGAATCTATGTTTTGTTAAGTTCATTTTGGTATATGAATGGTTACATAATGAATAAACTTGTTTCAATTATTTTACATTAAACATGTGACAGAATTTATGACCTGACTAGGTATAATCACTAATTCGTTTTATAAATTTATTAATAATTAATTATCCTGCGATTTAAAATAAAATATCATATTACAAATATTCAAACCCCGCGTCTAAAATTTCTTAGAAGCGATAAGGACCACCCGCAAGCGAGTCATTGTGCACCTTTTAGATAATTTTAATAGCCGAAGTTTTAACCTTGTAATAATCTCACCACTATAAGTTATACATCGTGCTTTTTCAATTTCAAATTTTATGTAGAATATTATTATAATTATTTTTTCTTCCTGTTTGTTTGTTTTAATCATTTTAAGTCACATAAATATAAATAAATATTTGAATAACATATACATAAATCATATATTGAATGACCAAACAGAGAGAGGTTAAAGAAGGAGAATCTGTTACAATGTCGGAAATTGCTCTAAACGTCCTTATAAAATTCATCGGTACTTTCGATAGTTCACGAGATAAACTAACACCGTTCTTAAATAACTGTCGCAACGCCATAAATCTAGCATCCGCTTCTCAAGCAGAAGTTCTCTTAAAATATATACTCAGCCGCCTAGAGGGCAAAGCGGAAACGGCATGTGCCGTCAAAGAATTTACTAAATGGTCACAGTTAGAAGAATTCTTAAAAACTCAATTTGGAGACGTTAAACATTATGCATACTTATTATCAGACCTTCAAGAATGCAAACAAGGCCGAAACGAATCCGTAAGCCAATATTCATTAAGGGTTGAATCTTGTCTCGCTAAATTATTAACGGAGATAAATATTTCAATACCGACCAAGTAAAAGGACGAGTTAGCCGGACGGCTGGCTGCTATGCAAGATCTAGCTCTGAACGTTTTCATAATAGGATTACAACCCCCATTAGCTACAGTAGTCAGATGTAGGGACCCTAGCACTCAAAATGAAGCGATTAATTTTGCGACGGCGGAAGAAAAAATTATAGGGATGACAGTTAAAAGACAGTTTGGCCCGTCTACTAGCACACATGCGGAGCGTAGACCAACCATTAATCAACCTTTTCCGAGTCCTCAGTTTCAACCTCAGTCCAATTTCAGAAGAAACACCGCTGTCTGCTGATACTGCAAAAATGTAGGCCATACCATAGAAAACTGCCGCAAGCGACAATTCAACAACGATAGACGAATGCAATATACTCCGAATCCTAATTATTCACAGGGAACTCCTCGATATCCGAATCGCGTTCATTTTGTAAACGACAACAATGCCGGTTATAGTAACCCCAATCAAACAACACCCACAAACAAACATTTAAACGAGTAACGGGCCCACGGCGGTGTCTCGTGAGCCCCAAAGGCCTAAGCCCGATCCACCCTTATACAAAGGACACCAACACATTCACTGTTTCCGCTGTTTCTACTAAATCCACTGAATCTACTAATTCTACTAAATCTACTAAACCCACTGAATCTACTAAATCCACTGAATCCACTGAATCTACTAAATCCACTGAATCCACTGAATCTACTAAATCCACTGAATCCACTGAATCCACCGAATCCACTAAATATGCTAAACCTACTAAATCAACTAAATTTACTAAATCTTCTAAACCTATCAAATCCACTGAATCAAATGTTTCCATTACACCTGTTGCTTCATCAACTCAAGTCACGACTACTATTCCCGTTGTTTCTAACGTATCTCCTATACATCCTAGTTGCTCAGAGTCAAAAATTTACGAAATAAAATCCAATCAATCAAAACGTTATTTACGACACATAAAAATTGCAACTAAACTTAATAATCAGGACCTTGCCTTCTTAATCGATACTGGCTCCTGTGTTAGTCTTATAAAAGCAAAATCAATTTAAACATTGCCCACGTTCCAAAATGAAATCATCTATTTTCATCGCCGGATCATCATGCCATTGTCTTTAGTGACTGTGGTCGTAATCATCATGGATTGGATCGGAAAACCCCCGAGATTCCCACCCTCCCGATCGTGGACGTACGCCGGCGAGATTGGATCAGTAGATGTTTAATGTCTGTTTCTGATGTTAAATATAAGGGAAGCCAAGGGAGCGAGCTCCGGGGGAGAAACAGACGAACCTGATCTACACCCTCTCCGCTGGACTACTGTGCGAAGCTCAACCAACGCCGCCCCCCATGACGGACGTCATCTGATTGAACCTGGTCCAGTTCATATGCGATCCTCTCAACGCTAAGATTGGAACGTCCTGCAGTGTCGGTTCTCGAAGCCCGATTATGGTCCTCAACTCCTTGAAAGAAGCCAGGCTCCATACTCCCCTCCAAGATATCGTGCACGAAGTGGTTCGCACGCACTCAGCTTTCGGAAGTCCTAGTCTACCTGCGACCAACTCAACCACCTCTCCGTGATTCCCGTTTTTATTACGTTTCTCACGGTGGAGCTCATCAAGCGATCGCTGGCCCGAGACCACCTTTTTTTTTATTGCTTAGATGTGTGGACGAGCTCACAGCCCACCTGGTGTTAAGTGGTTACTGGAGCCCACAGACATCTACAACGTAAATGCGCCACACACCTTGAGATAAGGTCTCAGTATAGTCACAACGGCTGCCCCACCCTTCAAACCGAAACGCATCACTACTTCACGGCAGAAATAGGCGGGGTGGTGGTACCTTTTTTTTTTTTTTTCGGGTAGAGCGCCGAACCTCCTACGAGGTCCCCGCGCAAAAGTGGTGGTACCTACCCGTGCGGACTCACAAGAGGTCCTATCACCAGTGATTACGCAAATTATAATTTTGCGGGTTTGATTTTTATTGCACGATATCTCGGAATCAGATGAGCTCTCAAGATCTCCAACCTCTGTTGGGGTTTGAGAGGTGCCCTTGAGATGTTATTCAGAGCACTACTGATACTATGCTCTAACGTCACACATCCAGAGGCCTCAAAATCGACACCAAGATATCGCCACCGCTCAACAAAACACACCTGCCTGAGCGGCTTACCTCCAATATTGAAGGTTCGCTTAGTCAGGTAGTGATGCTTCTTGCGGTGGCCATCTGGTATCATAGACAAGACAGCGCATTTCTGCAGTTCAGGCGAAGGCCCATCTGCCTACCGACACAGTCCACAGCAGAGATAGACTCCTGCATCCCTACCTTCGACCCCGCAAGCAGGACTAGGTCGTCAGCATAAGCCAGAGCGGACACAAGTTCCATCCACAGCTAGGACGAGGTCCATCACCACGTTGAAGAATATCACCACGTTAAAGTATAGAAGAAAAACCAAGTTAACTATGGAAGTACTAAATATGAGTTAAGTTGGTCCCAAAAATTCATCAAATTAAATTGAAAATAGTGGTTGAAAAGTGCGTTTTAAAACAGCTTAAAGAACTTTTAAAAAAAGTAATATTATCGTTGTTAAACGGTTTTTTTTTTCAATAAAATCACAGTTTATATAAGTTTTTAATACACCTGGAAATACCAAAACTATGTAAGTATTATAGGTAAAAGAAAAGTATATATATAATTACTTTTTTTTCGCGACAATTACCTTGTAATATCTGCCCGGTCGTATGTCCTTTACAGCAATTTAAAAAAAACTCAAACGAATCAAAACTTTTGTTATTTCAGAATCTATTCACGCGTCGAATCATGATTTTTTTAACATTCACAACGCACACACAAATAAAAACAGGCCTCAGATTTTAAATGTAACATTAATTAAAAATCTGAGATATCTAGGTTCCAATTATGAGTGAGTAAATTAATTGAGTTTGGTTATTTAGCTTAGAAAGAATTTCTTTTATTTTTGTTATTATTGGCAGTAATCAGATAAAGCTGCTTTTTTATCTTATTCACCTGATATCTTACTCTCTTGCTCCAAGATTATTTTGAAAATGTTGATTAAATAAAATTGTATTATTGCATTTCCAGTCCTTTTGTTTTCTATTTTTTATTCTATTTTATGATTTTGTTTCAGAGTTGTGATTTTTAAGGAAATTAAATAATAATTTTCTAAAATATAACATGCACATACTTTTTTTGATCATTGTATTGTTGATTATCATTCACGTCACATCGCTTNTTTTTGATCATTGTATTGTTGATTATCATTCACGTCACATCGCTTCGGAATAGAAACCAGCTTAATTTACACTATGTTGTGTATTGTGCTTAAATTATGGATTGTATTCATCATTTCGGTCCATATAAATAATTGTATGGCACCTACCTACCTATATATCGCAGTACTGCGAGCTGACAACCCTTACAAATATCCCAATTTAACCCTTACCTGTGTCAATTTACCCCGGACGCGGGGTAAATTGGGACGGCCATTATTTTACCGATTATTTCTTTAAAATTAATAATTAAAATAATGTAACGTTTTTTTATCACCTAGGTACGTTCAAGACTCAACTTATTTCTTTGGTTGAGCAGTGACTATTTAATTGGAACTGTTTTAAAATTCAATCTGAAGGTCGATTTTATCCCTATTTACCCCATTTTACGGTACTATACATTATGACACAGACCTAATTCTAAATATTCTTAAATATAATAAGCAGGTATAATAATATCCAGGTAGGCAGGCAGGCAGGTAAAATAATATAAGAGCGCGAAAACGAGTGATCAAATGTAAAACGTCAATAAACATTAAACAAGCGTAGTTTTGTTTTTGCTTATGATCAATAATTATTGATCAATGTAATGATTTATTCTAGCGATTTAAAAGTATAAAAATAGATTTTTGTTTAGATATAATATTTTATGAGTTTTAAAATCCATTAATTAAATATGTTAATATATTTTGCTAGTTTTTTGCAATATAATGTTTTGTTTCGAAGATTTAATGTGAATAGTTTAAAATATAAATATATTTTACCTATGGCAACTCCTTCAATTTATCAATGTAGCTTAGTCAAGCTAATTTCTTTTCATTTATGATTTTAATTACCCACCATTAAAATAAATACCCTTAAATTTTACAATAAGTATGTAAAAATGAAATGTTTTTTTGTATAGATATTTCATTAATGTTCTTGAGAGCACGAGTAGCTGGGCCGAAAATGGCCCATGTACTTTGAAATCTCCCATGTGCATAAATGTAATCGAGAAAATCTAATAAAACTACCTCCTGAAAATAAATATATGCTAATATATTTTTTTTAGATTTATAATAAAATGCAAACAGACACTTAGGTTTTTTTAAGATTGACGCGTAATAAAGTGAAATATTGAGATATGCACATGGGAATTTTTGCTGAGTATAGGTATTCAAAATAACTTTCATAATATAAGAAAACATCATTTTGGTCCAAAATGTCAGATAGATTTTAAATTTGCAACGACGATAAACTGCATATTCAAACGCAAGTCATGCTTGTTATCTCATACAACACGACCCGCGGATATGCACCAACAGATTATTATCTTATCTGCTGACAGGCGCTGGAGCAGGCGAGGTCGTGCGACTGTGAGCTTCTTTTTCTTTATATGATTGAGCATTTACTCGTGGCCTTTCCAGTTTCACAAGGACAGGTGGGCGAGCAAGGGATCAGCTAGAAGGGGCGGGATTTGCTAACGGCTACCCGAGCGCCTCCAAGGGCTCAAGAGTAGCTGCTTCGCGAATGAACCTACTACAGGATCGGAAGCGGCTGCAAGCTGCGATTCTTGGCTCGCAACGTGACCGTAATATACTTTGGCTTCCTACACTTGAGTACAGGAGAGTCGAGGCAAGTTTTAGCGGCGGGTGTACCAGCAACTTATACGTTATGTCACAATGAATGTAGTTCAGTTTGCGTTTCAATTATTTACTGTAAAATAATGATGGAGATACGGACGACCCTGCTGGTCTCTGGGATAGGCCCATGGATGTCACGACTTCATGGCATGGAATTGATGTCACGACTTCATGGCATGGAATTGATATGTATGTAGAATAGGGATCGCAGCGTATAAAGTAAAAGTTACACAGTTCCAAAATCTTATGTTAAAATAATAATTTCAAAATTGCCGCCTTGCATTTTTGAGCCATCTTCGCCATCTTCCTTTTCTCTCTCATTCCGCCTGTCATTCTCTTTTCCCTTTCTTTCAGTTCTCTCTCACTGACATCTTAACGCTTCATTCCACACTCTTTTCATAAGTTCCGTTCTTACCAATCCTACATGTACGTATGTCCCACCCTTCAAACCTAAACGATAGCTGATTTGCAACGGTTATGGGTCAAATTGCAGTACCATCCTGGATAGGCTCATAATGCAACATACCGCTGGGTATATTTTCAGATTTTTTGTTTCTAAAAGTAGCTTTATTTTTAATTTCGGACGCAATTAGCCTGATCTCAGTTCACGGAAAGATCGTGACACTCAGTTTTATCAGACCACGTCATTTATTCATTTATCAATGTTTTATCTGACTTGTGTATTCGATCTTATTTTTATAAGCACTATATATAATAATATTTTTATTTAAATCTGAATTATTTATTAAATTTACAATTATAGTTGGATGTAGTAATGGGTATTTTTTCTCTTCTTACATAACAGAACAATTATGTCGACAAAAATACTACTATTAACGCCAGGCCACTTTGGGAGCATTAGTTGTATTTATGAGCTTAATAATTTATTTAAAACTAACACGTATTTATTAAACATTGCAGTGGTTGGGATGACAAGTGCAGTCTTCTCAGACGAGAAGGCTAATCCTGCGTACTATACGAATATGTTTTATTTTTAAATTTTTTATTTCATAGATGGGTGAACGAGCTCACAGCTCACCTGGTATTAAGTGGTCACTTAAGCCCATAGACATCTACAACGTTAATGCCGCCACCCACCTTGAGATATAAGTTCTAAGGTCTCAAGTATAGTTACAACGGTTGCCCCACCCTTCAAACTGAAACGCAATACTGCTTCACGGCAGAAATAGGCAGGGTGGTGGTACCTACCCGTGCGGGCTCAAAAGATGCCCAATCGCGAGTAGTTACATATAATTTATAATTTTGTGCGTTTGATTTTTATTACACGATATTATTCCTTCACCGTGGCAGTCAATCGTGAACAATTTTGTTAAGTACGCATTTCATTAGAATAATGTGTACCCGCCTGCGGGATTCGAACATCGCTAGATACAAATGCACCGTGCGCCTTATCCTTTAGGCCACGACGACTTCGACTTCCTACTTCTACATGTATATCGCATGTATATTAATGAACAAGTCCGCGTCTTGCTTTCTACAGTTTTCATTATCGTTTTCATGTCAATAGACCGAATTTGAGGTCGGAATGAAATCGCGGGTTATGGTTAGGTCATGTTACCTCCCACCGCGTCTCCAAAACAAACCGATAGATACAAGACGTTTAACGATCGTTTCGTGTTGATAACGGTAAAATTTCCCAAATGTTGTTCCGGTGACAGAGTGACAGCTGTCAAAACTCAGATTACGCTCGTCCACTCGACAGTAAGAACGATAACAAAATATACATTTTTCCAAGAAAATAAAATGATAATATTTCGTCCAATATTTATAACCCGGTGGAATTTATATTAAAAAAAATATCTATACATATATATAGGTGCCGCGTGGCGCCTTACCTACAGTGTAGAACGCTGCATGGAAGTAGTTCCACGCAACTATGTAAGAGCACCCGGTTGACGGTGTAACGCGTTATGACGTGGCAGGCGAGCCAGCTGACGAGCTGTCTTACCGAGACGGCTGACGTGGAGTTGTCGTCGACCAGTCGGTCAGGCGCCCTAGGAGTTGCGCAGCGAGTCCGGTTGTAGTATTGACCGAGGAAAACCTCTACTCAAACCGGATTCTGACTCTGCGCGGAGATCAGGCAAAGTCGTGTGTGGGTAGGGCCCTAAAACATCCTAGGGTCCGCGGTCTGCTCCTAACATTATGCAGGCCGTCAAGTCTCACATACTCCGCGCGCCATACCTTGTATGAGGTTCAGCCACGTACACGTAAAAAAATATGGATTCCAATACATTGAAAAAAGTGAGATCGAAAAACTGTATAACATTTTACTAGTTTGATTCTGACCAGCCTTACTCGTGATTTCATCCACAAGTCCAACTTATGTAGTGGCTTAGAAATGCATATTTGTTAAACACAATATCGCACCTCCCGTCATCGGAGCAGAGTTCATCCACATTATTTGGAACCGCTGCGTTCGTCGACATAGGGTGTCCGATCCGCTAGACAACACACGGTTCCTAGTCCGGCGGTGCTCAACGTGTTAAGAACAAAAGGTGGAGCATGCCTGGTATGTTGGCTGACATGACAAGGTCGACACGGTCCTGCACTCGGGGCGAGCGACCGGGACACATGTTGCAACGAAATACGTGTACCTTGTCCAATCTTAGTAGATTAATGTAGTAAACAACAATGGCCGACAAGCAACCAAAGACAATGTAGTGTTGGGAAATCATAGAATGGCCAAATGAATAGTTCCCATTATGAAATATATCTCTCTTTAGCTCAGTAAGTAAATTATTATCTTAACCAAAAACGACAATACCATAAATCTGTTGATAAAAGTAAAAATGTTCGCTAAGTAATAAAATTATTATAAATTGCGTCATTACTGGTGGTAGGGCATTTTGGGATCCCACACGGATAGGAACTACCACCCTGCCCGTTTCTATCGCGAATCAGCTACACATTTCGGTTTGAAGGCTGATATAGTCGTTATACAATTGAAGTTTCAACCTAACTTTTGTTCCTAGTTTACACATGTTTATAATAAGGTTATTACCCTAACCTCACTTAGGATTATAACTAATTTGAGTCGGACATAACGAACTGACTCATGTGTTTTTTATTAGACTTATCCCTCATTACTCAAATTGGGACATTCACATTGTCATATCTATTGTCAATGGTAATCGTTTAACGTTAGGTCGGGCGAGATTTCATTGAGCAATTCGGAGCAGCCCTAAAATTGGGGCATTACTTCTAAAGGTATCTTCAGTTTGCACAGCCTTCGTCCGATAATACATGGTTTAACTTACCATTATAAGCACTAGTTGTTCATTCCCAGACAACTGGAGTGTTAAGGACTCTCATAACATTAAGTGTTTGTACGTTGCAGCTGAAGTACTTCCATTCCTTTGCCGAAGACACACAGCTTTATGTGATCACTGAAAAAAAAAATGTATACTCTGATATTATAACTTGCATCATACGTGACCGTCTTAACAATGATCTATATATTAATACGTGAAGCAAACGCTGTGTATTTACGAATATTGCGCAGACGGAGAAGTATGACATTTCCCACACTTATAGAGAATATGGAGGAGTGCAGAATGTTAATATTTTTTTAAATTATGCATAAAAAACACATTAACACACATTACATACACTGCCATGTATTTGACACACACACGCATATATACTCTTTTGTTTATTGTCAAACTTTTGTTATTGTTTAAAGTCAATGGTCAAATTGAGAATAGATCAATATTGTTTGTCTTTAATATTATTTGTCTATAGTATACTCTTGGCTAAATCTCTTATTATAGAAATGTAATAATCTTTGACAATAGAACTATCATAATGTTCAAACTTATAATTTCAATTATTTATAGTCGAATTTCGACTACTGGGGGACCATTAGTGGTAAGAAAAAACCTACACAGAGTGACGTGAGATCGATATCTGGATCGCTAGAATAGCAACACACATCTCCAAGTCAAAATGTACAATAGTAGTTCGTAGTGAATCCATTCAACACTAAACCCAACAAGTATTTCATTTATTGGTTTTGGTCACTTACCTCGTACATTCCAGCACTTCCATTCCTTGTATGTCAGCCACGTCGCTAACACCTTGCCGTAGACAGCAGCAGTGTAAACCGTCATCAACAGTCCAGCTGTACATAGTTACCCTCTGGTCGATCGATGTACTGAGTAGCAAGCCATTGCCCAACCATAAACCAGTTATCTGGGAGCTGTGAAACTGATCAGAGCTCCAACAATATTTGACGACCGCCGAGGGCAACTTATCTTGGATGTTTATCTCTATTGATGTCATATAGATGGTATTATCATCACCTGCCGTGGCTAGTAAAACTTCGTTTGTTGATATATTATAACAACTTATACTATTTATCCCGGATTTGTTCGTTTTTATTGAGAAAAACGACGCAGGGTTCTCTTTCAGCAGGTCAGAAGCTAGCCATATCGAGAACAGACCTCTTGTTGTGGCTGTCACCAAGAAGTCTCTGTCCAACAGCCGGAAACAAAGGGTTTTTAAAATACATGTTTCATGGTGACTAATTGTATTGATTAATGTTATTTTATTGATTAGTAATTCATATTTCAAAACTCGCAGACAAGCGTCGGAACATCCGGTAAAAATGAAGTAATCAGTATTCTTCAAAACTGCAATATCCATGATCCTTGTCTCTGGATCGCAATCTATTGTGCAATTCCGCCACGTCTGATTACCTTTCCTCTCTTTATCTGTACCCTTTATCATGTACTCAATCAAATCTTGGGTCTTAATTTCATTTTCTTTTATAGTACATTTTTTTATACATATTTGTGCACGGCCTCCAGCTGTAAAAATTAAACTATTGTTGTCATCTACAGGTTGCAATTTAAGGGTTCTGACATTTGACAGCTGTTTAAATGTTAAGACGTCTTTAAAATTGAGTTGATTGTCTGTGGTCGATATTCTTACAGTTGTGTCTTCTCCCCCTGATACGTAAATTGTTTTCGTTCCATCACTAACTAAGACTTTTAAGCAGTTTATGTTGTTAGAATGTGATCCGTTCACTAAATTCTTTGCCACAATTTTACTCAGTTGAAACTTCAATAGATGTATTTCAGAATTTTTCAAATAAATGAAATTAACAAATTGTTCGTAATCGTCATTGACTTTCTCTATGAAACGCACTGCGTCCCACGACCTGTGACCTCCTCCACATGTCACTTCAAGTATTTTGGAGTTGTCTGTCAGGTCATAAATCACAAAAAGTCTTTCTTGAAAACCACATATTAATGTTTCATCGGTATTCAAGAATTCCTCAACCCACGGAAATTCTAAGACCCTACTCCTCATAAATATAATTTCGTTGTAAATATCGATTTTGAAATATTTGATTGTCCCATCTCTTCCGGTTGACAAAAGTTCATTGCTGTTAAATTTAATTGATGTTGGACCATATCTTCCGTGTACTTTCTTAAAGCTTTTGATTGGATTACATTTTCCTTTAACATAAATATGGATACTACCACACCTGTCTCCTAAAGCAAATACATCATTTTTATTGTTTAAAGCTGTGGCCGTAAGCCATCTTTCTTTGCAAGGAGGCAAAATGAAATTGGCATAAACTTCTGTATTTTCCCCATTTGCAGCTAACGCTGTTATTGCACCATTTTCAGAACAAATAATTACATGTCTGTTGCCAGCCCATTGCATTGATAATATCTTTCCTAATTGCAATTTTGTGTCAATTATTTTTGTTAAGTGTCCATTCTTACAGTTTTCAACAAAGACATCAAGTTTTCCTTTCATATCGGCAACGGCAATAATTTGCTTGCATGATGATAAACTCAGCATTTTGTATGTGGACTCGTGACTTAATTCATAAACCTTAGATGATTTCTCGTTTGTGTTATGGTGCAACAAATTTTTATCATCCAACATTATTAAATTTCTTTTCGCAGTGAACATAACTTTTCTCTGAGTTCCAAAGTTTAAAATGTTGTGAACAATGCCATTATTAGTTGTTCGTGGATGCAGTATAACTGCACAATCACCTCCACCAGTCACCAGGTGATTCTTATCGGCATCTATTGACCATATACCAGAATACTGATGTGAATTATTCTTTTTTATTAGTTCTCCATTCAAATTCCAAAAGCATATAGCGGAATCTTCTCCTACTGATATAACTGTATTATTTGTGATGCAGTTTCTCATGACTCGTGCTGAATGCCCGTACAGTTCATATTTGCATGTTATTTCATGGTCCTTCCAATATTGTAGCATATGCGCATTTGCTGTTATGATATTTGTACTCCAAATCCTGACTGATCTGTCATCTGAAGTTGTTACTATTAAACCTTTATCTGTATCACACGAAATGGAGAATATGACACCCTGTAATAAAATAAAACAATTTTATCTGAGATATGTTTTTCTCAAGGTGGCATTTTTTTAATAGCATCTGTGCATCTTTTGCATTACTTTGATATCCAATGTACTAGTGTAGAATAATGCAACTATGTTATGGTAGGTGCCAAACTTTCGAGATACCTAGTTGTCATATAGTTTATTATACAAAATGGTCCATTTTATAAAGCAATAAAAATGTAACTGAATACAGTGAGCTGCCATTATTCTGTACATTTTGTCGCAAAGCAAATTATTATTATAATTGAAGATTAATTGCATAATAGATGAAATCTCCATTGTCATGTCTAAAAGAGGTTATGACTATTTAGTTTATAAAAACAAACTCAAAAACATAAGAGGAATAAGCTTTTTTTTGAAATAACTTTGGTGCAGAAATGTTGGCCATATTTAATTGGTTTATTGTATCAACAACTGATTGATAGTAAAAAAACTTGAGAGATACAAATCTCTGTTGAATTAGTTTGTAGCTATCATACCTATAAACCTTATAATTTTATAAACAAGCAGGTATGCATTTTAACGGAAGCACTGTGAATGTGTTAATGAAGAGTGGTATCAAACCTTGTGTCCTCTCAAATAATGTAGAGGTTCCTTAACAGTATTACTATGCACGATGACATCTGAGAACACAGTCCCAGCTAGGACCATAATTGCATCTTGCAGCATTACAATAAGTCCACTGTATAATATTGAGTTTTCTTTGCCTGCTTCTTGAGATATGAAGGACTGTGTTGATAAGTTCCATTTCTGAAATGAAAATGGAATAGAATTTCATAGAAAAAAAACAAACAAGTAAGTAGTTTGATCTTAAGTTAATTAAATTATGAATTATAGTATGAAACAGAGGAAACAACATGTATGCTGGTTTGGGTGAACAACTGTTATTAATTTAATTGAGACTTTGATCTCATGTTTAATAGTTGGATAGCAGCATTCAAAGTATAATGTCTATGAGTCAGTTCACAATTTGCTGTGACCCCTCTACCAAAGTCAAACAGGACTCCTTTACAGACCTCCTTTAACCTAGTTGGAATCAAGACTAATGAGTTTATTTGGAGTGCCTGGTGGCACAAAACAAAGGTTGATCACAGGGATCCCACTGTGAATCTGAAGCAGTCCAGATAGTGGGGTTTAAATTGTGTTTAACTCTCACAGATATCTCCATTATATTTAACTACTATTCAATCTAACAGGTTCTTCTTCTTCTTCTTCATCATTCCCTCACTGCTGATGATCGTGACCACATGTGATTTTCCTCTACAATGTTCAATCATGGGTGGCATGGACCACCACAGGTTAGATATATAGTAATATTAAAATATAGATGAATAACATCTTAATCATCTTTTTTCCCTTAGAGGCAGGTGAGCATACAGCCCACCTGAATGTGAGTGGTTACTGTCAATCATGCACGTCAGCAATGACGGGCGCAGAGCCAATCTGCTTCTTACCACTTAAAACTGTGACCATAAAAATTCTAAAATAATTGCAACATCATCAATATTATGACTAATTCTGCCTAGGTGGTAAGTTAGGTTAGTTAGATAAAAAAAGATAACATGATTATCATAAAAAGATTTTATCATTTCAAACAACTTAAGTTGTTGCAGTTTTTTAATGGTCAGACTGTAGCTTAAAGTTAACCAAAACACACTTCAATGAAAATGTCATTGAGCATGGCAATAACATTAGTGACCGTTTACTATTGAGCTGAATCAATAGCTCATCATAGATTGAAGCATGAGAAGTACAGTTGGTTTACCTGAGTAACATTATGAGCAGTTAATAAAATAACAATATCTTCTTTCAGCCAAACACCGGAATGAAGCCAATCATCGCATATTATAGGTTCGAAGTTTTTCTTAAATGTCTCCTCATAATGCGAGTGCGTAAAAGATAAAACTGTGAACTGTTTTCCGCCAAACACGAGTATTTTATTACCACAATTAGATACTACAAAACCATATATTTTTTGGCTTTTTAAACATTGAAACTTTGTAATTAATCTCGCCGAAGCTTTATCGAATACATTTATAGTGCTTCCAATACCTGGAATGATAAATTTTCGTCCTCTTTGTGAGTAGTGCAATTTGAAATATAATTCGAAATGTTAAATAATTTTTTTACCGGCAAGAACGTAGTTTTTGAAAATTTTAACAGCTGTAACATCTGTACGTATTAATAAAGACATGATTAATGATTTGTTTATTTAAGTTTGACAACTGAATTAAGAATTATTTTCAGAGTAGCTATTTCTTTTTGTTATTGAATTTGAAAAAACGTGTTCACGTCTTCACGAATCACATTTTTTATTGTCAAAATCGTCAATGTCAAAATTGACAAATGTTGGAGACAATCAAGATTTTTTTACCTACCAACCACATGATCTGGATAAGGGCAAATGCTATTACAAAACATTAATTTGGTTGTGTACATACTGTATGACGTGGATCAAAGTATACAACCTACGTAATGTTTTATCTGCAGAAGCCAGAAAAATAAATAAGCCAATTAAAAATACCTTAAGATTGGACATTGTAGATGTTCTAATTTATAAGGTGGTAGGACCTCTTGTGAGTCCGCGCGGGTAGTTACCACCGCCCTGCTTATTTCTGTGGTGAAGCAGTAATGCGTTTTGGTTTGAAGGGTGGGGCAGCCGTTGTAACTATACTTGAGACCTTAGAACTTATATCTCAAGGTGGGTGATGCATTTAAATTGTAGATGTCTATGGGCTCCAGTAACCACTTAACACCAGGTGGGCTGTGAGCTCGTCCACCCATTCGAGCAATAAAAAAAACCATGTGGATTGCACGAATTCGTGGTGTCTTTGGTTTTCAAGTGATTTTAATGTTTTTTTATTGGACGTATTGAACGAATGTGAACACTAATCTAGTGCAGAGTGATTACTGGAACCCATAGATGCAAAGGAACGCTGCCGTTTATCTTGAAAATTGTAACAGTGGTATTAGTGTGTATTTTGTCCCCGTACAGGTAGTATCACCAATCTACTTATTTCCATTGTATAGCAATCAAGGGTTCGGTTCGATGGTTTGGAGAGCCGAAAACAAGTAAAGTAATCGCGAATTCGACATCATGTCTCAATGAAGGAGTCAATTTCGCACATTTAGAAATTTATATTTACGGGCTCCGAAAGTCACTCAATAACAGGGTAGTCCAGAGTAACCAACACGATACAACAAAACTGTACGAAAAGAGAAATAAAAGAATTTTAAAAAGCCTTAATTTTTGTCTTAAATTCGTTTTAATTCGTTTTTTTTTAAAACCAACACAACTCAAGAATATTCGATCCGATAACATGAAGGAAGGGATGTACAATTAAAATGTCGATAAAATCAACTATAACAATTTATTCCAAAAACCAAAACAGATCATTAAGAATAAGTAGTGTTTATTTATTTTTTAAATTACTTTTGCGGTTTATCTCGAGTTGAAACTGAAGAATATTCAAACAGTAAATAGAATAAAAACACCGAAAAGACAGTAAACCATAAAAATAATTTGAACAATGTGAATATCGGCAGTATTTATTCAATCGCTCTCGTGTTGATTGAGCGGGTAATGCTCTGGATACTTCTTTAGATGTTCCTCCATTTGCTTCATTTGTTTTCTGCAAAAGAAGTGGATACTGTTTTATATTTATGAGCTGGCTGTTACTCGTATGTTCTCGTTTGAGATAAAAGAGTAAGACTTTGAACTTATTAAGTATTATGATGTATGTGAACTTATGAAGTATGATTTAGGTAACAGGTTACTAAATTTGTCGAATCAGTATACGTAGTTCGTTTGTCAACGCCAGAGGCCATCAAGAAGTTTTGTATTAAACAAAAAAATATATTATAGAAACAATTAAAAAAGTCGTTAGAGAAACTGCCTATTTATAGACACTACAAATATATTTTTTAAATAGATTTGCGCTGTCTTTGCTGAAAAGCTGTAATGTGAGCCCGTACGGATATGCACAAATAGCCTGTCTGTTTGTTCCGATTTGTAGAACGAAACGAGGTATCTCAGGGTTGCCTTGTTGGTGTTGTTGTGTCCATGGGCTCCGGTCATCACTTAACATAAGATGAGCCGTGAGCTACTTCGCTCGTCTAGACAGATGGAACTTTTTGTTTACTCATACATAACATCAATGGTGTAATTATTGTATTGATACTGACTGAAGCCTGGGTGGCATTTCATAGTAGACATCTTCTAGCATCTCTTTCCAGTTTGGTTTCTTTTTCTTTTCCGCTTCCTGCATGGTTCTAACCACTGTATCCCTTGCTTCCTTACTCCAGGCCTTCTCAGTCTCCGCGTCCCAGTAACCTGGACACCAAATAAACATGCTGATTTCTTCGAAAAAGCGACGCGATACGATAACCCTCTTTTCCAGGCTGCCTCGAATTATATCTCCGATTCAGCCAACGCTAAGCTGCCATTGCCCTAAGCATGTCCTATTGGTCCCCTCATGCCCAGAAATTTCACAAAGTGAGTACTAACAACAAACACAGGCTATACTGATGACGATTTGAATATTAAAACACCAAATTGCAGTAGGTAGCTGAAGAGTTTTGTGCAATCGGTATACAACTAAGTTATAATGGTGATTCCTTTCACAATGATGAAACAAGCTATAGGCAACAAATAATCTAATGTTATCATTATTACCAATCATGCAATATATAAAAACACATGCAATTAGTACATTAAAACAAAAATATAATTTAATGCAATTTGAATTATTGAATTAACTTTCTAAAGACCGGTTTCTTTGAAATTTTAATTTGAAATAAACATTTTTTTATTTCGATTTACCTTTATGTTCGAGATAAAGCTTGAACTTCTGCAAAGGACTCTCATCTTTGGTCCACTTTTGTATCTCCTCCACCGACCTGTACGCGCTGCTATCGTCAGACGTTGAATGATGCCCGACACTAAAATGTGACAAATAAATTTTATGTGTTGCAATTTTGACGGGATATACTGTAATTGGATTAACTGTAGTCTATAGTCTATTCGTCACAAAATCAAAATGGACGTAGTTCAAATTATCTGGTTTGATTATTGGTGACAATGAGCGAAAGTGTTTTACCGATAGGCCATAGCTTCAATGAGTACTGGCTTGTTGTTGGCTACGGTAAAGTCTCTAGCTCTCTTCACAGCATTGTGTACCGCAAGAGTGTCGGTCCCGTCGACTCTGAGCGTGTGGAGCCCCAGGGCTGGTCCCCGAGAAGCGATGCCGTCTCCGCGGTATTGTTCGCTTGTGGGTGTAGATATCGCGTAGCCGTTGTTTCTGCTGCAAGCGGAAGGTATAGTTGAGATTTGAATTAAACATATTTTATTGGTTTTGTTTTATGCACGGCTTGAAATGATTATGAGAGCCCACTGACATAACTACGTGAATACCGTCACTTCGGACTCATATGTTGGGACATCAGCCGATGACTTAATTGCGTTAAAATAATTTTGTGTAGATTTTTTTTATTGCCGGTGTAGGCAGACCGGCATACGGCCCACCTGGTGGTGAGTGGTTACTGTCATTCATGGACGTCAGCAATACCAAGGGCAGAGCCAAGCCGCTGCCTACCGTTTAAAGTAAGACTGGTAGTAGCGTCATGGTTGACCTGCTACCTATAAAAATCTAAAAAATCTAAAATATCCTACCCCCAGTTAAAATAATAAAACAGTACAGTAAAAAGAAAACAATGATTGCTAAAGAAATTTCAACAATTCCACGTATTTTACGACAAGCTGTAGTTTGGTAATAAGTCGTGGTATCGCTGTATCGCCAAGTTCCGTGTGTGTGGCCGTGCGAAAGGCCACGAGTAGGATGTCCATGAGTGATTTCTTCTTTTGGATCAGGACTACTTCTTGAAAAAATTCGGTGACAAGTTATTGAAATTGTAACGATACGTAGACGTTTTCACACAAGTGAGTCGACTATTATCAAAGGCGGCAATCTGACTTTTGGACAATGATTGGTAAATCAGAAAAACGAATTATTGACTTTGTATTCCATTGGCAGTCACAAAACTCTTCGGAACGACATCTTAGATAAATAACAGGTTAACTATTAACCTTTATTTAATGCAGGTTTTGAACCGTATTCTTTGAAGGAGACGATTATANCTTTGTATTCCATTGGCAGTCACAAAACTCTTCGGAACGACATCTTAGATAAATAACAGGTTAACTATTAACCTTTATTTAATGCAGGTTTTGAACCGTATTCTTTGAAGGAGACGATTATATTCAAATAAATCTGTATTGACATATCAATAAAAATTTTTTGTCCAAATGTACAGATTGCCGCCTTTGATAATAGACGACTCAAGTTTCAGAACATAGCGTAGGTACAGTCTCGAATGACTCGTATGATGAAATAATGACGTTTTCTAAAGACACCTATGATTAAATTTCGCAATACTGACCACAGCATAATAACAGGACAATCTAACGTAGCGGCAAAGTTGAAAGCCGCATGAGCATCGCCCTCCGAGGCAGCGCCGTCACCGAAGTAGCAGATCACGCAGCGGTCGTTATTCGGGACTCTTTTGTAGGCATAAGCGGCTCCAACCGCCTGGGGCATTTGTGTTCCTGATAAAATACGTTTCATGTACATACTGAGAAGAACTTCTTAGCAATCCATGGATTTAATAATTGCTAAACTAATGTCTTATCTAATACGTGAATAGTTAAGTTGTACCTAAAAGTGCACCTATCTTTACAAATCTGCTGTCAAATGATGCCGTTAGATTTTAAAGGCAAAATGAACTTCCCCTATGTACTCACAATACAATATACAGTGGACTATAATTATCGCTCAACGCTAAGTCAAGTACGTCTGTCGAACGAAACCACTTAGAACCACCACTATTTAGAATTTATTACCTAATGGACTAGATATTGTGACCATGTTGTGGTGCTTGCTTCCGTAATGGACCGGCATCTGTCTCCCTTTCCCGGGATCCTCGCAGTTTCCGTAACACTGGTTCACAAGTTCCGTCACAGTCATCCCTCGGTATAAAAACACTCCTACTTCTCTGTATTGACTGAAGACCAAATCTTTCGGTGAGAGTGCCGAGGCGCTGCCTATGTGGATGCCCTCCTCGCCGTAGTTGGTCATATAAAATGAAATGCGGCCTTGTCTGTGAAATAATCAATACAAATCATCATGTCAGCTATAAGATCCACCGCTGAAGATCTTTTCTATAAAATATCCATAGCGATGTGACGGGTTGAAGCGGCTTGCCTCCACCGCGGTTCTGAGGCCTTTGTTAATTGAGTGCAAAGTAATAATTTTTTTATTGCCGCTATGGGCAAAAGAGCATACGATCCACTAGATGGTAAGTTATCACCGGTACCCGTGGACTTCAATAATTCCGGAATGAACCAGATTCAATCGAGCAATCAAAATAACTATACTATACAGCTGGGTTTTGGCCAGTATCTAAAAATGTGTTTTATAAAACTAAAAGCGAATGAAATTACCTTTGTGATTCATATAGAATTTTATCCATATGGCTCAGTTGTACCATGGTTTTGTACATGTTAATCAGCGTAGCCTTATCCAAGTTCGGTTCTTCATTTTTGTCGATGATCTGTCCGTTATTATCCATAACTCGATAAATCGGAATTGGCTCGTAACTAGTTTCGTTGAAGAATTTCATTTCACTCACGTACGGTGCTCTTGCGCCAGGAAATTTTGCTATCTTACCACCGCCATTCTGTGCCGTTTCGGGCCTCGTACGCGTCGACAAAAGCTAAAATGGAATTGAGTCTTAAAAACACATGGTGGAATTCATGTAAATACAAATTTGTTGCGCCCTAATAATGAACTCACCCATTTCACGATATTTGTTATCGATCTTTTTCTCACATCACTACTTTTGACATCGATAGCCTGTTTTCAAAAATCCAATACAAAAGTTTACGATTGCACTGATTCTCGAAAATATTGTTGTTCATACAAAATTCAACTTTATGTTCATCTGGGTAGGGAACATTTTAACTTNATAAATACAAATTTGTTGCGCCCTAATAATGAACTCACCCATTTCACGATATTTGTTATCGATCTTTTTCTCACATCACTACTTTTGACATCGATAGCCTGTTTTCAAAAATCCAATACAAAAGTTTACGATTGCACTGATTCTCGAAAATATTGTTGTTCATACAAAATTCAACTTTATGTTCATCTGGGTAGGGAACATTTTAACTTGTAAATAAACTTTGTGATGAAATGTAAAACAACATGGTTATCAGGCAAAAAATACAGATTAAATCAAAATCATCAACATTTCTTATCGTTTTGTTGTCAAGGGCATGTTTTTATACTTAAAATACTGTTGTAATTCATTTTGTTAATAATTTTAAAATAACTCACCCTAGCAGCCCGTCGAAAAGCATTTAATTTGACAAAACTTGCTCCGGTCTTCAACGCCATCTTGAGACTGACTTAAAAGTAATAATGAAGCACAATCGCTGTTTTATTTAACATAACATTACCAATTATCAAGATAAGAAACTTATGTACGTGTTTTTTTTTTCAATTAATAACGTCATTGGATGTTTCGTACCCTTTTACCTACGTACGATAGCAATTAAAATTACAAAATGTCAAAAATATTAAAGTTTATTTTATTTCTACATGTTGATGATGGAGAACCATTATGGATATGTTTTGCTGATCATGCATCATTTATGACTGCATAACACCATTTGCGAGTCGTAAAAAAATCAATAAATATTCTTGTTTTTTATCAACCATTAATTAAGTTTATTTTTATAAATCCACAAGATATACCTTTTTTCTTATAAATCCGTATGGGTAGGTACCACCACTCTGCCTATTTCAGCCGTGAAGCAATAATGCGTTTCGGTTTGAAGAGTGGGACAGCCGTTGTAACTATGCTGAGACCTTAGAATTCATATCCGAAGGTGGATGGCGGCATTTACGTTAAAGATGTCTATGGGCTCTGGTAACCACTTCACACCAGGTGGGCCATGAGGTCATCCACCCATTTTTTTGCGTCGGTCTCCTCATTACTGAGGGTCGTGGTCATGGCCTTGAAACAGTTTGTTTTTTATAGTGCACCGCCATCTGCAGCTGAGTGCAGTCCACTCATCTAAGCAATAAAAAAAAAATTAACATCAAATCGGAAAATATAGAAACGTGCGTAATTACTGGTGGTATTTTATTTATTTCTTTATATATCGTGTACCAACATGATGTACACCAGCACAAAACATTACAAGCAGTACGTGAACACAAAAAGAAACGCTTCAGAGTTCTAAAAAAAAAATAACATTAAAACTTTATTACACATTACTACATTTACCACCAAATACATTATTACGCATCAGAAATAAGCTCATTGTGTATGATTAAGGTTGCAGACGTCTCGTCTAAAACTTTCGACAGTGCCAACAAGCTCCGACTACCGACTTGTCATCATGCAACCCCGTCGTCCTTACACCAGTCACGAGGCTCACGGTGGATTGGCAGAAACTGAGCGCCAGCCTTGCAGAAGCCTCCCAACAAATCCTCTCTTATAGCCTGGATTTCACCCCGTCCCCTCAGGACATCGTCGAATCTATAGACATCCTGACAAACCATCTGTCCACCACGATGGGCAATGCATCCCATCAAGTCAACGAGGAAGACTTCTTCCATCGCATCAGATTGTCCCCCGAGCCCAGGAATCTCCTAAAAGTTAGAAACGCATCAATCGGGGCTTATGATCGTCATCCCACCGAATCAAACCGGATTCGGATGTATCGTCTACAGTGGGATGTCAAATCTCGCGTAGACGAAGCCCGAAATACAAGGTAGGAAAGTTATTTAGAAAGACTCGCGCCCTCTTCCCAAAGGTATTGGCGACTAGCTAGGACACTCAAATCGGAAACTATAGTCATAGGAACAAGAACAGGATATAGTCACAGGAAACATATATATCACCAGTTTGCCCCTCAGGACATCCCCCGGCTCTCGATGATAATGAAAAGGTAGAGTCATTAACCGATGCACTGCTAGAGCAGTGTACCACCAATGCTTGATCTGCGGACCCCGAACACACCGTGACGGGGAAGTCGAGCGCAGAGCTTTCTTGCCACCCTCCGACGCGTTACGACCCATTACCTATACCGAAGTCAAAGAAGCAATCGGTAGCCACCAATTTAGGATAGTTATTCGGAAAGTGACATATCGATATCAACCCTACGAAAAGCACAGCCATGCTATTCAAAAGGGGTCGCCCTCCCAACATCATTGTAAGTATTAGCCTCTATATTTGTTGTCTCGCCACGAATTCGGCGCGGTAACTATTCCCGCCATTAAAATCCTTGGCCAGTCCATACCGTGGGCTTCGAAGGCTAAGTACCTAGGCGTCACCCTCAACAGCGGGATGACATTCAAGCCCCACATTAAGTCAGTACCGATCGACCGAACCGCGTTCCTACTCGGTCAACCCTACAGCATGATCTGCAAGCGAAGTAAATTGTCTCTTCATAACAAGGTGAAACTACAAAATTTGCATACGTTCCGTCATGACCTATGCAAGTGTAGTAGCCGCTGACGCGGCCCGTACGCACATTAACTCGCTCCAGGTCATCCAATCCCGTATCTACAGGATAGCTGTCTGAGCTCCGTGATACGCGAGGAATGATCTACACGACGATCTAAATCTAGAACTGATACGTAAATAAGTATCTAGAGAAACGTCAGAACGCTACTTTGAAAAAGCAGTTGTGGTGAATTTTAGTTTTTTCTTCTGCAGAAATGAATAACAATTGGCCGGATTGAGGTCCGTACTGTTGTTTAAGCACCATGAAAGCAGACGATCAATATTAGAATAAAATTTAGGTCAAGGTCAGATTAAATGATGGCTACACTACTTTGATGGTATGCATCTAGGGGCCTCCCAATATCCAATACCACCCCAAAAAGTAAAGTTATTAAATGGTAAGAGAGGGTGATAGGGCAGTAATATTAGAAGCTAGTGTGTCAGCTTTAGACACCCAGGTACGTAAAACAGCCGCTGAGGCTAAAAAGTTCTCTTGTGGCGACCGTGTACCGGAAGACATAGCGTAGGTAGATCTCCCACAAGAATAGACGACCTGGTGAATCTTGCAGTAATCCGCTGAATGCAGGCAGTGTAGGACTGGTTGCTGTGGCGAGGTTAGGGGAAGGCCCATGTTCAAGAGTGGATGTCTGTGGTCTGCTACGTACATATTTTGATCTGGAAATACTGATAGCAAGCAAATATCTAAAATAAACTAGATTAAAAGCTTTTGCATTGCAAATTCATTTTTGAAGTCTTGTGGATTTTTAAATGTCCTTAACCCGTAGGTATTAATACGATCAACCGTCAAATTGTTAGTTAAAAAAAGGTGTCATTAATTTGTGGTGTCATTTACGAATGGCAATGGCAACAGCATGGAGTTAATAAGTAAATAGTAACTCTATGGGCAACAGATTGCAGAGGCTACATTCCTGAGTCCTGAGTGCTTAAAATATTTTATATTGTCTATGGAGCTTACTTATCTAGTGACGATATCAGACAATATCAGTGTTATTTTAAATAAAACAAGTGCTTCCAAAATGCCTTATTGGTATTATGACAAAAAGGATTTGTTGAATACGCCTTCCTTCCGTGATGGGATAAACAACGATGCTGAGAATCGTTACAGAAAGGAAGGAGCGAGATTCATAATCGACACAGGATCTAAAATGGACTTAGGTTATAATACTGTTGCCACAGGGGTTGTTTATTTTCATCGTTTTTACATGTTTCATTCGTTCAGGACGTTTCCGAGGTACATAACCGCTTGCTGCTGTTTGTTTCTGGCGGGAAAAGTCGAAGAGACACCAAAGAAATGCAAAGATATAATTAAAGTTGCCAAGTCTTTGTTGACGGAACTAAAGTTTGCTAGTTTCGGTGAAAATCCTAAAGAGGAAGTAATGACACTCGAAAGAATTTTGCTGCAGACAATCAAGTTTGACTTTCAGGTCGAACATCCCTATGGGTATCTGCTTAAGTATGCTAAATGTTTGAAGGGCGACAAGACAAAACTNACACCAAAGAAATGCAAAGATATAATTAAAGTTGCCAAGTCTTTGTTGACGGAACTAAAGTTTGCTAGTTTCGGTGAAAATCCTAAAGAGGAAGTAATGACACTCGAAAGAATTTTGCTGCAGACAATCAAGTTTGACTTTCAGGTCGAACATCCCTATGGGTATCTGCTTAAGTATGCTAAATGTTTGAAGGGCGACAAGACAAAACTACAGAAGATGGTGCAAATGGCTTGGACATTTGTAAATGATAGGTAAGCGTATGATTACTATAGCTTAGAGCCATTTGACTATTATTAGAAGAGATATGATGCCTCTAAATTGAAACAATCCTTTGAATTCACATTTTCATGGGTTTTTTTACCACCTGACCTGCTCCTGCAGTGATAAATATAAAATGAATTAAATTAAATAAGAAGTTCAGTAATCGTACCTATAACACAGCGGATTGATTTTGTGTTCTAGCAGTATTCTCATATAAAGCACCCAAATAATCATATAATGCTTTAAATACGAATGATTCACATTTAATTATCTTACCATTTCTACACTTTTTAGTACACATATGGTAACATTCAAAAGCATTTGATAAATTAATAATTAAATTAATTACAATAAAATATGTAACATAAAGATTTTTTTCAAAAAAAAAAAAAACCAAATAGTGACCAAGTAACCGTTGTTCACAATGTAATAGAGTGTAATTTGTTTTTAATTATAAAATATAATATTAAGATTTATTTTGTATTAAGATTTCTGTTGCGTTTTTTATTAGCCTCACACTACGCGAGCATTGCTTGAATAACATTTGTATTCAATCTATCGAAGTTTTATGACACCCATTTTCAGAGCTTCATAAAAAGCATCTTTGCCAGAATAATTTGTTCTTGTTCAACTAAAGTTAACTCCTCTCATAGATGTCCCGTAGGATTCAAATCTGGAGTTTGACTTGGCAACTCTAAAATGTTGTAGTTTTGTATTTAAAAAAAATATTGATTTCCTTAGACTTGTGTTTGGGGTCATTATCTTGCTGGAATTGTCATATAGTGGGTGTGTGGTGTTTAGTGTATGTAAAATCCTTGGACCAAAAAAACCTGTATATTTTGAAAATATCAAAAAATATTATTTTGTTCTTGCAGTTTATGTACAACACTCTGTCTGCAATGGGAGCCTGAAGTGATAGCTGTAGCTCTCATGTTTCTAGCTGGGAAACTCAGTAAATTCGAGGTGGCAGACTGGAATGGACGGCAACCTAAACACAAAGTGTGGTGGGACATGTTTGTTGAGGATATCACTACAGAGCTATTGGAGGATATATGTCATCAGGTAAGTTGAGCTAAGGATTCAGTAAAATCTGAAAGTCAATTATGAACAGACATGTATTCAGTCTGAAAGCTAAAATATGTATTTGAGACCATGTGTGTTCATAAGTGTTTGGTAGATAGCAGTATGTTTATAATGTCAATGGAACTGAAATAATTAAGTGGCCAGCGTAAATTAATTTAAAAAACACAACACATGTTGGTTTAAAAGACATTAGTTAATCCAGTATGTTTTATTATATATTTTTTACTGCTTTGATGGCTGGACAAGCTCACAGCCTACCTATTTTTAGGAGGTTACCAGACCCCATAGATATGTATAACGTAAATGACACCACCCGCCTTGAGGTATGAGTTCTAAAGTCTCAGTATAGTTACAAAGGTTGCCCCACTCTTCAAACCGAAATGAATTACTGCTTCATGGCAGAAATAGACAGGGTTGTGGTACTACCCGTGCAGGCTCGCAAGACGTCCTATCACCAGTAATTACGCAAACTATTATTTTGCGAGCTTAATTTCTATTACAAGATATTATTCTTTCACTGTGGAAATCAATCGTAAATATTATTTCCAGGTATTAGATTTATATTCACCACAGACACAAGCGTCGGGGAACGACTCCCCTCCTTCTGTTCCTCAGCCTCCAAAAAACGAGAAGAAGCCACCCTCCGTTACACCGCCAGCTTCCGTATCACCTGTCGCCGTTACCACAGCCACTAAGCCGGTGGTCACGCCCATTAAGAACGGAGGGGAGGTTAAAATTGAACCCCCCAAAGTTGGTATCACCGAGCCTATTCGGTACACGTATCCGTTTACACCAATACCGCATTATCCTCCAGTGTATACGGCTCCGCCTCCTACAATCCCTCCTCCTCCCAGGCTCCCTTTGGTGCCTCCTCCTATGGTATACCCGGACCCACCCCCGGCACCGAACAGGTTCCCTCCCGTCAACGTCCCACCCCCGAACTATTTCACCCCCTTGCCAAACCGAGGACCTCCTCCAGGGCCACCCCCTCGGCCCTACTATCCGCCACCCTAGCACCTAAGTTATAGATACTATAATTTTTTACTAAAATATAATAATATAGACAGTATTGGTTGTTTTTTTTGTGGGACGAAGATGTGCATTTCATACGTGCTTTAAAATTGAAATATAAAACCTCATAGAGGAACGCAAAGAATGGTTTAGTTTTTTTGTGATCATCGTAAATACTGACTACAAACATAAGTAAATCCTATTTTAAAAAAGGTGACCTCACAGACTCAACCTGAAAGAATTTGCTAAGACTGGCCATTGCAAGAGCAGTGCTTTGCTGAATCTACTACCGGATCGTAATTGCGAAAATTCAGTGGGTTATGTTTACGGGTTAGGTTGCACGTCGAACTCTCAACAAATTGCGTAATATTCTTTCATACTGCGAACCATTTAACCGATATATAAATGTTGGGCCATTTATCTTTTGCGCTTTGACAGGCAGTCAAGTAGGCAGGGTGGTGGTACCTACCCGCGCGGACTCACAAGAGGTCCTACCACCAGTAAAAAAGAACGTCTGCAGGTAACCAAGAACCAGTCCCCGGAATCGTTAGTTAAACTCTAAACAACTTTCACATAACTTTAATTCCGAACACATTTTATAAACACAACACGGGTAAAAAAAATACATATTATAGGTACACATTCCATAAAAAAAAAACTAAGAAATACTGATATAAATTAATAATAATTAAAAATAACGTTTTAGTACGAAGCTAATCTCATACATCATAATAATATATAATTTGACTATAAACACTTGTGCGTAAATCGATTTATAATTAAGAGCTGCCGTTTTTTCGACTAGACAGTCACCGAAATTCATTTTAATAATTATATGTAATTCACGATACTTTATTATTAAACATTAATTAATATGCGTAGTTAATGTCTGTATAGAATTTCATTAAAGTTTATTAAAGACAATTGACGATAGGTACGCATTCGGTTATGCAAGATCTAATATTATATTGAATCAATATTAATGTTTGAACAATATTCAGTCGTGGGTAAATGAATTTAATTTATTGCATATATGGGACGAGCTCACAGTCCACCTGGTGTTAAGTGGTTACCGGAGCCCATAGACACCTACAACGTAAATGCCGCCACCCACCTTGAGATATGAGTTCTAAGGTCTCAACATAGTTACAACGGCTGCCCCACCCTTTAAACCGAAACGCATTACTGCTTCACGGCAGAAATAAGCGGGGTGGTGGTACCTAGCCGTGCGGACTCACAAGAGGTCCTACCACCAGTGAACTGTAATAAGTGGCATCTTGTTTGCGCCCTGCACTTGTTGCTGTGGCCCAGTTACACTAAATAATCGGTCAAAGGCAACAGTTGTAACAGAACATTTACAAATAGGATAAACTTTTCTTTGACAAACCGTCAGTCAACATACAAAAATTACTCCATACAGATCAATGATCCCAAAATGTATCATTTCTCTTGAGCTCTTGGAAGCATCGCTTAGCGCGTGGAGGAGCCGAATGCGTACAGTCGGTCGGTGTGGGCGGGGGGCGGTGAGCACCCGTGAGTACTCGTGAGCACGTCACGCACTTTAGTAGCAGAGGGCCCGGTCCACGCCTGGGACCGTCGAACTACGCGCGAAATAAACATTCAAATAACCTTATAGAAAAATGTTTTACAAATATTTAAGTAGTAAAAGTTTGTATAAAAATGCATTTCAGTTTGATAAAAATTCAAACGAATTCTTCTGACGTTTAGCTCTGACTCGCTTCACTTCAAATATTCATGTTGATTGAATTCATTAGTGACGACAGAATCGTAATAGCGATCTTAGTCTCAGACTTAAAACGATTTTCACATTCATGCACTACACATTGTTTATGTGAAACAATTATTTTTAATCACTAAAACAAGCTAAATAAGAAATACGACGCATGACGTCACACGTGGCTAGTCGTTACGTAATGGAACATGATCTATTTATTACTATTACTTGGTTTTGGCTCCGTGAGCCATCGTGATCCTGCCTGTCGTACACGAAGAATTGTTATGCCTATACAATGAATTCAATCAACCATTTATAAACATCAAAACTCATTAAAATAACATATAAATATTGTAGTAGCCTAAACATTATAAATGTGTACTTAAATTGTATATTTCGTATAAAAAATCTTATAAAAGGCACTCGATTCATCAGATCCCGAACGAATTTCAATAAGGCACATGATCTCACTTATGTTTTAACAAAATAACTAAAACGATAAATAAACACGTGGATTATAATATACTATCTCAACGAAGTGAAACTTCGGCCATGAAACTGCCCACTGTTTATAAATAATATAAGCGTATTGCTACTAAGGGAACTAAGAGTGTGATATGTTTATAATAAAAATAAAATGGCCTAACGAAAAATACCAAACAGTAAAGTTGATTAATATATGAAATACCACAGCGACGACACAGAAGTTTCACTTCGGTTAATTATTAGGGTTAAGCATATTGTGGTTGACAGTTGAAATTAATGTAGAAAAATTTTCAAAGATTTACAATACTTTATAGAATGTATGTAACAATATAGTAACACAATCTAATATATTGGTATCACGCATGTTGTTCCTTTACATCTGCTAGGATACTAATCATTCAACGAGATAAATACAAAATAATTTATTTTGAGGTGACGAATATCAATGAAGTTAGTAAAAAGAAATTGTTACGAGGCTACATTTATACAGATACGAATCGTTACACAGCGCGCCGAGTCTCTTCAGTCTATCACTATGGTTCACCGTGCTTAGTGCGAGTTATTTAACGTTCTCGATAGCGTAAAAGTTATCACAAATTTGTATGGAGCGTTTGCCTACGTTTGCCGCTAGGGGCGCTGTTCCAACTGCATACAAATTAGTTAACTTTAACGCTATCGAAAACGTTAAAAAACTCACACTGATTATTGCACGAGTTGTTTAGCGCTATGATGTGACACAAGTGTTCGCCACGCAAACGTTAATTGAACAAAGAAATCTCATCATGAATCAGATAACCTAGGGGTTTTTAAGTTCTTGCAGTATCCGCATCCCTTATTTTCCTGATCCGTCACTACTAGTATATTGTATTTACGATTTGAATTATAAAATGCGCCTTAAATAGAATTAAAAATTGAGTTAGGGACTTATTGTAAATTATTAGCGACTACTATATACATACATCACTAGACAAATGGTGGTATTTCTTGACAAAAGAAAATTATGATGATTTTTTCAATTGAGCACTTAACGATGGCAGTTGTTTGAACAAACATCAGACACATTTTAGTTTGACATTCAACGGTTACCATTTTCTTTACATTATGTTGATACAGACTGTGGCATTAATGTCGTTTGAAAAGAATATATTCCATTAAACTCGGATGCTATCAACAATACCAAAAGACTTAGAAAGATTGACTGTACTAGTGAACACACTTCAGGCCACATATTTACAAAACATTATCATACTAATCGGACAAGGTCCCAAGTGAGCACCGGTGAGCATGCGTATAAACGAACTTCCATTTAGCGTTCGTCGCGTTCATCTAAAATCTAAATGAGTCTAGAATGTTTCAGATATTGTAGCAGAACTTGGTGGAGGAACTTGTATTGATGAACGTTCTGTATGAGATTCGCTCTCTGCTGGTGCAGCATGCTTATTGTGCGGGGGATGTCCAGCTCCTGCGGACAGGGAGGGGAGTCATTCAGTACAATTATTAAACAGCATTTTGTTTTCCGAAGTCAAACTTCTTCATCAAAAGAGTGAGCAAGAATTTCAAATGAAGATCTTCGATTGTAAAATAAATCGGAAATAACTCTCTCTCTCTCTGAAATCATAGAAGTTTTACTTCTACAACACAACGATACGCTACAGCATACCGACTACCTCGACCTTTTCGTTCGACCAAAATGATAGTTACCATTTTATTTTTATTCAAGTACGTGTATCTGATTTTACATTTTTAGTACTTTTTTAATTTACTTTACTCTGTTGTTGTCAAACATTATACACACTCGTAACCGGAGATGTTCTGTGGTCCCTACAGTTCTCCGTAGTGGTATTTTGTTTTTCGCGATATTTTCTTTTTCTAGTTCATCTCTCATACTAAATCCTGTTCCGTTTCGAAACACGGTCTATGTGAAGGGTTCGTCAGCGCGACGGCGGTTACCTGGTTGTGGTCCAGTATGTCGGTGAGCAGGTCGGCAGCCAGCGCCGTGCCGCTGCGGCCGGCTCCCTCCCCGCAGCAGTACCACGCGGGGCAGGCGCCGCCCACCAGCGGACTGCCCTCCGCCTCCCCCGCCAGACGGAGGGCTTTGATCTCTGACAGGAAATCTAAGAAGTCGTGCAGGTGCTCGGGCACGTGCTGCGCCGTCCAGGCCCGGTAGTGCACGTGCCACAGGTGCCGGGGGGGCCGCCCGCCCGTGGCGCCCACCCGCACGCGAGCCGAGCCCCCCCACGCCGTGCGGGACCAGCGGCCGCACCACACCTCCAGCTGGGGGGAATAAGTAGGGCGTCATGTTAGGTGCCATTACACAGCGAGGGGTTTTTGTTTAAATGATCTCGATGAGACAAGTTAGTGAGAGTTGCGGTTACCTTCCCGTACTCCCTGGAGGAGTTCTCGGGCGGCAGACAGGCGTCGGGGTGGTCCAGCACGACCAGCAGCCGTGCCCCCACGCGCCACACCGCCTCCCACAGCGCCGGACCGCAGCCCGGGCTCAGGGCTCCCACCACGTAGAAACGTTGGCTGCTGCCCACTGTCATCTGTCGGATGTCATTCAAGTATTATCGAGAAATCAATGTAACTTTGAAATTACCTAAATGGGTGAATTGGCTCATGGCCCACCTGACTTTAAATGGGTGTCTGTAGACGTCACAATGAGACACGTGAGGTCGGAGTCTCAACAGTGTCACACGGCAGCCACACCGTTTCCACCGGGAACAAGGAGGCTACAGTACGCCCTGCCTATTGTCGGTCGCTCTGTGCTGATTAATACTCAGTAAGCGTTCTGTAGTCGGGTGGAGACACCGCGGGGTCCGGGGACTGCGCCGACGCACTGACCGTCACGTGCGACGCGTTGACGTAGCCCAGCGGGTTGCCGGGAGAGGGCTGCAGCTTGACCCTGTTGTCCTCGTAGGGCAGGGTCTCGGCTCGCGAGTTGAGACTGTAGTTGTTCGCCAGGAGGGCCGTGTCGCACTCCGCGCCGGCCTCCCGCCCCTTCGGGATCTGTTCGTATGCGAACGCGAGCTGCTCGTCGGACATTTTCCGTTCTAAGATTTGGCACTGCGAAGTCAAAATGGGTCATCGTCAATTGGTTATTTGCAGTTAAGCTTCAGTCGAATGTAAAAATTCCCGCGTGACGTATCTAACCGTCATCGAGGAGTCATAGAGAGCAATTGTCTATTTGGCACGGACCAACTGACGTCGACCATTCATTTATTGTTAGAATGAATCTTTAGGTTTTTTTTTTCAAAGTACTTATGTATTTGATAGTATTCAAGGTGAAAGCCGAAGCATTGGTTCTATAATATTTATTTTAAAAGTCAATAAGGCGAAGCTGTTAGTTTGTTAAATGAAGTCACTGGGGAGGTTTGACAGTTCTAGGCACTGACCATAGTTTCTTTGGTGATGCTGGGCGGCAAGGGCTGACACTTGGGCAGCCCCGTGGACCAGCGGTGCTTGTTGGCGGGGTGCGGCCCCTTGGCGCGGTCGCGGCCCAGCGTCGCGCTCTTCACGTCCGCGGCCTTGCTCGCCCGGCCCATGAACACTCCCCATCTCCTCCTCTTCTTCTCCTTGCTGCTGACGCTGCTGTTCTTCTCAGTATCCACAGTGCTGTAAGTCGAGTTCATGATGGAACTGGAGCCAGCACTGGCGTGCGAGAGTGCGGTGTCGTCTGGCCGCACGTCGGGCACGGATATCGAGGTGACGTTGTCGTTCGGTTTGCTGCTCGTGTTGTTGTTGGACAGCTTGTGCGTGGACAGACTTTGGTAGGGCGTCTCGTCGTAGGGCTGGTCGTGCTGGAGCGACAGCCGGTCCACCGACCCTGTGACGTTCTCCAATTCGTCGGCTTTTGTAAACGTGTCGATTTCTTTAGAGCCGCTCGTTTCTTTGACCCGACTTATGATCTGAGCGTTGACGTAGTGGCCGTCCGGGTTGTCCACGTTCACGGGTACGTAGTTGGGCACGTTGGGGGCGTTCTTGGACAAGTTCCCGTGGTTCAGCGTCGGACGTCTGCTGTTGCGTTCGTTAAGACGCGCTATCTCGTCCGTAGTGGTCAGACTCTGGGCCCTGTCCCGGACGACTTGGCCATCGCTCTGCCAGGGCAGGGGGACGTTTTCGTAGATCGGTTCCTGGGCGTTGCTGCTGACTTGCTGCTGAGGTAAAACTAAATGTCTCTGGTAGGGCAGTCTGTGCATCGGCATGGAGTACATGATGTTCCCTCTTTCGTCATAAACTTTTTGGATATTATCTGAAATGTGGTGCGGGTCCATGATGATGTGGGGTTTGGGGTCTAGCACCGACGTCAAGTTGTTGTAAGTGCCGTGGGCCCCGGGCAGCACCCTGCCGTAGTTCACGTGGGTGTTGTTCAGATACCCTAAATACTGCCTGTTTAACGCCGTTCTGGTGGACACCAGATCAGGACTAGAACCAGAAACGTGGGAGTTGATGTACCCCCGGTGGTAATTTAAGGCTTGACTTGCGGCCGCCAGGTCCGGAGTGGAATTGGAAGCCAAGCCGTTGGAAGGGTAAGGAGGGGGCGGTTTGTAAACGTTGACGAAATGTAATTGATTTAAATCCGTTTGCACGTTAGGATTGACTGCGAAGGGGTAGTTCGGGCCGACGAATTTCAAGCCGTAGGCATAGTCGTCAGTGGCAGCCACCCCCTGCGTGAGGGTGTGCCTGGTGACGTCAGGGTAGTGTACCCGGTGTATGTCGGGGTGCGATCCGTATATGAGCGGTTTGGCGGTGGCGGTGACTAGCTGCGTGTGCGCGTGGTGGTTTTGGTATCGGAGCTGTGCTTCGGCCCTTTGCTGGGCGTATTTTTGTTGAATGGCCGTCTCGTAGTCTGGAGCCGGCCGGTACGACGGTAAGAGCGCTCTGGAAATTGTAATATAACTGCCTTTCAGCATCTCTTTTGGATCAAACAAATAAGCATTTTTTAAAGTGAAACTTTTATTACATCGTCTCAAGCTTTTTCGTCTGTGTGTTGCATGTCGCGTGACGGTCGGCCGCGGAGTAGGGATAAAGTGAAAGGCGCTCGTCAGAGCAGCCAGGGCCAATATGGCGGCGCCTATAGTTCGCAGCAGCTGACCGTGTAGTGTATAGACTATTACTCATTTGTGCCAGTGCTCCACTCTATTTTATTTTTGTTTTTGTCAGTGTTTAATGTAAATGTTGTTTATCAGAGTTAAATGTGTATAATTTGAAAAAAAGTTTCACTTTTACCGTGGTTTCATAAAACCACACAATCCTTTTTTTAGATTTATTAACATATTTGAAACAAATAGATCATCGTGTAAATTTGTAGCGCAGTCAGGGCTTACAACCACGCGAAAGGTATTCATATCCCATACATCCCCCAAATTCTTACCTGTTCCTCTGCAGGGGGTGGGGCTGAGGATGGTTCTCTGCCAGCTCGAGGCAGGAGGTGGAGTGCGCTCGGTGTGCGTTCGTCAGCGGCTCCAGGCGGGACACGCTGCCCGCTTCTCGAACGTCCAACTCCTCGCGGCTCTCTGACAGACCGTGCTCCTTTATGAAGATGACGAGAATTTATTTTAATTTTTAACTAGTAGTCCCCCGGTAGTCTTTTTTTCTTACCTAGGCTGATAGCCTTGAGAGGCTATATCAGCGTCGCCTTAAGTAGTAGGTGAGCTCACGGGGCTCAAACATGATGACGTTGCTAACACGACTATTCTGAGACCTAAGAACTTATATCTCAAAGTAGGTAGCGGCATTTACGTTGTAGATGTCTATGGGCTCCGGTTACCACATAACAGCAGGTGGGCCGTGAGCTTGTCTACCGAAATAACCAATAAAAAAAAATTGTACTAGTAAAAAGAATTTCCGATAAATTGGATGTGTGAAGCAACGAAATAGTTTTTCCTACGATATGTATCGCTGACTCACCACGTCACAGCAAGATTCCGCCGAGGAAAATGCTTTCACCGCACGAACGTCGTGTTCACACCAGAACGCGGTAACGACTGAATCGCATTTATTGATGTAAAGACGCAATCGTTAATCGTGAAAGGATTTTTATAAATTGGGAAAGGGTTATTATTTTGTATCTATTATGTTATAGAAATCGTCTCCATATCGACTAGAGTACTAGAGGGAACTGGCTCTCGCCCCCCCCCCCTCCATCTGACGGCCGGAGTTCCACAAGGCTCCGCGCTCTCCCCGTTATTATTTAGTTAGTTTTAAAATACCAATTCGAGCAGCCCACTCCCTAATAGGCGCGTTAAGACCTCCGCCATTCGCCCTATCACTCTTTTTGGTCAGCCCATACCGTGGGCCTCGAGGGTCAAATATCTAGGCGTCACCCGCGACAGAGGGATGACATTCCGTCCCCACATTAAAACGGTACGCGACCGTGCCGCCTTCATACTAGGACGCCACTATTCAATGATTTGCAAGCGAAGTAAATTCTCCCTTCGCACCGATTCTGCGGACCGAATGGTAAACAGTCGACGTCGCCCTAAGCACGTCATTGCGGATCCTCTCGATCCATTAACGGTACTTTTAGGTATCTCAAGCACCGGTCATCGTTCTCGCCGAACCAGTCGCTTGCGACGAAGGGCTCGGTGAGTAAATTGACCCATAGACACAGCCCACTGAGTTTCTCGCCGGATCTTTTCAGTGGGTCGCGTTTCCGATCCTGTGGTAGATTCTGCGAAGCACTGCTCTTGCTAGGGCCAGTGTTAACAACACCTCCGGTTTGAGTTCACCTATATGCTAGGGTAACGCTGATATAGCCACTCAAGGCTATCAGAATATGTTGATGCACGGACATCGACAATCGCGCGGCGCAGGCGCAGGGAGGAGGACAGCGGCGCGGGGTCGCGGTTTTACACCTTCGACACTTGTTTTACTCTTTTTATAAATTTACCAATCAATATTACATCTATCGTATTATTACAGTCCACTCTTTTATTTCATATCACCGGTCTACCCCAGAGCAGTCGAAAACAGTATAGGTATGAAAAAAAATGTGTGTGTGTGCAAAAGTCACACACGGTAGAAGAGAAACTTATAAAATATAAAAATAATCGAAAGAGTCAACCACTCCGCAGTGCAATGGAACCACCTGCATGATCACGGTATCCCGGTATCCCGACGCCAGGTAGATATGATTTAGCAAGAGAAATACAAGAACGTCTATCAACTGTGTAACATCTCGTCACCGCGATTCAGGAATTGTGGAATTTACATGCAACGTCAGCTGTTGATAACAAACTAAATAGAAATAAAATAAACATGGCGCGTAACGGAAGAAATTAAGATGGCGCGTAACCGAAAAACGTTACATACGTTTTTTCCTCCCTACGTCGATGAAGAAGTTTCACTTCAAAAAAAAGAGTAACAGAAACGTTTCGACGCTTGAAAGGCAAACGTGACTAAGCGACAATAACTGCTTTGTACATAAATGATAGGCAATAAGCATATTCGATGCGCAAAAAAATATATTTCTAGGTCTATTAAAATCATTTTAATCCTACAGCTAGATTCGTTAAAATATAATTATTTTCAGATATTTCAACTTTTAATTAGTCTACTGTAAAGTTTACGCATTAGTCACGTTTGCCTTTCAAGCGTCGGTTTGAATATTAAACCGATTTACCTGGAAATGAATGCGGTGGTCGGGTCGCGGCGGCTTGTGGTCGCTGAGCGCGGCGCGGTGCTGCATGTAGAAGGTGTGCTGCAGCACGCACATGCGCCACACGTACTTCCCGTCCTCGGGGCTGGCGAGGGTGAAGGTCGCGCTCTCCGTCTGCCGCTGGCACTCGATGCTGAACGTCCGCTTGTGGTTGATCACGTTGGTTATGTCCATCCACCTGGAGAATACGACTGTATGTGGAGAATCTCCGCTTCTACTCTAACTCCAAGAACAAAAGCCCGTTTTATCATTTTATCTTCTTCTTCTTCTTATTAGCCCACAGACGTCCACTGCGGGACATAGACCTCCCCCAAGCCTCGCCAAAAAGACCGGTCTTGCACTGCCCTCATCCAGCGGATCCCCACAAACCTCAATAGATCGTCGGTCCATCTTGAGGGAGGCCTACCCACGTTACGTCTTCCGGTACACGGTCGCCACTCAAGAACTTTTGATAGATAAAACGAATGGAAGTTCGATTTATCTATCAAAGATTAAAAGAAGTATGCAGAAAAGAAAACTGTCCTTTTTTCCTTTCGTTTTATCGTCTAAGTTCTAGATTAAATACCTTAATCATTTGAAAGTAGTCTTTAGACATTTGTAGAGTGACAAGGGAGAAAAATAAATAAATAATGATTGAAGAGAAATATCCCAAGTACTAATAATATCGGGGGGAGAAAGGCTATGTGGTTTAAGCGACATTTCGGTTAATACGTGACCTTTATCTTAGTAATTGAAGGTTATATTATGTGGTATAAGTATCAAACACTTCGATGGTTTTAATTGAACTTTAATTAAACTTATTCCATTCAAATAGCTGAAAAAGTTTTTTTGTCGTAATGCATATTTTTTCAAAATCTTAAACTTTAAATGGCTCTCCAGCAGGACCTTAACAAAGTTGCAAAAATGTCGCTTAAACCAAATAGCCTTTCACCCGCCGATATGATTTGAAAAGTTTTTGTTTAAATATGTGAAAATTACAATTGATTATTTTACTAGTTATAGACAGCCCTATTTATGGAGTAGAGTATATATTATTGAGAACAGGGGGAGCAGGGAAAAGCCTCCTGCCTATTTTTTTTAATATTGTTGTAGGGTTGTTCTATACATTTTAAAATTTTAAGCAACTTAAGAAGATATTACCTGTAAAAATGAGGTGTATCAGAATTATCGACCAGCACAGTGATACCGGTCAAAGATATGGCAACGGTGACCTCCTTCTGTCCAAGTGGATCCTTCGCTGTGTACAACTCTTGGCCGTAGCCCCGTAGCTGTTGGCACGTCGTGATGAACCCCTCTTCGGCTTGAGCCTGGAGTAGATGTAACTTATATGGGTTTGTGAAAACAAAAAAACCATAGGATCTATGTGGTCTTAGTTATGTTTCTATTTCTCCACACTTCTCTCAGCCCGTCCATCGCCGAGCTCGTGACAGCTAGGCGCCTTTAAATTTCATTCATTCATCCTCACATTATTTGAGATTAAAGAAAACCCTATCTTTGTCTAGATTTGTAATGGCCCAAGTTCTATAATATTTACGTAAAGGAAATTGGTGATTTATACGACTTTTAAGATATCTTTAGCTTTCTATAACGTTTTTTTTTTGGTCAGGAGGAAATCGCCGGCGGAGCCCTCCACTGGGATAGAGGGCGGGGCATGTCGGAGTCGAACTGACTAAAACCTCCTGTCGCTCAACAACCAACGTTCAAACCTCGCATGAGACAGAACTTATGAAAAGGCAAAGGGGGGAAAGTGAAGCGTTTAGTGCGGAGCACATCTCTTCCATCACCCTCCCCCTCGGGACACCGGACCGGCAGTCGTCGGCGCCACGACCACCAGTCCTCTCGGTTCGCAGGCTATCCGAAGCCCGCCTAGATGGCGCCGGTTAGAGTGAGTAGCCTATAGCGAAAGGTATTCTGAATTTTTTTTTACCTCTAAGGTGTGTTGCGACAGGTAATTGTGGCGTTCCATAAAACATTCATCATACATAGCTTTTTCTTCATTTAAAATAATAACAGCAAATAATAACAATTATATAATAATACATAACAATAACAAATACATAATAATTTTTTACTGGTGGTAGGACCTCTTGTGAGTCCACACGGGTAGGTACCACCACCCTGCCTATTTCAGCCGTGAAGCATTAATGCGTTTCGGTTTGAAGGGTGGGGCAGCCGTTAACTATACTGAGACCTTAGAGCTCATATCTCAAGGTGGATGGCGGCATTTACTTTAACGCCAGGTGGGATATGAGCTCGTCCACACAACTACGCAATAAAAAAAATTAAGTATTAATAACAATTGCAACATGGGACCTACATAATATATTCTGATTCTAAACAATCACGATTTTCTTCATTATCAACTAGTCTTATGACCCGACCCTTATGATGCCTGTCTACCCGAAAAAAATATTCAGAATTATAAAACATATACAGTTTGAATTTTATGAACAAAAAATCTGAAATTGTATAGGTATCTTCACTAAAACCAGGTGGGCCCTGCTTATCTATGCAGTATTACAGTCATTAAAAACTGTGTCACATCATAATGTGTTATCAATACGTTAAAATAACACCACTGATAGCAGTCTGTTTGTTCTAATTTAACCAAATTTAAAATTTCGTACGAATTAGGAGTGCAAGTGTGGGTTTTATTTTGATGACGCCATAAATAGCTTGAAATATTTTTTAGATTTATTTTAGATACTATACTGAGATCTTAGAACTTATATATCGCGATGGGTGGCGCATTTACGTTGTAGATATCTATGGGATCCGGTAACCACTTAACACCAGGTGGGCTGTGAGCTCGTCCATCTATCTAAGCAATAAAAAAAGTTTATTTTTTATTGTATGCAGTAACGATAGGTATCATCCCCTATGATTAGGTATCATCATACTGTTTATTTCTGCAGTTGCGGTTCGCTTCAAAGGATGGTACATCTGTTATATAGAAAGCAATTGAGACTAAGAGTTCAGGTGTCGAGGCTGATGGTGATACTTCCATTGTGATACTTATGGTTTCCGCTAAACACATAACATAAGGTGGGCTGTGAGCTCATTCAGCCTCATGCGGCTCGTTGGGCTCTGGTCGTCACATAATACGTCACGTCTATACGTATAATACGTCACATACAACATGGCACAGTTCTACCTATCTTAGTGAATTATATGTCTGGCCTGTTAAGTGCGGTGATTCTAAAAATATACAAAAATAAAAAATGAATGCCAATCCAACTTACAGAATTCAAGACAGCTATATAAGACTGTTAAATTTGAATAAATAACGGTACACATACTGTGGAATGTCTGAAGTTAAAATACTTGTGAAGACAAAAAAAGGTTTATCATTATGTATTCTGCCTGTGTGTTCAAATAATATTGTGCCTGCTTATTTAGCTTATCATGAGCAAATAACGTTCTGGGGTTGGAGGTAGACTGTGGTTGTAAATTTATATTTTTTTATTTACTTAGTTCATTTTATATTTTTTAATAGTTCATTTTATACTTTATGTTATGTATCTCTCAATTGAATTGAACACTTGAATTCATATTGTGGTGTTTATAAACTCCTATAGCCCTTTGACATCAAGAGCCTAAGAGTTTATCAGGTTTCCAGCTTGTCTCAAATAAAAGAAGGACTTTTAAGGTTGTTTAATATTTAATGGTTGTGTACTTTTACTATTCAATTTTTAGTGGCTTGGCTCTGCCCTTATCATTGCCAACGTTCATGACCGACGGTAACTTCTCCCCAAAAGGTGGGCCCTGTGCCTACAAGGGCAGTAAAAAAAAACTTCAGACACAGAGAAGTTGCATTATTATAAATGATCCTAACAGATAATGGTGTGTGAAAATGCTAATACAGCACGCTCACTATTCATCTACATTTATTTTTAAAGTACGAAATAATGTACAAATTATCACAGGTGATCATGTGTTAAACACATGCATTAATTGCGTAATGATAAAAAGTTTTTGATAAGATTTTTTGGTAATACTGCCATTTGAATTTCGGAATAAAACACTTTATTTTTTCTTTTATTACTATTTGCCTCTTTACCAATTATAGTTTGTAATCAAACTTTCCAGGCTTTGCCTAATTTGAGACATGAGGTCAGAGTCACATTTGAATATAGAGGCAAACATGTTTTCTAATAAAAATTCCATTAATTTATTTTCATATTCAGCTAATCATTTTAGTCTTACTTAGTTATTTCTTGCAACAGCATGGTTGTGCAGGATCCATAATTTTTCAAAATGACAAGAACTACACTTGTGCACTGAGTTTTGTACGATTGTTGAATATACAGACATATTTTTCATTATTTTTTACTATAATTTGAATGAAATATTAATTTCAAGAGATAATAATTCTTATTTTCACTGTGCACCCATTAAAGTTGATTAGTGACTGAATAAGAATTATTTGATATAGCAGTAGTATGTAGTTTATTTCTAAACTAGATTCTAAATGTGTCTGTGATCACAAATAGTGTGAGTCACAACTTAAAAAATATTAAAATAGAAAAGTAACATTCAATCTTTCTGTGCTGTGATATGACAAATTATAATTATATACATTTATACTATAAATTCTTGATTATCTCAAGTTTACATCATATGCTTTCACTTTCACAATTAAATTTCAGGGTAACTTATTTCATGAAGTTGAGGACAAATAAATATGTACTGGTCTATAAGAGAGCTCTGTAAATTTTACTAACTCTAAAAATAAATTGAACTGTTTGATTTTAAAAATGATCTGATATTAGTTAAAATACTGTTGAAATGTTTTTCAGTTTTAAATGAACTCCTTAATTGCATTAACAAGGGATAGTACTTGTAACTATTATCATCATTGCACTTACTTGGGACATATTATGTAGGGCTATATGTTGTTGAATTACAGCTTCTGTTAGCCACTCTAACCTCCCCGTCTCAGCTAGAGTGCTGCCGTCAATAATCTGTCCTCCATCGACAATTTGCTTTGGAAATGTTAACAGATTCTTTAAATACTCCACTGTATGCCTCTCTCTATCATGATTGCCATACTCAGCTTGTCTACTATACGATGCTAATATCACGGCTTGCTGACAGTCGCAGATCAAACGTCCTTCAATCAGATCATTTTTCAACTGTAAAAAATAGTGGTACCGAGTAACTTCATCTGTGATTAAATTGGTCCCATTGATCACATAGTACATGACGCGTAGGTATAGTTGGTGGGAGGACGCATGTTTCTCTAGCTGACGTTTGAGCGGCCTGTCTAGCTGTACCCATCGAGCCTGCTGATTCCTGTTGACATACCGAAGCCCAAAAAATTCAGGCTGGTTTATCGCCTGTCGCTGACACACGTTATCCAAGCACTCCTGTCCAGAGCTGTCCACGGACAGCGTACAGTCCGCCACACCTCCATCTAGAAGTTCGACGCTGATCACGAATAAACTCTTCGAAGCGACGTTGTATTGCCGAGTTTTCTTCAACTTCAACTTAAAAGGCATCTTCCTCGCTTATCCAGCGCCGATTTGCAATAACATCACATAGGGAATAAACGTTAGATTACATTTATGGTGAAAGAATGTAGAAAACGTATATATGCATCCGTTACGCGCGCCACATATTTTAATATATCGCCAATTACATTTGTATATGTTTTACGATTTTTATTTTATACAGAGAGTTGCAAGGAGGGTAACGTGTTAGTTTAAAGTATTTACAATAATTTTTGTCGGGAAAACAAATAAAAACGTAAACGAAAATAAAATCCACATTCACAACATTGCGGCCATCGCATTTTAATGACACAATCTGTGTTGCCCGTAATCTCGCACGAATGGCTACTAATTAACAATATTAATTTGCAGTATTTGGAAGTCGCCGTGGTTTAAAGGATAAGATGTCCGGTGCATTCGAGTGATGTGATTGCACCAGTGTTTGCGAATGCGAATTTCGTAGGCAGGTACTATTGTTTAAAAAATACGAACAATGTATTAACAAATGTCCATCCTGTGATCTCGCTCTGGTAGATACCAAAACCCTGCCTATTTCTTTCGTAAATTAGTAATGCTATTCTAAAGATATGTCTCAAAGTGGGTGGCGTTTACGTTGTTGATTTCTATGAGCTCTGGTAACCACTTAACACCAGCAAGTCAAATCATTTTTTTTATATATAAATATATTTTAAATTTTATTATTATTTGCACCCTTGGTATCGATAGATCTTTACCAGCGCAGTAGTAATTTTTCAATGCTCTTTTTGCAGAAGCCAGGGGGCGGGAACCAACAAACTCTTCAAGACTTTTGTACTAGCTCTCAGATATTGAATTTTTTCCCTGCCTTGAAGTTGCTCAAGCTTTGGAAAAGTAGAAGCCTGTTGGGACAAGGTCTGGTGAGTAGGGTGGATGACGCAAAACTTCCAAACCTAGCTATAAGTATGTTGTGTCGTATGAAATCCAACGCTGTCGTTAATGCGGCATTACTGCAGCGACGGAACTCTTATTTTTATCCATATTGATGTCCATTGATATCCATGTTGTCCATATTGATAAATAATATACAAATGTAGAGAAAAAAAACTAATCCATACAAATAGGTTTTGAAAATAGAATTCATATTTTTAAAATAAAATTTCATACATTACGTTTCAAGTACCAAAACCTCAACTTCATAGGTAAAAATCGATTATTTTTATTGTCCATGTAGATAGAAAACTTGATAATAAGTAGTCACTCGTCACTCATGAACATCACCAATGCCAGAAGTACAGCCAATCTGCTGCCTATTGCTAAATGTTTTGTTATACTGATTGCTATAACAAGAGTCACAAAACTTTGTAAGTTATATCAAAATGAAAGGATTACAATAAATAAGACATGTCTCCCCAAAGAACCAATTTATTTACAGCCAGTACAAAAAATATTTGATTTTGACATGATTCCAAGTTTCTAATTTTATCCCGTAACCAACTAGCAAATATTTAACTATCCATCTAAATAAACATTCTTAAATAACGGTTGTTTTTGTAAAGCTATGAAATGTTTACGACAAGTTTTATGAACCGATACAGTCCTCCAAAATACTATACTTTTATATTTCGTGAGTATTACAAATCCGTCAAGGGCCTCTGTGTTGCCACATTAAAAATGCCGACTTGGTCGGAAGTGTAATTTAAGCAGTATTGTATATTCCAAATATGTCTTGCATCTTCTTTGTTAGACTTCAAAATCGATACTGATATTTACAATAATACTATTTGCTCTATGCATTAGACCGCTTTTTATCCTCTATTTGAAGCCAATCTTTAGGTTCTTTTAGGATTTTCAACAGTTTTTCTTCTTCAGAGTTCGGTTGGACTTGGTGCATATATTCCCATTTCTAAAAATATAAAACAGATTATTTTTACATTTTACTTAATAACTTCAAATGAGTAATTGCCTATTTGTTTATCTAAATAAATACATTTTGTGCTTCTCGGCAATGGCTTCAGGTATTTGGATAAATCTTAGATTGCAATACATGGCACCTTCAAACGTTATGCGACAGCATTACAACTTTACCTATAATAATACTTTTATGTTTAATGTTACGTTTTTTGAGAGATGTCTTAAACATCATAATGATAATTTGAAAGTAAAATGTTAGTGAAGTTCGGCCGTATGTGTACATTTATTAAATGTTCTAATTTACGACATTCATAAATATACGTCCTCGCGATAGGGGCTCAGAGATTGTCGGAGATTGTTGTAGGTCAAGAGGAAGACGCCTACACGTTATGGGTGGTAGGGAGGGTATGTCAGAGTTAGACAAATTAAACCCCCAGTCGCACAACCCACATTCGAGCCATACTGAGTCGAGAAGTGCGGTCATTCATCAATCGGTTGCTCTTTCGTAAGATACGTGTGGAGCAGTTTACACGTAGTCTTTTGACGGAGAGGACCCGAAACACTTTGGGTGCTAGGATTTAGTAATCCTTAGTTTCATTATAATCTTTAATTACCTTTTCAGCAAAGTTGCTAAAATGTACTGAACTGTTTGGAAGAGGTCGAGAAGCAATATCTAACGATTTTTCAACACTCATGCCCTTACAGACATTGAACTATTTATAATTCATCATTAATATATGTTCATCCCTAAGAACTAAATTTGAAAAATAAAAATATTCATATGTAAGTATGTAATTCTACCAATATAAAAGTTCTGAATCACGGGTGTTATCAGCACACGGAAAAACGACCAGTTTAGCAGTTCAGACTTCTGTTGCACAAATATTACTATTCGAAATACTCACAGCGTTAAGCGGAAGCGACATCAGTATTGATTCGTATCTAGCTTCAGGAGTGTGCAGCCCAAACTTTGTTCCTCTGTCGTATATGAGATTGAACTCCACATATCTTCCTCGTCTGAGCAACTGCCATTGACGCTCGTGGTAGCCGTAGGCGTCGTCTTTGTGCTTCTTAACTGGTATGAAGAATAGTATATTATATTTTCTATTTTCACATAATAATATATTTTATTCATAAAGTTTGATATTTGTTAATTCAACAGGATATTTCAAAAAGATCAATGAAATCTTGCACCTGACTTTAAAAAAAACCTCAAGATTAGTTTTTGGGGTTCAACTCAAGTCGGCGATTAGTTTTTCTATATAATACTGACCAGGCTACTCCGCATCTATACCAGCAAGTTCGTCTAGTTTCAGAAGTGTGGCGGGTAGCCATCATACAAACAAGATAATTGACAGATGCCTGAATCTCGCTTACAACATTTTCAACATAAGCGTACATATATACAAGTTCCGAACAACAACATACGGACCGTCGGTCTACCGAGCAATATCACCCGCTCGGTGGAAGGTCTTCCCTTTGTCTTATACCTACAAGAAGTGGTTTTTTTTTAAATATACTGTGATAGATGGTTGATGACAACTTGTTAAGTAGTATAGTTAAGATCGAAGTCTTCATTTATAAAATAAATACACATTCCATAGTCGGTGTCTGATCTACATTTTCTAGTTAGGTTACATGCCCTAGATGAGTCTGGATGTATATATCGATCGAGACTATATTAAGTAGAAGTAGACTCTGATTAAAATGGCTTCAAGTAAGCCGGAACATATTTGGCTGAAATATGAATACAGCGTGCTTAGGTCTCCCAAGCGAACTCTAAGCTCTCACCTAGAGGCACGTAGCTGGGTATGACTGCTTCAGCGCAGGAGGTGACGAAGGCGAAGGCAGCTTGCTGGTTGGGAGTGTCCAGGTCATCAAAGAATATCCCTCCGACCCCTCGCCTTTCGCCGCGGTGGGGAATGTAGAAGTAATCATCGCACCATTTCTTGAATCTGAAGATTATTTAAATATGTTACAGGAGTTAATAAAATATAAATAAAGATTTACATTAAAGTAACACTTACTTCATCCAGACTTTACTTGCTTTTATAAAAAAAAATGTATTTTTTTTAAATTATGACTAGTATACTAGGTAACTGCAAATCCGCACCAGATTTGACAAATAATTAAATATCCTGAACTAATTAAAGCAAAAATTTGTGGAAGTTAAATAATGGTGTTTATAAAAATGAAACTAAAGGAATACCAAACAATTATTTTTTTAGCATCATCGAGTGGGAATTGGAGCCACCGTTGAGTGAAGAAATGGCTGATCTTACTACCTAGCATAATACGATGAATCGTGATCGTCACACGCGTGCTTCAAGGTTAGATGGAAGTGAAGAGCGTCGTCCTCGTTCAGATAATACGGGGTCAGATCGGTGCCGCCTCCGAACCACCACTGGACCCCTGATCGTGAAATAGAATTTTGTTAAAAGAGTGCCCTTATTTTAGCCAGTATTCCACGTACGAGTTTTTTTTAATTTTTATTGCTAGATGGTTGGACGAGCTCACAGCCTACCTGGTGTTAAGTGGTTACTGGAGCCCATAGACATCCACAACGTAAATGCGCCACCCACCTTTAGATATAAGTTCTAAGGTCTCAAGTATAGTTACAACGGCTGCCCCACCCTTCAAACTGAAACGCATTACTGCTTCATGGAAGAAATAGACAGGGTGGTGGTACCCACCTGCGCGGACTCACAAGAGGTCCTACCACCAGTAAAGTTTTGCGTTTTCTGAGGATTTTACTTACACAAATGGATTGAGTAAGAGTACGAATTGGAAAGTAAACGTGAAATTTTAATTTCAACTTTAAGCCACAACCATTTCAGAGGCACTCTGACTTTGCAATTCAGAAAATAAAGTATGTGCAATATTTTTTTTTTTTTTTTATTGCTTAGTATTCTAGTTGATTTTATTATTTTCGGTGTCATCAAGTTTTGGATAAAACTGTGAACGCTATTTGGTAGCTGGGTAGAACGCTCGTTATGTGTCATTTAAACCACGATCGCTTACCATCCTTATCCTGGACCTCAAAGTATCTATAGTTGAAGTGGATGGTGGGGACCATGGGGTTCCTTGGGTGGATGACGGCACTCACACCGGCTGCAAAAAACGGGAGCTCCGCGTTTTGTAGATTCTTGCCTCTGGTAAAAAGTTAATTTATTTAAAGAATTTTCTATATTAGGTTATGTTGATAAACCGGCTATTGTATTATTAACTATTTGTATATATTATTAAGAAGCTGATAGTTGTGAGCAATTGTCAACACAATTCCTGTTATAAATTGTATTAGACAGATTAATGTACACAATCATTCAATGACTTTTTATGATGCTTTTAAATTATAGTATGATCCTGATATTTTTGCACTGTTGCAAGCATCATGATCATAGTTAGTGTAACTGTGAAAATCATTAAATAATATTAATTAAATAATTACAATGAATGTTATAACGATTTAGCTGAAATATTTCCAACCTAAAAGGCAGGATCAACAGTTCTTATTGTTCTAATCTTGTAGCAAACATTTTAAAAACTATAAGTATATACCTGCTCCGCATCTGCTGAATGGCAGCTGGAGGAAGTTTCCCGGAGACAACTGATATATTCACTCCTGCTTTCTCAAAGACTCTGCCGTCTTGTAGAACACAAGTGATTCCACCACCTCCTTCTTTACGGGTCCATCTGTCTACTGTAAACTTTGCTTCCTGTAAGATACATTGACAAACGGATTTATAACTTTCACTATTAGTGATTAATAGTTATTGCAAATCAGAGGATGACATTGAGGGGTGGAATACAATGTGTGTTTATAATGAGTGACTGCATAATGAAACATTTGCAACAACATTTATTACTTGACTACTAGCTAATATGTTTAATTTGTTTCAGATAATAACTGTCTTATGATATATATATATTCTTCTTTCTTTCCTATTACCCTCTGCTGGGGTCTAATAGTTTATATTATACCCAGGTACATAATTAATGTCAAAGGGATCACCAGATTATTACTAGACTCATTAATGAAAGGCGAGTCATAGTATTTCAGCAATATTGAGGAAAGCAGTGTGAAGCCAGTATAGCTAGGGTCATCTGGGAGGAAAGGGGAGTTCACTAATAAACAACAATTAAAACTACTGCATACCGGCCATGTCATGTAAACATCATTGTCAAAATCATAATCTTCCACAGATTTTTCATCTTCCCATGCCTACAAAAAATAATATGTCAAAGACTTTTTTTGTGAACTTTAGAGCTCTGCCACACATTGGCATGCACACAATATTATAAACGATGAAACATTTTGAAATATTTTTTTTGGATGGCAAACTCTGGCATTGAAGAAATCCAGTGCTGACTGGTTACCAGACATTATGGATACCACAAAAGTTGAGACATGAGGTAAGGGTAACTTACCCTTTAATTCTGACGACATGATTCCCCAAAAGATCCAGCAACATACATTTATTTTTATATTTAAAATTAATAACGAAGTTTACCTTGTCTTCCTCTTTCTCCAAAGCCCTGCAGAATTCTGCTTGAATCCTCATGATGAGTAATTCCATTTGTGTCTTCATATCATCTTTGTTTTGCTCTAATTGTTCAACTGGTGTGATTGGGTTTGCCATATAGTTCTTAAGTTGCATTATTTCTTTCATTTCTGCTTTACTTTGGTATTGATTGTAAGCTACAATACCTGTGCCAAGGACAGCAGCACAGTATAATCTGTGGGGATTACAGAACATAATCACAAACTTTTGCTGTTCCTTCAGATATAGACATAAAATAATGCTACATTATATACTATTGTATAGTACTGGCTTTAAGCTAGTCAGCCATTTAGAAAGTGGATATTTTTTTTGGAAATAGAGCAAAACAAGGCTTATCTGCTTCTTTCAAAAGCACATTAAAGTTTCTATAAATTCCCAGCACTTAACTGATGATTATTTTTGAAATTCATTAAACAACTAAGTTCAGCTAAAGAGTCAAGTGATAAAAGCAAAACAAAATAACATTTTTAGACCAAAAACAAAGACTTTAATTTAAACAACACATTTTGTTCATGGGCTCCCTCGATTCTGTTAATATCAATCGTATGTGCACATAATGCTTTAAGTTAAAGTAATGTAAAATATCTAATAATCTTTAATAAATCTTTTTTCAACTACAAATGTGTTATAATGATATTGAACACATTACTTTTTTGTGAATTACAGATAATATCGCTTGTATTGGGTGGCAATTAGGTGGTATAATATTATGGTAATTTGGTAATTTTGGTATGTTGTCAAGCAATTATATTTGATTTGTAATTTTTTTTGCGATATATTCTTACAGCGTATTACATTACAGTAAGTATATGTTATTTTTATTAGCCTATTTAAGGTTTATGTGCTTAATGCGGAACCAAGTGTATTGAAGTGCCTGTGATGTTTACATTTATCTGATGGTCTTTTATGGCAGCTAATATAGAAAACCTTACCTTAATGGTCGATTTTTAATCTTCTTATAAGTTCCAACATAAGTTAGCGTTTGAAAACTTCGAAAAAGTATATTGAACGTCATTTTTTCAAGGAATTAAAAGTAAAAAAATATTCCGGAATCATTAACAATCATAAAACGTAGGTTACCTATTTTTGATCTTTTGTTTTGACAGGTCAAGAACCTGGTGACAGCTGAAAGGTGGCTCACGTCAGGCGTGTTGACATAGTGAGCGCCTCCTGGTGGGCGCACGTGTTGCACTCGGTTATCAGCTGTGTATTTAAGTTNCGTCATTTTCTCAAGGAATTAAAAGTAAAAAAATATTCCGGAATCATTAACAATCATAAAACGTAGGTTACCTATTTTTGATCTTTTGTTTTGACAGGTCAAGAACCTGGTGACAGCTGAAAGGTGGCTCACGTCAGGCGTGTTGACATAGTGAGCGCCTCCTGGTGGGCGCACGTGTTGCACTCGGTTATCAGCTGTGTATTTAAGTTCCGCAAGTTCACGTATACAAAGTATACTCGCAATATTTGTTCATCTCTTTTCGCATCGAGGCCGGGCGCATCGATTACGGGCCGCTAGCTCTTTCCGGCCAGTCGAGACCGGTCTCTGAACGACGGCGTATCGTGAGTGCGCGTGTGCATCGTTGGCTCCGGTATCGATCCCTCGGCGGAGCCGCATTGCCGTACATTCCGGAGGCGGTGCCTCGCCTAGTTTTCGTCGATCGTCGGCGTGGCGGGCGCGTGTCGGCGTCGGCGACGGCCCGGGCGGCCTGCGCAGTGGAGACGACGCGTGCCATCACTCGACTATCCTTTCTTCCGCCAAAACCGGCTCGCTGTCCGCGGCGGACGGCTGTGATGTAGCCGCGGCCGGCGCGAGCGGCTCTCGGACAAAGGATCCGCGACTCGAAACTTCACGATGAAGAAGTTCACGTTTAAGGGGGTTCTGGACGGGTTCCGCAGCTCCATGCAGGCGGCTCCGCGGGGCACCGAGCAAGAGATCCAGGAGACGCTGCGTCCCGAACACTTTCAAGTTAAAAAGGTGAGTGGTATCGTTTCGGCCGGCGGTTCCGCGGATAATGCGAGATGCGGCCGCGGTTTACGGCTAGCGCTCGGGAGAGGGGCACCACGCTCCGCCTGTCCCGTATTTATAAAATCAACTCGCAACGTCGCCGCTTGCGTGCAGCCTCTGTTGTGTAAACTACAGTGACACATCGCACGCCTGCCGACTAGAGACCAAACAATGTCTTTCCGCCTTATCGGAATGCAATAATATTTACATTTTTATCAGGGAAAAGGCAACGTTTGTGGCACAGTGAACATAGTTAGATGGACATTAGCCGACAGTACTGCGACGGATCGTGGTCGCCGTGGCTTACGTCAGCGTGTGACCCTGACCATCTAATCTGTTGCCGTTATGCCACAACAAATGTAATCTGGTTATTATGCTGCCTACACGTTGCGGCGACCTTCTGTCGTTTTGCCTTGTGATTGCTCAGTTTCAAGACTGATTGTTTCAGAATTTTTAATATTATTTTTTCAAATTAATACAACCCGTGGGCGGCGGAATACTGATCATAATATTGAACTGATAACAGATTAGATAACAGCTGCACTCAATAATGCTTTTGCCACAAAACTTGTTTGTGGAAAATTGCAGGGTAATTGTTTCGTCTTCGTTATCCTTTTATGCTGCGTCGGAAAGCCTTATTTTGTTTATNTTGTTTCAGAATTTTTAATATTATTTTTTCAAATTAATACAACCCGTGGGCGGCGGAATACTGATCATAATATTGAACTGATAACAGATTAGATAACAGCTGCACTCAATAATGCTTTTGCCACAAAACTTGTTTGTGGAAAATTGCAGGGTAATTGTTTCGTCTTCGTTATCCTTTTATGCTGCGTCGGAAAGCCTTATTTTGTTTATTGTGTAGTACTCAATACCAGATTTGCTATATGTATAATTATTAAATGTTAATAAAATTCGAATTGTCGCTGTATGAAGCAAAGTGTACGATATTTCTTCATGTTACGGTCGATTGCCCTATTTAACGCGATTCAAATATATTTTTGAACATGAAATGCGAGGCAAAACTGTAATGTAATTATAAAGTAGTTTTGTTTTAATGGCGTAGTCCATAGTTCTAATTTGAATTTAGCCCATTGTTTTGGTCGGAAGTTGATAGTAGCATTGCGGGCAGCTATCTGCTCATATAAACTGACCACCTCAAGAATATATTGAAATATCAACTTAAATTGGAAAATTGAACACAATTTTTGGTAACCTAAAACACATCTACATTTTTTTTGAATAAAATACGGTAGGTACTTTGTTTTCTACTTTCCCACGTCCTTACGGATCCATCAGATCCAATCCAATCCAAACTCTTGCATTACCTTCAGCTCTAACACTAGCAGGCTGAGGAACCCCGGTAAGCGTACTCGTCGAACTCGACAAAGAGGTCGACGTGCAACCTAACCCATGTATCAGCTTGTTGAGTTTCCACCGTTGATCTTTTCAGCGGGTCGCGATTCCGATCCGGTAGTAGATTAATTCGCGAAGCAGTTGCTCTTGAGTTGTTAGGTCTCCTTTGGAGGCGCTCGGGCAGCTGTTAGCAAATCCCACCCCTTCTGGCTGAGCCTTTGCTCGCCCTCCTGTCTTGGTGAAACTGGAAAGGCCTCCGGGCCACCAGTAAATAAATATTCATCATAAAAAAAAGAAGCATTACTTTAACATACGCAAGACACGCCCACACAACTTATAAATACCTAAAATTATAATCACCGAAAGTAGTAGTCGGCTAAAAGAGTGATTATCGAAAAAGGAACATATTTAGCATTGAATGGGTACACCGTGCCGGCGGTCCATATTGTTGCAGAGGGGTATACAAAGCAGTATCCGTATTAAGGATCCACTCCCACTTAGTTTTACTCATTTCACTGTCCGCTACGCTTGTAAGCAAATTTGATTAGCTCCTCCTAATATTGTGGTATCTATACTTATATATAAATCTACAGTGGTTTTTACGGATGTTCCGTCATAACTACTGAACCGTGCATCCAATTGACTTGAAACTTGGTATCCATATAGAAAGTACATGTACTTAATGGATAGGCTAATATTTATATGAGTGTTAGATTCCCTACACTAGTTGCGGGAGCGTTAATGATGAAAATCTTTGTGGGGGTGAGAAATAATAATGATCATTTGAAATGCCCAGCGAAGCGGACGGGTACAGCTAGTCTCGTTATAAAACAGAATTAAGTATAAGGCGAAAATGAAGTAGTAATATACAAATTTCTTTTGTTTATTTCGTAATTTAACGTGTATAGTAAATACAGTACGTGCTATTATTCAAGGTTAGATGAACGTGTCAGCAGTTTGTTACGCGCATACAACAACTCACCTTGCATTTTCTATAATCGGCTTTAATTATTTGTCCTTTATATGTGATATCTTTGGCTCTCCTGATAGGAAGATTAGATCCTATTGCAGAGTCTCTCATTGAACCATTTACGAATGCTTACCGCTACAGAGTTATTGCTCTGTTATTTCATTAAAGGTGTAGACGATGGTGAGACCTTAGAACTTATATCTCAAGGTGGGTGGCGCATTGACGTTGTAGATGTCTATGGGCTCCAGTAACCACTTAACACCAGGTGGGCTGTGAGCTCGTCTACTAATCTAAGCAAAAAAAATTATTGCCTTTTTAAGCAGACGAGCATACGGCCCACCTGATGGTGAGTGGTTACCGTCGCCCATGGTCTCCAGCAATGCCAGGGGCAGAGTTATGCCGCTGCCTACCGAAAATGGAGCAATGAAACTATGAACTAATGAACAATGAAATATTTCCACAATCTATGATTACAATTACATATAACAATTAAATCAGTATATGTAGTATCATCATCATCATCATCATCATAATCGGTTGCTCTTGGCAGAGCAGTCGTGGTCATGTGGAATTCTTGCTTATTAAAGCCTTGACAGATGTTTTCCAGTTTGCGAATCGAGGCCCGGCGCACACACTCGTTAAGTGGGGTTTCAGTAAAGTCTTTCACCTGATCAGTCCAACGCATGGGGATTCGTCCTCAAGATCTCTTATCATTGACCCTACCCTGAACAAGAAGTTTCTCGATAGACTCTGCTGGCCGTCACGATACGTGTCCAAAATATCGAAGAATCCTGGATTGCACTGTTGACGATAACCTGTGAGAGATATTTAGTTCTTTTAGGATCGAGGCGTTGGTGCGATGCTCAGTCCAAGATATACGGAGCATCCTTCTCCAGCACCACATTTCTAATGCATCGATCCTTCTTTTTTCTTTTTATTGTAGTATACATGATATCAGTTCCCATATCTATATTCTATGTTTTTTACCTTGATATCCTACTAACGGAATTCAGGTTCAGGAAAATATGGTCGGAGTCATATAAATGTCAGAATCCAGTCTTAATGACAGATACTTATGTATGTATCTAAGCATTAAAAAAAATGTATGTTCTAATAATGTAGGTATTCACGCAACTGTCCCGCCTACCCCCGGCTATCAGTAACGTGTGATAACGTAGGAATTTTAAACGCTGCATAGAGACCTGAACATACCAGCCATTCTATTATATTTGAATTGGTATTTTTGTTGTCGAAAGCTTATGATTATTTTAATCAATAAATGTTTGAATTTTAAAGCGAATCCATTGATTGTGATACTGGTACTGTCATGCATCTATTACTGCCGCAAAGAAGCCATTTTTTTCCAGTTGACGAAACGGACAACCTTTGTAAAAAAAAAGATTTCTGCCCCATGTCTCAACGTTCTGATGGTTAATATTTAAAACCAGGTGGTTAGTTAGGTCTTCTGCTTTTCGAGAACAAATAAAACAACAAAGAGTACGGCGCACGTCGTCTATTTGCACGTACATACACCTTGGCCAAGAATTCTGGAGTAGCACTGTATTTCAATACTGATTAACCTTTATTTCATTTTCAATAACATGGCTGATGGTTGCGTGTCGACCGACAGCGTATTCCTCGTAGGCTTCTACAACAAAATGTGTACGAAATAAATAGTCCCTCTTAAAATAAGGACATTTATAGAAACTTCCAGTATAACAGTGGAAAGCTCTCGCAACTTTATCGTTTCAATCTTAATTTTCTAAATTAGGTGAGGAAACTAATTTACGGCGGGTCTTACTTTCTTCTGCAAAAACGTCCGCTCAAATGTAACGAGTCTTATTTGAAAACATTTTAATCCCCTCATTTCCATTTAAAACTTGATTTATATTGTTCGTAACTTGTTTTTGAGTTTGGTGTCGGGACCCAAATGTAACAAAAGAAGTTCTTATTTTATTGGAAGACTAGCGACCCGCCCTCGCTTCGCTTCGGAAACATTAAAACAAACATGAAACCAAAAAAATAAAATCCTATGTTCATCAGGGACAATGTCGGCTTCTAATGGAAAAAGAATTTTTCAAATCGGTCCAGTAGTTTCGGAGCCTATTCGAAACAAACAAACAAACAAATCTTTCCTCTTTATAATATTATTATAAGTATAAGTATAATATTAAGTATAGACAGACATAGATGCCCATTGGTGTTAATACCGCCGCCTTAGCAGGCTGAAGCCTTGATTGCATTGTAATTATAGTTTTATCTTTCAAACCAGAACCCGGCGGTAATGGGACAGCTGTACGGGCTTGCAACACGCTCTAAAATTTGCAAGCGAAATTTCTATGTCGTTTAGGATAAACTTGTGGCGTAATTTTACGAATTCGACTACCGTAAATACTATCTACGTATTGCGTTATTTTTAGGAAAAAACTGATAATGCGAGAGATATGAGGCTGATAAATGTTTCGACCAGTCGACTGCCAGTTATAGATGAAGTTTATAGCAAGGTTAATTCTCGTAATGGAGTAGTTTTTTTTTGTTTTTGGTGGTAATGATTAACGTTTTCAGCAATGCGTTTGAGTCCAAATAGGGTGGCAAATGTGAGGTGTAACTACATTCCGCGTTACGCGTGCATTATGTCCTACAGAACTACTGAAAATGTGGTCCATGTAGATACATACATATGTTCCAAGTCGGGAATTTTTTTATTTTATCGCTGTAGTTGCATTGGTGATGACCTCAAGGGTTTTGATCCCTTAGATATTAAAACGTGAGTCACATCACCTTGAGGTACGATGACGCAAACTTTAATGTTTGGGTACCAAGTTAAATTTAGTGGCTGTCAGCTCGTCTAAGTATTAAGCGCAAACCCATTAAATTAAATATAATGAATATGCAATATTTATTTAAAATATACATTGTTTGAGATAATTCCTTTTCTTTTACCATCGCACTGCCGCTCCCAGAGTGGAGTTCATCCATACTGTCTGGAACCGCTGCGTTCATCCACAGTGCGGTTTCAGTCAGCCACGGGCTGTCCGGATTTGGAACGAAATCCCCTCCAAGCTGTGTCTCGATGCCTATGACATGTTCTTCTTCAGACAATATTTGAGAAAAGTCCTTAGCGCCGGGCAATGGCTTGGCTGTGTCGTTGGCATCGCCTATGTCCATGAGCGATGGAGACTACTCATCATCGTTTTGACCATTTGGCAAATGTAATAAAAACAAATTATGAGTGCGTGTGTGTTAATTATTTTTTACTTTTATCGGTATTTTGGTAGGTGAAGCCAGTTTGTGTTAGCCAATCGACGAGTAGTCGACCCTAGGCACTCCACTATGGTTTGTTAGATCAATAATAGGTAACACATAGTATTTTGATGTTCAGCAAGGGCCGTAAAAGCGAAGTAATGTCGTTAGTCATAACGTTTGTGTTAATGCGTTCTGATGTAACCGGTGACATCATCGATCGTTAACACTGCTTAACATGTGAATTGATGAATTTATGATTTACGAAGCCATGAGAGTACATTAATGGTTTTCCATTAATTTTAGGGTGTTCGATCGCAGAAGTATGTAGGCCATTATTGATGGGTTAGTTTGTCTGCGATGATGTTGACTGGTGTTCAGCTGGGTATGTCGTGCGACTGACAATTCATAAGCACTGTAAACCTTTTTGACTGATACTCTACTTGTGACATAAGGCTTGCGGTTCGCTCATGATTTTTTATTTGTTGATGATTGATTGTTCCTGAGTGAAATTTGAATAAAAATGGAAAATCATTCACCAAAATCTTGTAGTTCCACTAGGGGCTAGCTGTCGCAATCTTAATTGAAGTTGCAATGGAACTTTAGATTTATAAATTTGACGCATTTGAAGCCGCCCTTCAATTCGATTATAGTAACTACGAGTAGTAGTACGTACATATGACGTTGGTGGCACTTGAGACCTTTCATCAAAACGATGTGTTTCAATTCTACATTTACGAATAGTCACAGCTAATCATTTGAATGTTCCTAGTGATGACATCACGTTTGTGAGATATACCAGCCAATTATTATATTGTCATCTACTATATTATCACGTCTGTGATTTTTAGACTTATTGGACTTCGCGTTTCGTAGTGAGTGGAATGTAATCTGTCAGCCACCGAAAAAAACAGGTTGTTCAGGAATTCAGAAACTTGTTTTATAAAAATCATGATTCCGTATAGAACATTAACTAAAGTATACGGTATGTCCTTTCCGTGCATGATAGGTGTGTGCCAATTCCTGATGTGGAAATGGAATGTTCCTTATGGGACGATGCGGAGGGGTACCCTAACCGGGAAAAAACGTCCGTAACATAAGATTTTATGTTTGTTACCTCATAACTTTTGACTAGGTGAATCGATTTTGATGATTCTTTTTTTATTAGAAAGCTGACGCTTGCCGTGTGGTCTCATTTCAATTTAGTCCAGTTCTGATAATGGTATCCATGAAAAAATCATATAAGCCTTTAATTTGCATTAAGTACGTGCGCGACAAATAGAACTCAATATCACGCCAACCGATTTCGATGATTATTGTTTTTAGTGATACCCGAATAATTATTTTCTTTATACCTCGAATAGAACTTAAAATGAATATTTTTATAATTACGAAGTTCGTTCCTATCCGGTGTCTCACGACACCACACATCTTTTTTTTTTTAGGTCAGCTGATAAAACATCTATTTGGCACTCTCGTCTTATTAGTGAAACGATGTCGTAATTTAACATATTTAGTTATAATTCAATTAATTATGTTAAAAGCATCGATGTGCCGCTTGATTCAATAGGCCGACAATGCATATACTCAAATTACGTCGATCAATGCAGGACGAAACGTCAATAGAATTTGCCGTTTGTGTTTCTGTATAATGAAATTGCAACATCGAGTATTTGAAGACCTATCACAAAAATTATTTACACTTAGTTAATGAAGTATTAGGAATGGTAAAACCGTGGTGTCTTTTTCAATCGCGTTCGAAAGTAGCTGCTAATGGGAACTACAAGATACTTTGTAACTATTAGTAGGCGACAATTAAGTAGTATAGTTTAGATATTTCTTACTCTTCATACTCTTTAGTTTTTTAATGATCAGTAGCAAATCAATCATGTTATTTTATTTCAAGAATGTCAATGTAATATAACGTTATCTTTATGTTGATATTTTTAATGTTTAGCATAGTCGAACACGCGATAAAGTTTATTTTATTCTTCTTTTCTTCATATGTATATCGCTAGCTAGCTATAACACCGCACATAAGCCCGTGTATTCTTATAAAACATTTCAATAAATATAAGTCTTATAAAAAGTCGCAACAACTACATAACGTAGAATGAATTTCCCGAAATGTTGCGTAGTTCATGAAAAAAGTTGAAGAGTTTTTGTGGCAAACGCTTGTATGACGATCAAGTGACAACACGTTGTTAAGAAACACGAGCTTTATTGGTACGATAAGCCGTGCAATTCTGCAAACATTCCAATTGTCTGTCGAAGCACTCGGCTATTACGATACGATATTATCTACGCACAGAGTAAGTAAGTACTACGCAGAGGCTTTTCAGTCGTATGTAGGTAAAACATAGGTATTTGAAATTATATGTAGGTATAACTTGGCATTGGGAATTAGCGTTAAGATTACCCGACTGCGGCAGTATCAAAGAAGGCGATTTAAGCATGTAGTATAGGTTATTTACAGTATTAGCACCCAGTGCCATCCATTTTCAGACAAAATTGAAGTCACAATTTTGGTACAAAGGCTGCCCTACCGCTCAAACATGAATCTTTAATTGGTTAGCGGCTGAAAGATAGTCAGCTAAGTGGACTTGTAACTTGCCTAACCGCTAACAATTAAGTGAGAGCCTAGGGTTCATCATTTAGGGAGTTTGGTAGGAAAACATTTCAGTACATTGCTATAAAAGACGGATTATAAAGAAGTAGTGAGTAGCTAGAGGACGCTAGGGCTACGGGGACTACACCTAATGAGATGTAAATAATTATCAAACAAAAATCATTGTCAGTTTTATAATAATAATAATAATAAGCATTTATTCCAAACATAAATTTACAAAAAATTAAACAAAAATAAAAAGAAAAATAACTAGGCTTAACTTAGGCTTGGAAAGGGTTACAGGCTCAGCAATGCCTCACAGTATCGAGACAATCCGTACTGGGGCGCTGATTTTCCGCCGGCACCTGTGGAGAAACGTGCACACCAGCATCAGACCGACCAATCATTATCTGAGCTTAGAATAACAACAATAACTGCAACAACAACAATAAAAACAATGTTTTTTTTTATTGCTTAGATGGGTGGACGAGCTCACAGCCCACCTGGTGTTAAGTGGTTACTGGAGCCCATAGACATCTACAATGTAAATGCGCCAACCACCTTGAGATATAAGTTCTAAGGTCTCAGTATAGTTACAACGGCTACCCCGCCCTTCAAACCGAAACGCATTACTGCTTCACGGCAGAAATAGGCGGGGTGGTGGTATCTACCCGTGCGGACTCACAAGAGGTCCTACCACCAGTGATGCAGTTATTTAATAGATATATGTATTACATATGTATTACATATATCTATTAAATAATAAAAAAATACAATTGCAATGCACAATTACAGCACGGAATAGTTTTTTGATAGCGGCGTGTTCGCAACGCGTCTCAAATTAACGAATTCTCAAACAAATTCACGCGCTACGTACGAGTATCAATGAAACTCATTATCTCGGGCTCGCTCGGCCAGAGATAAGTAATTACAGAGAGAATTGGATTTGTCTATTGTTATCTCGTCTGCTTTGTGCGGTGACTCATTTAATTAAGTAAACACGCTGTCTCTCCGCACGGTTTTCGTATTTGCACTTCAAAATTTGTATTTCTAGTCCAAGGCCTGAAGAACCTTCATTCATGGATGTTCTAATTTCATTAATGAATTGTTTGATGTTTTTACGGGTTTGGAATGTTATGAGAAAATGCGGGCTAACATCGTGAGTACTGACAGTCCAGTTATAATAACTGCTTCTAGCCCACAAACCGCTTTGTAAAACTGCTTCTCAGCAGACATGGGATGGCGGAACTCGTGCACGCTCACGATATGCCCTACGTCCAGGTCTGGGTGTGGTTCGCGAAGCCAAATTCCGTTTTATCTAGGGCAGCCGTGTGATGTGCTCTATTTGGTGGGGTTTGGTAAGTAGCAGCTTAATTAAGACAGATATTTTTGTGATATAAGTGGATACATGACGCTCGCGATCTCATGTCTCCAATATCGACAGATTTGCAAAGGTCAATATAAAGCCAAAAAAAAAATTTAACCTCTAAATTGAAAGCTGTAAAATGATATCCGTAAGATAAACAAATGAAACATTAAAATTGTCGTTATAAATAAATAAACGTAAAATTTAATTTCGTTCATTAAAAATGACAAGTGTTTATTATATTTACCATAATGTTCAGTACGAGTAATGCTAAGAGCTAAACGTCGATAAGACGACTTAGTAAACTAGAATAGTACATATATTATGTATATCGTATAATGAAATTCACTTATTTGTCCGCTGCTAACATAATTATTCAATTTGAGACATCGATAAAGTAGGTCAATTTGTTCGACAAATTAATCTCTGTCAGTGGACGGGCTGTAGGGGGGTGGTTGTCGTCGGTCCGCAAAGAGATTTGGCAGGACTTAACTAGAATATTCTAGCATTTGTAACTTCAAAGGAATTAATCTATTCTTTATTAGGAGATTAACTGACTTTGAATCTACGTATTAGGTACGACGCTCGGTCTAAGCTTGTAATTATGAACATCGATTTAGGGCAGTAGTGTCTTCTATGCATATATTTATATTATCTATTTAGGAAAAGAAAAGAGAAGAAAGCATTATGCGCTTAAGACTGAATTGTACAATAGCCGTGATTACAATGAAACTGCGATTTCAAGAACATGGCTTGTCGAGATATGCCGATAAAGCAATGTAGGTAGTGTAACTTTTATTTTTTCTTTGATATATTTCGTCTTTCTTTGGCATCCTTACAGTCCTCGGCTTCCACAGTTGATTATCCCGAAATCATATTTTCTCGTTTTCTTAAAGAAGCCGACAGAGGTTAGTATTTTCCTCTTACAACAAACGGGAATAAGGAATTACTTTCTTTGCCAGAACGTCGATTGTAATCGAAATGATATCACGAATTCTATAAAGAAATTTGGTTTGTTTTGTTAACTCGTATTTTTCGTAAATAGAATATTGAACAAGCTGAATTTTATATAAATATTTGTTTGCGGTTGCTAGACGAGCTCTTGGCCCATTTGGAGTTAAGTGGTTAGCGCAACCTGGGACGTCACAACGTGACTGAAACTAGCTACTTTGAGTGGCGCAAATCGCAATTGTAATGTGTAACGGTTCTCTTTGAATAGAAATGCAGGACTGTGTCGCATAAGAAACCGACAGGATTGTGGTAGCTATTCGTGTGTGATTCACAAATAATTGAGATAAAAGAATCCGTCACTTACCTTTACAATTATCAATATTGTAAAGGCAAATGTGGGTTGTATCTGTGAACGTGATATTGTTCAGAATTATTGAGTCAGTGGCGTCATAGTCTTGCATTAAATATCGATTAGGTAGGTATGTAAAGTAGGTGGTTTTCTAACAGCAACTTATGGTTTCTTTAGGACAATAACGTCTGATCGCGCAACCTAGTGACAAACTTCAGATAAATTATTATCGATTAAATCGCAAGCGTGTCTTAATCGTTTGCCTCTCAATACAAATACGATACGATACGACAAGTGATTTTTAAATTCAATTATTGGTAACACTGTTAGTACATTAGAAATAATGAACTTTTTTTTTACGTGATAGAAATAGACAGTGACGGCGGTACCAACTCGTGAAGGTTTCCATCAAACTCCAAAGGAATTGATTACGCAAATTATTTGGTCATTTAAACGAAACGCATTCTTTTGAGCCTTAATGCTATAATAAAAATTACAGTTATAATGTAAATTACAGTTAGAAACCGGTATTCGTGCGTTTAATGTGTTATCTAATTAGCAGATACTGATGAAAGATTTCGGGCGAAGATAGATAGCGTAACCGAATTTTTATAAAACATATCTTTAATCACATTCTAGATTACGAATAAGTCAGAAATATACAATAGAAAAAATATGATTACAGAACAATAGCGAAAAAAAGCAGATAATTGTATCAGATGAGATGCATAGATTATGTTAATTCAGTCGTATTTTCCCGCGCGATGACATCATACTGTCTTTGCCGCGTCCGCGCGCGCCATGCATCGCATGTAGCTTCCGATTGATATTAATTAACGTTGCCCGATAAGTGTTAATGAAATAACTGCTAATTTGATTTAACGGCCAATGATCTACGCTTCTGAGTCGTTCATTACTATCTAGTTGTACTCCGGTCGGTGCTACCTGGGTATATAACATTACTAAGAAATCGTGTGGTGTGGTGTCCTTACAGTTTATATTGTCAATGTGAGTGCACCAGCGTCGGGTAGACTGTCAATAAAACTGCTTCGAACTTACTAAATTAGCATATCTAATAGCATTATTAAAACGTTTTTATTGAGTACAAAATTATTTTTTGTTTCATGTTGTCAAAGGCAAAGGTTTCCTACAAATTTAAACGGCTAAATTCTATTATTTTACAAACCATATTAATGATAATAACCATAACCTACAAACGAAATTACATTCAGAATACAATAAAATGAAATATCCGTCGCTTATATTCATAATTAATAGGAAGTGCGTGCCTGGAATACAATTATCTATGTTGATTCTCTCATCTCACTTGTGTCTGTAAACGGGTCATATATTGCGTATTGTCTGTGCCGCTCCGGACAATGCAGCCAGCGTACGATTTATGAATACTAATTTGTAAACGGAATCGCTATAAACTAAACGTTAGTTTAATAAAATATATTGAAGGCTCTTTATATTCAATACAAGATTGATCGCTCCCGTAACTTGATTATCCGACTATGGCAAAGGAAGCTTTTGCAGGATATTTGATGGGTAGGTGTAATTTAAGTTAATATGTAGTGTACGTAAATCTAACTTAAAATATAAAATAGGACCTTTTTCCTCAAATCTGTTCGTAGTGTTAATGTATCTAACTATGCCAAACATTTTTCTATTGATAATTATTTTTCTGTTTTCCACGTAGGTATGTGTTGGTTCCGCTAATAATAATAATTACAGAAATGTAAAATAAAATCGTTTCTTGGAATCATATTATTTGCCAACGTAATATTTAAGAATCGATGATACCTTTACTCAAGCGACACGTGGGCGGATGGGTCTTGGCATTTCGTAAGAAGGGAGCTCAAGCTATCTGTGATATATCGTGAGAGGGTGTGGCCCACTGGCATGACCTTTCTACTTTTAGTGACATATGGGCAAACGGCTGACGAGCTCAGGGCGTATCTAGTATTAAAAGACATTCCTACATATACATTTGTATATATCCGTCCAATAAGGTCGGCATCGCCTAATAATCTTGCTAGATTTCATTTCATATTACTAGGTTAAAGTGGTGGCTAAGCACGCATCACGAAGGAATTTCACAAATTCAATTTTTGTAGGATAACTAGTTTTTGTTGTTGTCAATTTTGCAATTCCTCCTCCTCCTCGCATCGTTTTCCTCATTACTGAGGGTTGCGACTCCCCCGCTGCATCAGTTTCTCCCGTACGATTTCCCTCCATCTGCTGCGATCCTTAGCTTCATGAAGGGCATTGTGGAAGTTGATGTTTAGAGAAGATCTTATTTGGTCCGACCATCTCGTGGGACTGCGTCGTCTGGGACGTTTGCCATCTATCTTTCCTGTCACCATCAGCTATTCTAGATTGTGACCCTCTTTACGAGCAATATGTCCGAAGAATTCCAGCACGCTACGAAGGCATATAGTGGAAAGTTAGTTTAGTTTTGATATGAAGCTCTCTCAGAATAGACACGTTGGTGCGAAAGGCGGTCCATGGAATCTCTAGGATTTTTCTCCAGCATCACATTTCAAAGGCGAAATTCAAATTTTGCAATTAAATGTAGTTACTTCTATACAGAGTAATCGCAAATTTGAAGTGAGATTTCAAGCGCCGCCCTAAACAGCAAATGAGCGGACGTTTCTCGAATATCGATAATTCAGAGAGTTCCTCTTCACTTAGTTACTGTAGGTACTTTGAATTTCGATCATAATATAATCACTTGAGGCACCTTCTGATTGAAAGGCAATCTTTCAGTTTTGAATATCGTATATTCATATTTTTTTGTATTATTTCGATAAATTATTACGCATATAAATACCTAATGTTCCAGATTGTGCGTCTGGCTATCTATCCCATGGAATATTGTAGAATTTGGAAATATTCTACTTTGATAGCACAGAATATATAATACAATAGTTAAATAGATGACCTAATTATTAATGCGATTCTGTATTTTTGGATGTATGTCGTATATGTGTATATAATGTTAGACATATTTAAAGCAACTGTTACGGCTTAATCTCGCCTTTATTATTTCCATCGTCTCAATTACTTTCCAGTTTTGAAGTTCACAGTTCACAGACGGGCCAAGTGCTATTAATTTCTAAGACTAAGACTTGGTGTTATTTGTCGACAATCGAACATTATGAATTGACAATTGACATTTAATTTTATTGACATTACGTTTCTTATTCATTTATTTATTTATTTATAACTTCATAAACTAGAAAGTATAAAGGCGGACTTAATGCCATAGGCATTCTGTAACAGTCTACCTTAGGGGAGTGCAGAGATGAAGCTTGGTAGGTGTAGTGTGAAGGTTACTTAAACATATGTGTATATATAACATACATAATATTTATAGATACAAATACTCGTAATTAAATAAATACATATACATAAATATATACATATCATAATAATATACATATAAAAACACATATAAACAAATATTATCAATTAGATGACTCTGCTAACTCTCTGAGAAACAGTTCTCGAATCTTCGTCTTAAACGCTTCACGTGTAGTGGCCGACCTTATTTTGAGTGGGAGCGCATTCCATAGGAGAATAGACTGAATAGTGAATGAAGAATGTAAAAAGTCAGAACTATGTGGACAATTTGTGAACAATTTCTTGCAATGCATGAAATTGGATCGCTGTTAAAGATAACAAATTTTGGTACACTGAAGCAAAATGTGAGCAGTCGAACGTAGTGTATGTCAAGTTAAGATTTCATTTCATTTTTAAGGGGTGATCTTCGAAAATAGTTAATTGTTCATGTACAAGCATTTGCTTGACTTGTTTTGAAAAGTACAACTTTGCAAATGGCCTCAATTGTCATAACTAGAAAATAATTATTAAACTTGTTCAACTTCTTTTTATCCTTAATTTACTTCTTCCTTTTTATCTTCCTCCTTTCCTTTAATTATCAAAAATACAATCGTTTTGGGAAAGGGTTTATCTTTATGTACTTGTGTCTCAGTAATGTTATCTATATCTGTATATACTAATACGTGAAGCAAAAAATTTGTACTCTTTTTACCAAAATTGCGGAGGAGTACGGGGGAGTAGTAGGAGTGCAATGTGTTAATATTTTTTCAATTATACATGAAAAATACATGAAATTAATAAAAAAAACATTACACACACTACTATATATTTTTACACAACACACACACATACATATATATATATTTTCTATACTTTTTCTAACTGTTGTTATTGCTTCTTCTGGGAGACCACTAGTACTCTTTAAAGTACTCATCATAATCATTATCCTGCCCTTCTCCCAGCTACCTGGGGTCGGCGCAACATGTTTTGTCCTTTCATACTCTTCTATCATATACCATTTCTTCGCTCACTCCCCTCTTACCCATATCGTCTTTCACGCAATCCATCCATTTTTTCTTAGGTCTACCTCTTCCTCTATATTCTTCCACATTCATAGTTAACATTTTCTTACCAGCCTCATTTTCATTTCGTCTCATCACATACCATCCCAAACGCGCACTTCTCAGCTTCTCTGTCACAGGTGCCACTTTCAGACTTCCTCTAACATATTCATTCCGTATTCTATCCATTCTCGTTACTCCACACATCCATCGCAACATTCGCATCTCTGCTGCATGCAAATGCCTTTCATCTCTTTAAAGTACTATTTTCCGCAAATCTGTTGGAGTTTTAATAAATATTTAAAAAAACAAATAAAAATATTCTACAAATCTGAGCAACGTAACGTGCGTGTTGTACCGCATTAACCTATATTCAGCTCAGCACGGTAACACATTTGGTTAAGTTAAAGATAACGCGTCACTTCTAACTACTAACTAGGAAATTTTGAAATAGCTTTGAGCAAGATTATAAGTATTGCCCAATGAATCCGTGCCTTGAAGGTCGAGATCGTACTAATGTGTAATCAGATGTTGTGGGGCGTCGTCAAAAATAAAATGTGTTTTTAATACACCCAAACCTCGCGGTACCATATGCGAATTAAGTCTCACCATTTAAAAACATTATTTGAAAGATCCTTCCTTAGCCCTAAGCATCCGTGAACACTGTATATTACTTAAAATATTCCTGGTATATTACTGGTGGTAGAATATCTTGAGTCCGCACGTGTAAGTACCACTGGTTGAAATCGCGCTTTTCACTTTATCCACTTTTGTAAGTAGAGGTTATAATTAAATTGAAATCTCCAGCACGCTCTCGAACGGAAGCGCAGAATTACTTAATATAATAGAATATAATTACTTAATAGAGTAGAGTTACTTAATACTCTTTTTCTGGTGGTAGGACCTCTTGTGAGTCCGCACGGGTAGGTACCACCACACTGCTTACTTCTGCCGTGAAGCAGTAATGCGTTTCGAGTTAGGTGACGGTATTTACGTCGTAGATGTCTATGGGTTCCGGTAACCACTTAACACCAGGTGACCTGTGAGCTCGTCCACCCATCTCAGCAATAAATATAAAACAAATTAACAAAAAACTGCCCAGCGCTTGCAGATGATCACTTCGTATGCCTACTTTCGGCCCACCATGACCACCGCTGGGCTACAAGCGCTGACGTCATCATCTGCAAGCAACTTATCGCAGTATTAATGATCAGTAGTAATGTCTTCATTTAGTCGTTTGGGTCACGGCCGGGTCGCTGGCACCGGTCCACGCACGCCTGCCAACTAGAGCACTCTACTTTATCTACGACCTTCCGTTTAAAGAGCTATCCGTTATTAATCATGGCGACATTCTGTTGTTTTTAATATGGCAACATTAGAGAACCTGAATTTCAATTTCGGTCTATGGAATTTTATTCGGATTAATTTATTTAAAACTAAACATGTTGTACTGTGGTTTTTTAAATTGGTAAGTGCCCGGTGTGTAGTTTAATCAGAACACTACAATCTTGTGAAGCGAGTCGAAATATTTTATCGATTTGGTAAAAGCACCATGCTAATGAGCAGCGGCGTATTTTAGGATTCAGTGCCTTGGGCTTGTAAGGTTTGCCACCCTGTAAATTTACGGAAAAAAAATCAACTTTTCATTACTAAATGAAGTCCTGCAGTGTCCTGTTGTAGGCTGGAAATAAGAGTGATATATGAATAAACTAAAGTTAATTTGACAAGTAAACGAGTTTTAGTTGAATGTAATGGTGAAGGTAAGTTTTTATTTAATTGAACTTCAGGCTCGTACGGTCAAAGCAAAACTGAGCTTGAGGTGGTACGGTTTGCGCCGTCTCTCGGGGTCAGCTAATGAGTCGTTACGAATAAAAATCCCTGCCTATCTTATCGGTGATCACGGCATATCAGCGGAGATAGATCCAGGAGCTACCTAGGTAAACCTCATTCTTGTTTGCTAAAAATAATTTGAACTAAACTTGGTAAATAATAATACCCAGTAGTGAAATATGTCTAGGTTCAATTAATAACTAAAATAAGGGAAATGACTCTATGAAAGAAGATGTTCAAAAATCTGAAGTCGTGTTTGAGCCAGATACCAGATCTGCAGATGTTTGTTCCGCGCATCTGTGGCCCGAGGCCTTCTGTAGTACGATGGCACCTCAAGAAGATAAAACTATTGAACTAAATCCAAAATCGTGGGGGCTGTTTTAACAACACACGAGCGTCTTATTTATTGCTTAGATGGGTGGACAAGCTCACAGCCCACCTGGTGTTAAGTGGCTACTGGAGCCCATAGACATCTACAACGTAAATGCGCCACCCACCTTGAGATATAAGTTCTAAGGTCTCAAGTATAGTTACAACGGCTGCCCCACCCTTCAAACCGAAACGCATTACTGCTTCACGGCAGAAATAGGCAGGATGGTGGTACCTACACGTGCAGACTCAAGACATTCTACCACCAGTAATATTTTGAGTAATATACAGTGCTCACGGATGCTAAGGGCTAAGGAACTTTCAAATAATGTTTTTAAGTGGTAGGGTTTAATTTGCATATTGTATCGCGAGGCGTGGGAGTATTAAAAACACATTTTATTTTACCTACCTACTACCTAGGTGATACCTTCCCGTACGAATTCACAAGAGGTCCTACCACTGGTAATTATGTAAACTATAATTTTGCGGGTTTGATTTTTATTACACGATGTTATTCTTTCACCGTGGAAGTCAATCGTGAACATTTGTTAAGTACGTTTTTCATTGGAAAAATTGGTACCCGCCTGCGGTATTCGAACACCGGTGCATCGCCAAATACGAATGCACCGGACGTCTTATCCTTTAGGCCACGACGACTTCAAACTCTTTCTACTTCCCTACTACCCTGTCTATTTCTACCGTGAGATAATTATGCGGTCTGGTTCGAACAGACTATAATAATAATAAAGCCTTTTATTCAGACAGCAGATATACATTTATGTTCCTGCACTTATACTGATACAATATATGCATTTTACAAAATTAAAATAGTTCACGTGTTTGGTATTTCCAGTTGGTAAAGGCCTCCTCTAATCTACTCCGTTCCGATCTCTCTCTGGCTATCTTACTCCATGTTATGCCTGCAACCCGCCTGATATAATCGTCCCATCTTTTTTGTTGTCTGCCTCTTTTCCTCTTGCCTTCCCTTGGGTACCGATGTGCAGTTATTTTGCTCCATTTTTCCTTTACTCTGACCATGTGTACCCCCCATTTCCATTTTAGCCTTTTTTTTAGGGCTACGTCTTGTAACTTAGTCATTTTCCTAATGTTAATGTTTCTTATTCTATCCTCCCTTTTTACTCCTATCATGCTTCTCTCCATTGTTCGTTGGTAAATAGCACTTTTATTGGTTATATTTTTTGAACGGAATGGAATTGAATTTTATTTGTAATGTTTTTTGGTTCAAACATACTGCAGCTCTAAAAAAAAAAGAAACAAAAAATATCCAATCTTTTTGTGGAAAACTAACTAACCTTCCCGGTCCAATTTTCCCACAAAGCGACTGCTAAGTTGACCGTGTTATCGGTTTTGACATTGTGGGCTCCAATTAGATGTTTCCTTTGATCCGACGTTCCCCTGACTCCGGCTGACATGTATTCAGTTTCGTTCTAACTTTATCTCGTTCTGCGGCACCATTCAATGTAGACAATGGAATATGTTCTTTCTTTTAAATTCTATCTATTTATCTTGTTTTTAAATAAGATACCACTTGAATTATAGGACAAATACCACAGGTTTTTTTCCTTTTTTCTCTCTTTTTTTGTTAGTGTTAAGTGGTCACTGGAGCCTATAGACATCCACAACGTAAATGTGCCACCCACCTTGAGATATAAGTTCTAAGGTCTCAAGTATAGTTACAACGGCTGCCCCACCCTTCAAACCAAAACGCATTACTGCTTCACGGCAGAAATGGGCAGGGTGGTGGTACCTACTCGCGCGGACCCACAAGAGGTCCTACCAGTAAATAGTAACATAAAGTAATTTGTAACATAAAGTAGGTAAGTTTTTTATCATCTGTTTTTGAACAACGTACAATTCAATTCTATTCAATTCAATGCTAGTGAGGCGAAGGACGGTCACACAATTTTCGTTAATACTATGTTCTGGATTTGCTTTATTTCAAATTGAAATCACGTAAATTGGAATGTGTTTTCACTAACGAGATTCTCCCTATATTTTCATTCTCATTGATATCAATTATGGCGGCCTCAAAAGATCCCCTCCCTGTATGTCAAGGTAAGTTAGTAAATATTGGCAATACAAAGAAGGTCCCATTAGTTAAGTGCACACTTTCCACTTATTTGCACGCGATTCTTAAACTATGCAATGATTCTTAAACAATGTTGTTGCGTCACACACGACAATAATGTACAGATAACTGATTACTATTGTAAGTAGACAATTCGGCTGATGATACACAGGGCCCATAGAAGACGAAAAGCTCATGTCTATTTTGAGACGTCGCAGGGCTCGTGATGTATCTTTAATTTTTTCAAGACACGAAATAAATAAAAGTAAAAGTAACATCTCTGCACCTGGTCGTTTGGTGATGTGTCGCGGCCATTTTATAAAATGGCGTCGCGTTTTAACAGCTGTTAGTATTTTTTGAAGGATCCGTACTAGAATACTAACTAAAGCATTTATTTCTTAGTCACAAGCGGGAAAAAGTTGGAATGGATTAACCCTTTAACCATCATCTAGTTGATTGTTTTCAATAGGTTATTTTATTGTTCCTAATGTTTCCAAGCTTGCAAGCAAGCAAGCAATGCTTTGTGATTGAATTTCATGAAATTTACAATTTTCGAGGCTTAAAACGCTTGAGTTTACAATGAAATAATCATAGATTTATTTAAATAATATTGCAATTCGATAAATTCTTCTCTCGATAAATTAAATTTTTAATTTATTTCCAAAGTTTCCTTTCTTGCACATTAACAAATTGCTGCTCTAAAATCACAGTTTAATATCGTTTTAATACATAATGTAATCCATTTATATTTAACGCTTAAAAGCGCAATCGCGTGTTAATTCAGACCTTGAAGTTGAATGTTGTCAGAGCACACTGTGACTGTGTGGGCTCGTGAGGATTTATACCACGAGGCTATCATATGGCTATCGTACCATAGTGCAATTAATGATTTATATGCGCGGATATAGGCAGGCCTATGGCTTAATGAAAACGAATATGTAGGATACACAAATAGGCATTAAGATCTGGAGCAAATAATGAGTTGGATGGATGTATTCGTGTCGTCTCGTGCATGAGCTCCCGTAAACTACTCAGCTGTTAAGTTAAAATTCCTAATTACTATGAACAGAACTGAAAAAAACTTACTCAACCACCGGACTGTAACATTCGTGACATAATAACCCCATCGATTCAAGGCCTTAAACCGTCCTTGACACAAAAGACAAATTTGGCGTAACTCCAGTGACAATTCGTGAAGCATCGCCAAGACATTCCTTTCTTCGATATTGAGATTTTTTGAGGCGAATGACCTCATATCGGAAGTATTTTGGCCGTGACCTCGGCTGATAGATGTTTATGTTAAGTTTGTTTTGTTCTTTGTGTGATCTTTAAATTTACTCTTGTTTACTTTTGCGTATTATTGTACGTATTTCATAGAATTTTGTTAACGTGTTGTGAGGCCGAACGGGTTGAAACCACAGCACAGAATATTCCTTTGGGACAAAAATATTCAGTCTTTACTGATGGTAGGAGGTGTTGTGAGTCTGCACGGGTAGGTACCACCACCCTGCCTATTTCTGCCGTGAAGCAGTAATGCATTTCGGTTTCAAGATGGAGCAGCCGTTGTACTGTAAAGAAATTACTTAAAAGTGACGTCAGGGGATGGGTGACGGCATTTACATTGTACATGTATATGGACTCCGGTAACCACTTAAGACGGGGTAGGCCGTGAGCTCATCCACGTATTAAAGCAAAAAAAAAATTAAGAGTACAAGAAACATAGAAGTTTACCGCCGACGTTATGATATGAGCTCGTCATAGTAGGTGAAAGTAAACAACGATATTGCTGCTGTCCACGGGCAACAGTAATATTTATCTAATCGGTCCTATTACCGTCCGTCTCTAATGTGTATATAAAAAGTATGAATGAACTATTTATATTAATAATCCGAGTACGATAAATGTTAACATTGTTTTAATTAAGTCTAATTAATTTAATAGAACCGTTAACTTTTATCTTTATAACAATAGCGATAGTGTTTTTATATAATTTAAATTAAATACATTTAATGAAATGGAATTCGACAAACAAGCCCATCACTGTTAAATCACTTTAACCACGGACATTCACCGTTTAACTTGAGTGTGGAACTGTTTTATAACAAAATCACACACATACAAATACACACAAATTCTGGTATGGCCGCACTAGTGATGTCTATGGTGCGGTTGGCGGCTGATACTCCGAGTGTGGAAGGAAATAGGTGATTACGGCCAATCAGAAAAAAAATGTTAGCAAGAGCCATATACATCTTAATAACATCTAGAACATGGAAAACCACATAGAGACCACATAGAAAAACTGTGATTTTTCTTTCATCGTACCACTGATTCTTGTCTTTGGATTTTAGTGACATTTAAATTTACACAATGTGAGTGGACGAGTGTTCACAAATCGTTCATTAAAAGCGATGTTATGCTGGGATGGTACTTTGATTTTAAAGGTGTAGATGCATTATGTAAATATTAATATGCGCGCATACTTGTAGGGTACTGTACTGATTACACACATTGGGAGAAGTGTTGGAAGAGTGTTTTGCTTAACGGTCAAAATGTAGGAAACTTATGAGATGAATGAACAATAGTCTTCATAAGTCAAAGATCCTTAAACAAATCAGACACGATAAAATCTGAAGGGCTAATCGCTCTCAATTAGTTTTGGGCATTAGTTAAATTTTTGCCTTTCAAAATGGAAACGGATTAATAGCGACGCTGTTAGCTAAACCGCCGACCATTTGTATCAGTCATCTTACAGATGTTACATAAAATAGTAATTTGGACATTAAAATTCAAGTCCATTTCAAAATGATCTTAAATAATTCTTAAAGAAAAATCAATAATATCAGCTGGGTCTTTTCTTCTTGACTGTACCCCACCATTCTTCTTTTTCATCGTTTCCTCACTGCTGAGGATCGCGACTACATGTGACTTTTCTCCATAGTATTCGATCATGGGTGGCACGGACCACACGGACTAAGTACCATCAACCGCTCCTTTAACCATATGGGTATCATAATTATAAAAGTTTATTTTGTCTGAGATCTTCGAGAGAACGATAATCCTTGAATTTCCAAATAATGATATGAAGTATATGTGTAATATGAGTCGTCTGCTTCGAGTAAAGGACGAGGGAGGCGGTACCAGCAACACTAGGAGCTACACGTATCTTCTGATCAATAGATCGGGCAAACTATCATCGTGTAAGAACGTCTGGCCTGACATACGTTATCGAATTAACCCCACTCAAACTCAGAGCGGTTGCAGACTAATTGAACAAGCTCTAGACCGTTAATTTAATAAATCAAACTATTATCGCGCGGTGTAATAAAGTAACTACATTTTTATGTGGGTAGATAGCGGGAGTGACATTGACATGCTTTATTATAGAGTAAACTTGTAGTGTGTAGGTAGGGTGTGTGAATGACATTAAAAATATAATTCAGGTACTCCTCCTCCGTGCGTCGTATTCCTCAGTGCTGAGGATCGTGACCTTTACGGAGCACTTTTGTTAGGACTATGTTCCTCCATTCACTCCTGTCCTCCGCGTAGTGGATAGCTGGATTATAAAGTCGTCTTAATCTGATCGGACCAGCGCATGGGACTACGCCCCCTGGGCCTCTTTCCTTCCACTTTGCCGGTGATGAGAAGTCTTTCGAGATTTTCACCCTTTTTCCTCGCAACGTGACCGAAAAACTCTAAAATCCTACGTAGGCAAATGGTGGAGTCTTCAGGAGACTTCAGAGTCTTGATTGATGCGTTTGTCCGGTACGCCGTTCAGGGAATCCGCAGAATTTTCCTCCAGCACCACATCTCAACCGCGTCGACCCGACTTCGATCAGTCTTCTTCAGGTACTATATCAGGTATAATACAAAACGCAGAACTAAGTTTTTTGAGCGGCTCAGATACATGTTGACAAACAAAAAAATTATATCACCATTAACTAAACGTTCTAATCCCTGTTATCATCGTGCGACCTTCCCACTTATCGGCTGGCTCTGACACTGTTGCAATGAGTGGGTACAATTATTGAATTCATTTTTTAAATAATTTTGGCTCATTATCGCTGACAACATTGCTTTGCACCAGAACTAAGTATATCCATGATCCTGAACAGGCCTCTTTGTTGTGTCTGCGCTCGGCCACCTGTTCTGGGGAAGTTGGGAAGGCTTCTAGGCCATCAAATACTCTTCCATGTTAAAAAAAACATTGTGGGTGTTCAACACAACTTTCTACCATTTCCTTTTCATGCATTCACTGACCTAATATCTTAGGTGAGTAGTCAATATATTAGATGTACTGACTCTTATCGGAGCACATGACTGCTTAAACAAGCTCTACCAGTAATTACTGGGAAAACTAAAAACATTTTGTGACACTTCTGTTCGCCCGTGGGTTGTAGAAAGGATCCTCTGAAGAATTGGGACTAAATTTGGGTCGCCAGACAGTAAGTAAATCGAGTTTTGTCAAATTGACGTGGGTGGGTAGACTGTGGTGAACTAGGTTCGATAAGTAAGCTCCAAATTAATAAACTTAATTGTCCCAAAGTCCATATTATCATTTGTTTTGTATACACCTTTTTTATACCTCTAAATAGTATTATACTTAGTATACATATAAATTTAGTATTTTTTGTCGGCAAAGACAACAATCTATAACAATGAATCTAATATAATGTCTATAGATATTCGGTTCGCATAATATTTGCTTCTTGCACTTTAGAAGGCTTCATCACTGCAGATTTGACTACGATTAATTCGGTCTTAGAAACAAAAAACTTCAGAGGTGTCAAGGGACACCTGGATGGAACGAAGTTCCTTTCGATTAATTAGTGAAGGAATTGTAATTTTTTTTTTAAGATATAATAATAAATTACGGCATTATGAAGAAGAAAAAGACAATACTATGAACTAAATTACTATTGTTGAAACGCTATCTCGAGAAACTGTACTCATTACGCGGACCAATCGGATACGAACAATGTCACGCGATAAGCGCCTACACGTTGATTGGTCAGAATGACGGATCTAAAAAGTGTCGTGACAACTTTTCGTAAGAATTTTTTCCGTCTAGCCCTCTTTCACAACGCGCGATAAGGAACTTCGTTCCAAAAATGGTTTAATGATTGACCGACAATTAACTTATAGTGGAATCATTTTTCTTTTCCCCTACCTATTCGCTAGTAGCCTAGGAGCCTATTCCAGCTACGCGCGGACGAGTAGGTGAGCTCACGGGCTCAACCTGAGGGAATTTGCTAACACCAGCCCTAGTAAGAGCAGTGCTACGCAGAATCTACCACCGGATCGGAACCGCGACCCACTGAGAATATCCGGCGAGAAACTCAGTGGGCTGATCATTTATCGGTTACCGAGATAACAATAACGTGTTCGAAACTTTGGATAATGTAAAGTGGGTTTCCCTCATTTTACGTATGTACATTTGTAACCAGGACACATTCAATACCTTCCACCCGCCTTAAACATAAAATGTAAGTGTTTTGAATAAGATGATCCCCAACTACATTCGTTCTAGAGAATCTCTTTGCATTACTCTTCAAACGTCGAACCATGAATCTTAATAGAATTTCCTTCTATTTCATGACTGAAGTTCGATATTCGCCTCCGATTTTGTTTCATTTATTATTATATTTATCAAGTTATCCGTTACTGGCATGACTAGTTAATGCTATGTTTCCCTGAGATTGATGTTTGCTGTAGCGACATCTGCCGACTAATTGAAGAGACACGAGTGCACCATTGAGCAATAAGTTTAAGGTTTTTCTAAAATGCTTTTCTAAATCATAGCATTCCGGCCGAGTGGTATATCGAGGACACATTGGATTGGCTGAAGATCTTTCTCTTGCAATTAAACGACGAAATTAATATACTGGCAGCCTGCGATTGAACCATTGGATTCCTGCAGCACCAGTGGACTCTCAACATCGACACCCACGTTGTCCTCACACCCACACCTCAACGCAGTCACCGCTATACAAAGTGGCTCGATCTCCGATCTCGGAGGGTCTCGCAGGGGGCGGGCCTAATTGGATTGAAACAAATATTATCACACTCGTTCGAGCCGGAACGTAAATGGCAAAAATACGTCGGAAGTGCTTCAAGACGTATTGACTCTTTCCCACTAAGAAATCGTTTACCGAACTTCCATGACACCTAAATATACTCCGGGATAGTGCTTATTTTTATTTTTTATTTTTTTATTGCTTAGATGAATGGAAGAGCTCACAACCCGATGTTAAGTGGTTACTGGAGCCCATAGACATCTACAACGTAAATACACCACCCACCTCGAGATATAAGTTCTAAGGTCTCAGTATAGTTACAACGGCTACCCCACCCTTCGAACCGAAACGCATTACTGCTTCACGGCGGAAATAGGCGGGGTGGTGGTACCTACCCGCGCGGACTCCCAAGAGGTCCTACCACCAGAATTTTTTTTTCCTTCGGACTCCCAAGAGGTCGTACCACCAGTGTTTAATGACAAAAAAAAACTGTAATAGGACAACACGAGTTATATAAGCTACCCAGATACCATTAACAAAATAGCCCAAAAAGTATTTATATCTATCAATCTGAGAAATTAGTAAAGGATTTATGAAATAACTAGAGCGGGCCCGCCAGATGTTGTCCTGTATACAAGTCTTAAATCCAATAATTTCAAATTTTTATTATAAAATATTTATTAATTATTATTCTTTTAGTGGACCGATTTGTGATCTAAGCCATCCAGGGCGCCACCCAGACGCATACAAAAAAAATCATTCAAATCGGTCCAGCCGCTTAGGAGTTCAGTGACATACATACGTACCGTAGAATTATATATATAAAGATTAAAACCATCACTCAATCACTATTTTAGGGAAATAATAATGATTAATGTCCTGAATCCTGTCCTGAAAAAAAATGTTTACATTTTATCCGCTTTTGACGTCAAGCGAAACAGAAATTAGAAGTTATGATGTCATGTGAGTAATTTTTATATGTCAGTGTATAATCTATGGTTAGGCCGTTCGTTTTGGCTCCAAATGACGTCACACGTAATGAAGTAGTAGCGTTCACCATATTTTGCGCGGCAATAAATAATCCGGACTGGCTGCAGACCTACATAGCTAGGCAAGATGGATATCTTACCGAACCCTCAACGCCATTCGGTCTAAGCGTCATTCCGCTTAACCCTTTAACTGCCAGGCACTGGTGTCCTACACGGCGTACACTGAAGTAATTATGTCGATAAGACTCGATCCTATTGCGCGTTTCGATTGTGCCGAAAAATTACATACACTTCAATATGTTGTGATATAATGTTTAATAATACGTGAAGCAAAAACTTTGTACCCCTTTTTACGAAAATTGCGCGGACGGAGGAGTATGAAATTTTCCACGCTTATAGAGAATATAGAGAAGAAGTGCACAATGCTAATATTTTTTAAAAATAATGCATAAAAGATACATTAAATCAATAAAGAAAACATTACACACACTACATACCATGTATTTGACGCACACACGCATGCATACTATTTATTGTCAAACTTTTGTTCTTGACGTCTGTTGTCAAATTGAGAATAGATTAAATATTGTTTGNTACATTAAATCAATAAAGAAAACATTACACACACTACATACCATGTATTTGACGCACACACGCATGCATACTATTTATTGTCAAACTTTTGTTCTTGACGTCTGTTGTCAAATTGAGAATAGATTAAATATTGTTTGTCTTTGTTAATATTTTTTATAGTGTAGTCATGGCGAAATTTGTGATTATAGAAGTATAAAATACAATCAAATAGTGTACAAACTTACAATTCCAATTAATTATAGACTAATTTCGACTACTGCGGGACCTCTAGTAATGTTTAATTGCACTCACAGGTTGCCTGGCTGGATTGGTTTGCTATTTTATCGCTTGGTAAGCATTCGAGTGATTAATGAATTTTGACGGTGACGTCTCGGAGGCGGCCCTCTAATTTATTCAACATTAGCAGCCTCCAACTTCGGTGTTTTTAAACATTATTCTTGGACAAACTGAAATCATTGCCATCGGTTCGCAATCGATTCTATTGTGTATTTTGAAAATTAAATTTCAGGATTTGTGTACTTATATTATATAATTAGAAATCACGACTCAAAATATTAAAAAAATATAATTAGAACGATACAAAATACAATTTTCAACAATTATTGATTTTAAATACTAATGACAAAATGTGGGTAACTAAGTTGACACGCGAATGTACAACGTCCGTCTATCCCTGGTGCTGAGATCAGAAAGAGGCCGTGAACGAGGCAATATGTTAGTGGTGTCCTCAACTCTCCTCTTCAACTCCGACCAGTCTGAAGTCGCTGCTGTATTACGTCAGCAGGCCACGCCCACTTCCTAGGTATTCTTTCCTTAGAATATACATTTTATTAATGCAAACCTCTTATAGGAACTTATTAACTTATCGGATTGTCGGAGAAATGCCCCTATATCGTTGAGCCCACAAAAAACATTTATTTGAAAATAGTGGCCTGCTGGTTGGATCTTTTCTGCATAATACCATTGAATTGTTGTTTATGGATTACCCTTATTGGGTCACTGGAACAGTACGGGTTTACGAGGTGCGTCACGGAATCTCATCTTATCCAAACGGCTATGGTTTGTGTTACATTACGTTAAAGGAAAAATTTGTAGGGATTATTTGAGGTGTTAATGGTCACTCTTGATTTGATATGAGAATATGAGTTTCCAGGTAAAATAAGTGTTTAAGCATAGATCTGTGAGATAGGCACGAAACTCGAATTAATTTTAAACAAATCTATAGACTGTATTAAAAATGTTTTTGAAGCTGAACGGTCGATTGTTAATTCGTTCCTTGTGTACGTCTTTTAGGAAGGCATTTAAAAATACTGTCCGCCCTCAGTCACGTCCGTCTTAGTTCTATTTCTTTTCTATGGTTTCTTTTCGAATCACCTGTCAAGTCTCTGTCTTAGTCTATGTCTAGTCGTTGTAGGTCGTAGGTCCTGTCAAAGAGGTTGCACGCCACGACAGAAGCCGAAAAAAGAATAATTACTATTTTAACACAAACGAAGAGTAATAATGCATTTATCAAATTATGTTGCGAAGAATAACATTTTATAGTTTTAGGACTTTTAAGAGAACCGGCTGCTTTATACCCTCACGTTACAGTTAACCAGGGGCGGCACTGAACCGCTTAGTAAATTGATTGGAAGTTAGAATTACTTAAATAAATTCTATTGAACAGAAACAGTTTGCGAGTCCAATGAATTAACTCTGCGGGACGTACACGCCGGCTCGGCTTGGCGCAAGTTTTGTAATATTCTCTGAAATAACTTTTCTTGACAATAAAATTCCTTTTGCAAATTTCAGGTACAACTGATTTAAAATGAAAATACTCCCTTATTAGCATTTCGTAATCACAATTTTGTTTCTTTGTACACAATTTAATTAAAAATCGTTCGTATTCTTTTCGATATGTCAAGTAAAGGTGTCGAATCTACATCACTACATAGTATAAAACAAAGTCGCTTTCTCTGTCCCCATATCCCTATGTATGCTTAAATCTTTAAAACCACACAACGGATTTTGTTGCGGTTTTTTTTTAGTAGATAGAGTGATTGAAGAGGAAGGTTTATATGTATAAAAACATCCATTAAATAGTGGAGAGATCAATAATAAATTACAGTTTCCGAAGCGAAGCGAGGGCGGTCGCTAGTATTATTATGAACTGAGCGAAAAGTGGTCAGTCAAGTGAACACAGTCGGTGTTTCGGCGAGATGTGTTCAGAAATGCTCTTTAGTTTTATAATAATGGGTTTATATAACAGAATGAATAAGCCGCCGACAAAAGTAATTCAGAGCACACTCTTTTAATGAAATTTAGTTCTAAGAACTTATAGCTAATCGAATATTTTGTAATTAGATATCTATGTACATATTAGAAGAAACTGAAACGTTACCTAAACCATAATAATAATATGCAGGACCCTGCAGTTCCTAATTACAACCAGTTAATCCTGTATCTATGATTTATTTTTGAGAATAGTGTTATGTGCTAAACCCAGGAAGAACACAAAGTGTCTACCCCTTAAGTCAACGCAGATATTAACACGATAGTGTAGTTTACATATGGCAATTTAAATTATGATAAAATTAACCGGTTAATATTAATATGTATTAGCTAGATTTTAATAAAATAACAGCGTGCGAAATCTTCTCGGCCAACCAGACATTCGTACCTCAAGCGGAGTCATCAAGAGGTCGTTTAGTAAGATTTGTCCCATGATTGCGGATTAGCTTTGTGTTAAAAGGAAACCTTTCAACGTCCGGGGGCGTGTTCGGAACGCCCGTAAAAAAGTTTAATTGCAAAGCAACAATTGTCACATACATTTTTATAAGTTTTTTTTTGTTTTGGAATGAAGTTCCTTATGGGACGATGCGGAGGGGTAAACGGGAAAGTAACCAGGAGAAAACGTCCGTAACGTAATATTTTATTAGTAATGCACACGGTGTACGACTTAACTTTGTAATAACGTACAAATTAGTAATGCACGCAGTGTACGACTTAACTTTGTAATAACGCACAAAAAATAACTATTTTTATCATTCATTGACAACGATCTCAGAGCGTTCGTTTGCGCAATACGCTAACTCTTATGCAAACAACCGTGAATGAAATGTACCACAATAAGTTCGCACCTTACCGAATGACTGTGGGTTGTTGCGGAACCTCCAGTTTTATTTTCTTTATACCTCGAATAGAACTTTAAATTAATATTTTTATCATAAGGAACTTCGTTCCTATCCGGTATCCCATGAAACCATACATCTTTTTATCTATGGTTGTCAATAATAAACTGTCAGCTACGAGATGTGCATCTTATTTTTTTATTCTAAAATCTACCTCATCAAAACCCGAAATATAAACAAGAAACCGTCTCCTACTAATATAAAAATCGTTATAACGTGGTGTCCTTCACGGGTCCGTGACGGATGAAGCTCTTCAATGTCTAATGACATAGGGGATCCCGATATATCGATCACGCCAAATGGTCCGCCTTAGATCGCGGCGAGCGGCGCTGAGAAATGAATGTTTCGTTTTCCAAACTACATTTCGTTATATGACGCATTTTTTGGGGTTTTTTGAATCATTGTGGTCATCGTCACGATAAAAGGTTTTTCGGTATAATCTCAAATTTTTATTATTAACATCGAAGTCGTCGTGGCCTAAAGGATAAGACGTCCGGTGCATTCGTGTTGAGCGATGCACCGGTGTTCGAATTTCAGGCGGGGTACCAATGTTTGTAATGAATTACGTAATCAACAAATGTTTACGATTGACTTCCACGGTGAAGGAATAACATCGTTTAATAACAATAAAACCCGCAAAATTATAATTTGTGTAATTACTGGTGGTAGGACCTCCTGTGAGGAGACCGCGCGGGTAGGTACCACCACCCCGCCACCTATTTCTGCCGTGAAGCAGTAATGCGTTTCGGTTTGAAGGATGGGGCAGCTATACTTGAGACTAGAACTTATATCATAAGGTGGGTGGCGCATTTCCACTTAATATCAGGTGGTCGGTGAGTTCGTCCACCTTACTAAGCAATAAAAAAAATTTACAAGATAATGATTAGTCCAACGTTTTGTTTTTATGGTGACGGAAGACTCTTGTAACTCATTCATGTAAATATCGATGGTAAGTATTTGATGCTTCTATAATATATTCTCACATTATGAATTTTGTTACCATCGTTAAGATTAAGATGCAATGCATGGTACAAATAATTGGGATGAACCCATGCATCAGCCCAAACCCATGCAACCGCCCGCTGAGTTTCTCGCCGGATCTTCTCAGCGGGTCGCGGTTCCGATCCGGTAGTAGATTCATTCGCGAAGCAATTGCTCTTGAGTTGCTAGGTCTCTTTCGGAGGCGCTCGGGCAGTTGTTAGCAAATCACACCCCCTCCTGGCTGAGCCTTTGCTCGCCCACCTGTCCTGGTGAAACTGGAAAGGCCTCTGGGCCACCAGTAATCTTTCAATCATAAAAAAAATGGGATAAAACGATAATGCTGCCCTGATTTGGCGGCCATCTCAACAATGACGATCAGTGACAAGTCCTGGTATTATTTTCGGTTTTCTCGAATGGTAAACCTAATGGTTACCTTTAAACTATAATGCTTTAAAGTATTCGATACGGCGGTAATAACAGAAAGACAATAACAAACACGAGATTGAAAATTAAATGTAAAAGTACTTTTGATTGAGTAACAAGTCTATCATTGCTATTGCGCTGGTCTTCTGTTAGCACCGGCGGAAGAACTCGGTCCCCAGCGCCGCGCCGATCAAACAATTACTGTACAAGTAACTGTGTCGACTAATCCTGAGCTGGGTATTAATTTAATCAACGTTGTATGCGTTACAAATGGCTTTCTCGATGAATTTAACGGCCGTCTGGTGTAGTGGTAAGTGACATGGTCACTACACAAGGGGGTCGCGGGTTCGAATCCCGCCAAGGGAAGATATTTGTATGATAAATATAAATGTCTTTTCCAGGGTTATGGATGTATATTAAATATATGTATGTGTATAATAAAAATCTTCTATTTATTTTCGTTATCTGGTAACCGTAACACAAGTTCTTTACGAGCTTAGCACGGGACCAGTTAACGTGGCGTGAAGGTTAGTAAAAAAAAATTAAAAAATTACAACTTCACGACCTCATGTTTGAAATGAATAACATTTCGACGGGTTAAATGATATTTGGTTTAAAAAAACTTCTTTATCTATTTGAATGTGGTAAACATAATTGAAGTTCCATTAAAAACATCGAATTGTTGATGCTAATACCAAATAAAAAGGACTTTTAATTACAAAGATAAAGGTCGCGCATTAACCAAAATGTCGCCAATTTTTTATTTATTGTTTAGGTTTTTATTTTTATTTTTTATTGCCCTTGTAGGCAGACGAGCATACGGCCCACCTGATGGTGAGTGGTTACCGTCGCCCATGGACTTCAGCAATGCCAGGGGCAGAGCCAAGCCGCTGCCTACCGCTTAATACTCTCCACAAGCCTCGTTTGAAGAAGGACATGTCATAGCGCTCAGGAAACACCGTGGAGGGGAGCTCATTCCATAGCCNCTGATGGTGAGTGGTTACCGTCGCCCATGGACTTCAGCAATGCCAGGGGCAGAGCCAAGCCGCTGCCTACCGCTTAATACTCTCCACAAGCCTCGTTTGAAGAAGGACATGTCATAGCGCTCAGGAAACACCGTGGAGGGGAGCTCATTCCATAGCCGGATGGTGCGTGGCAAAAAAGATCTCTGGAAACGCACTGTGGATGACCGTAGTGGCAGGTGTGTGGACGAGCTCACAGCCCACCTGGTTTTAAGTAGTTACTGCAGCCCATAGACATCTACGTCGTAAATGCGCCACCCACCTTGAGATATAAGTTCTAAGGTCTCAAGTATAGTTACAACGTCTGCTCCACCCTTCAAACTGAAATGCATTACCACTTCACGGCAGAAATAGCCTTTCACCATCGATTTGATCCGGCGGGTTAGCTTAGCGAGGTAGTCCAATAAGTATATCAATAAAAATTATTTTGTAAAAACTTTCATTGAACACGAAATGTTAATTATCAAACGAACAATTACCATTAATATGTTGATTTTTAGGGATTCAATATTAAATTGTACCCACTCCTAACGTGGGTTGAAGAGCTCACCCCTTAGCTAAGGGTTGTGCTAATAGACGGGTCCAATTCTCAGGCATTTCGACGGGCTTTTTACGATACTCCAAGTCATTCGTTTAATTTGCCACAATTTGCCGAAACCTTTGCTCGGAGCGCCGATGTACTTACTTTGTGACTTGACTTTCGAAGTTTGACCGAAGTCTTGTAATGAAATAAAACTTTGTACATTTCCACTAGGGATGATAATTAAAAGGATTTCAACTTCAAACGGTAAGTTAATTGAACCGCTTAGATAAGTCAGTTGAACATAATGGAGGAGAATCTGATTTTAATGTTGTATAAAAGCGACGAATTCGCGTTACCTCGTCGTACCCGTCGCTGGCGACGAAGGGCTCGACGAGCGAATAAACCCATAGACACAGGCCACTGAGTTTCTCGCCGGATCTTCTCAGTGGGTCGCGTTTCCGATCCGCTGGTAGATTCTGCGAAGCACTGCTCTTGCTAGGGCCAGTTTTAGCAACACTCCGGTTTGAGCCCCGTGAGCTCATCTACATGCTAGGGCGAAGCTGAAATAGCCCCTCAAGGCTATGAGCATAGGTAGGAAAAAAAAAACTCTCGGATCCCTCCAGTATGGGCCGCTCGTCCACCCGTTCAGGCTAAGCGGTGAGGCATCTGAACCAATCGTAATCCAACAAAAACCCAAGAATTACCTGCAGTGACTGACTTTTATCGGCGCCAAACTTAGGCTTAATTACTCTTTGTATCTGTTAGTCTCATTACCGTGTTAGTTTAATTGCTCATCTACTCTATGTTCGCGCGTCGTTTATCTGGTCGAGACGTAGCTCACATAGTAAGTATGGTTATCGGTTGCTTCATTGTTATGTGAGGCGATGGAATGTTGCAAAATCTTGTCACCTAGGCAAATGTTTCCAATATATATTTCAAGGAATTTATGTTTTACCATAATGTGTAGCGTTGGTAGATCTATCACGAGGTGGATCGACAACCTTTTGAAGGTCTCGGGAATCCACTGGGAGCAGGCAGCGTAGGATCCATCATTATGGCGAGGCTTGAAGGAGGCTTATGTACAGCAGTGGACGTCTGTGGACTGAAATATAGATAGATTATTAGGTAGATACAGTTAAGACGACGCATGGATTTTTAATAATTGTATTTCACTTAAACGCAGTTGAGCTTTGACTCGTCTGCTAAAAATGGAAGTTAAAAACAATCTGTTCGAAATTTCTTATCTCGTAGTGTAGCCGTACGAAACACTTTGTGAAATAAAGTTTCAAGCCAACTCTGACTCTTGATATCGCATTTAGTATCGCAGGCTCAATTACAAATTCTCCTCGTCGAGTCTTGGTTCTATATACAATGTGTTCCCCAAGAGTGTTGTCTGCAATTTAACTATTTCAGATCACAGACGACTCCGAAGTGAGCTGTTACAGCTACAGATCTGAATAAACCTTTGATTTAACACTTGAATAACCTCAGCTGTCGCATGTGGAACTCGAATCATCAAGTTTTGGTCGTTTCACTGGAAAATAAGGTTCAGTTCGTCTGTTTCCTGATCCGATGTATTGTACAGGTCACATGGCCGGTCTCTACAAGACCGTTTGATCTCGTTAAGTCTTATCGTGCAACACTTCACACGAGTGTGCTTCTGCAGCGCCAGCGATAGAGGCAGAGAGCGAGGAAAGCGCCCGGGTGCGAGAAGGTCCTTCTTTGAGCATAACTCCCCTTGCACGAGTGTCCGGCTTGGCAACATAATTAATTTATGAATATTGTAATGCGATATGGAACTATTTCATTGAATTAAATTAGGAAATTAATGTCGACGATATAAAATAAGTAACTGACAATAATTTGTCTCCGGGTTACATTCGCATTCGCGGTGACCTTTGTGAAAGATTTGGTATGCGGGGTCTAAGTGTGCTTGTTCTTGTCACGTATGTGTGCTTTAATGACAAAGCTCAATTCAATGGCTCGACGAGCGTAGAGCCCATCTCATTTTAAGCGGCTACCGGGTTTCATATATACATACCCTAATTACCAATGCAAGCCTAGATTAGACTCTTCGTATTAAACTCCTTATATGTGTCATGCTATTTTTATTATATTCTTAAAAATTCATCTGCTATTATAATTTATTCTTTTTCTTCTGAATATAAAAATAAGTTGAACGACAAAGTATTATCATGCTTTTCATAAGTCTTTTCTCTCCTAAGAGCTTTTGAAAGCACCCGATAAAGTAACCGTAAAAAGGCAAAAATGTTGGTCGTTTTATGTTTGTTTTATTAAAGCTGGGCCCTCGCATATTTCTAACAATCTAAACGGGGGATCGTGCAGCGTATACATCTCTCGAGATGTTTTCTTATTGGAAAAGTCTAGATTTTATTTTAGATAGGCTCGGTTCTTAGGACTTTTTAATAATTGACGCTGACAAGCAAATTTTATCAAAAATGTACATAGCATATTGTGATCATAGTTATGACAGTGATTAATTAATTACCTACGTGTTTGATACAGATCTATATCTATTCATTTTAAATACGAGGAAATTGTATCTAGTCGTTGTTTGAGGATAGGAATAATTATCGTCAATTTTTAAATTAATTATTATAATTTGTTTATTGATGTTTAAATTTTAGTACGACATGGCTTATAAATATATGTATATCGCGTACCGGCAGTTGCAGTACATGAGTTAGAACATAGGTATAATACACTTATGAGTTAGAAATCACAATCTTAAGTAACAGCCGTGTCAGCATTAAATTCAGAACGCGATGCTGCTTCGCGATAGAAACAATCCAAAATAAGTGTGCTTAGTGTGAGTTTTTTAACGTTCTCGATAGCGTAAAAGTTAACTCAAATTGTATGCAATTGGAAAAGCGCCCCTAGTGGCAAACGTAGGCAAACGGTCCAACTCCATACAAATTTAACTTAACTTTTACGCTATCGAGAACGTTAAAAAACTCGCACTAAGCACAAAGTTCTCACAATACGCTCTCCTACTAAAATTGCTTACTGTAACGCTGTGTAACAAATATACCAATCGTTTGAGCTTTCATTTCATTTTATTATGCTACGCAGTAGTAATTAGTTTTATGTTATTACAAACGGCAGGCCATGGCTTTACGAGTATCGCTCCGTTTCAGTATTGCAATGTTTAGAAGAAATCTACCAGTATAGTAGGAAACTATAAAATTTCATTACTGTGTTTCATTAGTTTTATGTCTATTTGTTAATTATTTTTCGTAACTTAATGAGTTTCTATATAATTACACAATCAATACAGTATTAGATATGATTTCAAAATTTAGTATTTTAGTATTTTTGATAAAAAAAATTATCTTGTTGCTTAGATGGGTGGATGAGATCACGATCTATCTGGTGTTAAGTGGTTATGGAAGATCATAGACGTCTTCAACGTAAATACCGCCGCCACCCACCTTGAGGCAACAGTTCTAATGTCTCAGTTTTAAAAGTAATGCTGCTCCACCTTTCAAACTGAAACGCATTACTGCTTCACGGCAGAAATAGGCAGGGTGGTGGTACCTGCTCGTGTGGACTCACAACACGCCCTGTGAAACTAAAAATCGGTATAAATTTACCAACATTAATTAGGAGTGGAGATTGCATAACACGATACTTGTGAGAAAATATTTATAAAGAAAAGAAAGTTCGTTCTATGAACGCTTCAGATATCTTTTGATCATCAGATTTGAATAACAAACTTGTACATCCACAGAACAAAGGGAAGTAACAATAAAAACAAACAACTTTTGGTATATTTTTATTTATGGCAACACCGACAGCGGGGAAACTTCTGTTTTGTTGAAATGTTCGTAGTTTTAATGTACGTATTTTACCACAAATACTTTTGCAGTACTTTTAGTAATCCATAAATAAAAATGAGTGTGTCATTGTGATGCAATTTGTTTACAGTTTTTGGTAGTTCAGGAAAGATGCTTGTCTATCAACGTACAAAGTGCTTGTGTAGTCTCAAATTGATGTGTTTCATACATTTAGCTATAATATATTCACGTTACCGGGGTAATTCGCCTTCATTCGTTTTTATGGCGAGGAATTGATGCCTCGCCAAAACGTTTGAGTTTAGCAGTGGATTTTACTTGAAACCGTTTGCAATATGGCAATACTGCAATTACAACATAATTCCATTGGCTTATCGCTTTCGTAATAGTTTTCGCACTTTGGAAATTAATTATTTGTAATGGTGATTAATACAGAATATCTCTGAGTTCCATTTAGGCTGTCATCGTAGGTTTCCTTTGCACACACACATAAATAAATAAAAGTTTAAAATAAATAATAGTTTAAAAAAACTAACAAAATACGCTTTGATGGAAAATCCAACTAAAAAATAGAAAATAAATTTTAATAAATTTGGATTAAAAATAGTGTAAGAAAAATCCTACATTTTGAAGGGAGTGAAAATCATGTTCAAAGATACCGTTACATACTTAACATACATACGTCTGAAGCTAATAAAAGCGTATTAAAAACGAATTCAAATATAATATGTACCCGCCAGTATTGTCGCACTGTAACCGCCCAATGAGATTCAGTCAGAACGGAAACTAGAGGCAATTACAGAGCCCAATGTATCTCCTAGTACTCGCCTTTATTCGTCTTGTTCATCGTTTGTAATTACATTGTCTGTTTTAGTTAATGCTTTGTTTTACAGTCGAAATGAAAATTACGTTGAGTAAAGTTTTATTTTATGAGGTTTTAGCGACAAGTTTAAACTCGCGTTCATTTTAATAACTTTACAACTTTTATGCTTCGCCTTTATTTGAGCACAAGTGAACTCAATTCGTTATCATCATTCATTTGTACTGGTGGTAGGACCTCTTGTGAGTCCGCACGGGTAGGTACCACCGCCCCGCCTATTTCGGCCGAGAAGCAGTAATGCGTTTCGGTTGAAGGGCGGAGCAGCCGTTGTAACTATAGGTACCTTAGAACTTATATCTCAAGATGGGTGGCGCATTTACGTTGCAGATTTCTGTGGGCTCCAATAACCACTTAACACCAGGCGGGCTGTGAGTTCGTCCACCCGTCTAAGCAATAAAAAAAAACAATGTTTCTCTCGTTTATCAACGCAGACTGGCAGAAACGGGTTCACGGTCCATCTGATATTAAGCCGTTACTGGAGCCTTTAGACACGTTTATGTAAATACCACCGTTGGGTCATTTTCAATTTTGCGGCCAAAAAAGTCACGATTTCATGAATTTAGACTTTCTCTCATTTTCCATTTTGTTGTATTTAGGCATGTTCAGAATCAAAAATGCTTCATCACAATCAAGTCAATCACTCATTTATTAATAATCATTTATTAAAATTATACTAGCTGTACCCGTCCGCTTCGCTGGGCATTTAAAATTAACATAATTATTTCTCACCCCCACAAAGATTCTCATCATTAACGCCCTCGCAACTGGTGTAGGGAGTCCAACACTCATATAAATATTAACCCATCCATTAAGTACATGTATTTTCTACATGGATACCAAGTTTCAAGTCAATCGGATGCACGGTTCAGTAGTTATAACGGAACATCCGTAAAAACCACTGTAGATTTATATATTAGTATATAGATGTATTCAATTATATTTCTCATTTTACGCATTTGATAACGCCAACACGGATGACAATGTCAATAGGAACTTTTTTTTAAAGTTTAGAAATCGTACTTCTTTTGTTTTTGATAATGTTCTAATATCCAGTTAGTTTTCCTTTATTATTGTATTGAATACTGATTAAATAAAATTGCCGAATTTCAACACGCGTTGCTGAAAAAAAAGCAAACAAGTTATAATTCGAACCAGTGATACGAATAAGATTTGGGGTACTTTGTAATGTATAATTCCTAATTTAACAGTGTTAACAGTATTAATATATAGTAAAAGGACCACGTGCCTGTTGTCATGACAACAGATTTACTGTACTTATAATTAAGGTAACATTAAGGTTATGAGAATTAAATCAAATAACTCGCTTTTGGCCCCAAATTTAATAACGACCCCGTTGCCTTTGAGAACTGAATAATTGCGGAGGCTAAATATCGGTACATACATATTTCATCCTACAATAAATATAAATAAATATATTTTACTAACAATCACGCCACGTTAACTGGTCCCGTGATAAGTTCGTAAAGAACTTGTGTAACAGGTACCAGATAACGGAAATAAATGTAAGCTTTTTATTATACACATACATATATTTAATATACATCCATAACCCTGGAAAAGACATTTATATTTATCATACAAATATCTTCCCTTGGCGGGATTCGAACCCGCGACCCCCTTGTGTAGTGACCATGTCACTTACCACCAGACGGCCGTTTAATGTCAAATCAACACTTATTTGAAATGTAAACACGTTTATTTTATACGGGAAGGTATTACTGCGCTATTTGAAATGTCACTGTCTTGTGCGAAAATCGATTTAATCCATAATTATCCGTGAAGGTCGCCCGTTGGAGCGCTTATCTCGCGCGTCTAGTGGCTTAGCGGAGCGGTCGCGGTCATGACCTTAAAGGTACGAAGTCATATAAAGAATAATCCTTAACGATCGTTACAGCTTCTGCGACGTTTACGTATAAGTGATGATTAAATATATGTTATAAGAAATGCTTTTATTATACAAAACAGAAGCCTTACTCTTTTTACCGAGAAGCAGAAATGAAGGGAGCGCTGGCTCTTGGTAGCTTAATAATCTTAGAGGCCATAATCTATACTTCTATACTATCTATACTTCTATATCTATACTAATATTATAAAGAGGAAAGATTTGTTTGTTTGTTTGTATTGAATAAGCTCCGAAACTACTGAACCGATTTGAAAAATTATTTCACTGTTTGGAAGGTACACTATTCCCCAGTGACATAGGCTATATCTTTTTTGAAAAAATTAGAGATCTTTATTAAAACTCCAATAATGTAACAAAAGGTTTAAAAAAATTACCCAAAAAAATTCTTTTCATCGTGTGCTCTGCGAAAACTATTGATGATAGAATAAAATAATGTTGATGATAGACATAGAGACGTGATTGATGCCGCGCAGCTTATGACTTGACCGTATCTTATATGGTGTAAAGATCTTCAGAGCTGCAGAAGTAGGCACGGGACCGGCGACTAACCGCGCTGGTTCACAATACACCCCACCACCGACTAAATTATCAGCAACGACTCAATATCGTTGGCTTTATAATACTATTTTACTGTTTATGAGCTCGAGAAGCATACAAGCATTTTTACGGGGAGATCTATATGTTGTATCGACTCCTTCTAGACTTTATGTTCCGATTCATTCCTGTTAAATTGAAAATTACATGATCAATTGTGATGAAATTTATAACTAATTTTTGCTTTTTTGTTTCAGGTAATTTTGTTGAAAGAAACGTAACTGATGTTGTATAGGTCAAATACAGGTGAGCTTTAAAGACATATACTTATATGTACATTTCCGATCGTCCGTGTGTGATTTCTTAGTGCGTTGATTTAACTGATTGTTTTTGTGGTGTGTTATTATACATGCAGCTACATTTCTCATTATATTAAATCCACTAGTAATTTTATATCCGAGGACATTGGAGTCTGGAGTTGTCACTTGCGACGCTATCAAAAGCCTATTGTTAAACGCAATCATAACCTCAGGCCTGTACTACCTTACATACTACATTAAATTGAGCTCTTGGTAGCTCCATCTCATATTCGCCGGTTATATAAATATATATATAAAAATATAAAATATTCGGAGTAACAATCCTCTTCGTCATTCCGGACAGATTTGTTTGGGAAACAAAAAAAAATGTACATCACGCGAACATGTCTTTTTCAGTAATACAGACACGAAATTTCACCTGACAGATAAGTTTCCCCCGGGGCGAATTGTCGACGATCCGTGCCCGGGACAGAAAGGCCGGGATGAAAGCGGTGCGCTCGACGTTTTTTTGCTCTCATAATCCGGGAGCGATTTGTCGAAACGAAAGCACTGAGATGCTCGATAAGGTTTTACCGAAGTAGTTTAATATCAGGATATTGGTATAAAACTTTAATTTTGTTTTCAAACGATTACTTGCCATACGCCAGGTCGAAATCTCAGATGTATTACTGATGGTAGGACCTCTTGTGAGCCCGCGCGGGTAGGTACCACCGCCCTGCCTATTTCTGCCGTGAAGCAGTAATGCGTTTCGGTTTGAAGGGTGGGGCAGCCGTTGTAACTATACAGAGATCTTTGGAACTTATATCTCAAGGTGGGTGGCGAATTTACGTTGTAGATGTCCATGGGCTCCAGTAACCAATTAACACCAGGTGGGCTGTGAGGTCGTCCATCCATCTAAGCAAAAAAAATAATGTATTGGAACAGCGGCTGTTCTACTGTCAATACACGACTTCTTTGTTGCATTGGTAGGCAAGAACTAGCTATTGCCCTTGGATCTCTACTGCTACCTCGGTCTGCCCTGCTGCCCATATGAATGTATGACAGCTACGATACGATACGATCAGGAGTCAGCAGTTTCATAACTGCTGCATACCAAGCTGGCTTGAGATGTCACTTGCGTCTGTAAACGAAATAAATATTTCCCAAACCGTACAAAAAATATGTATCTCAATAATGACGTGAAAAGCACATAAAATCGAAGAAGGGAACTCTTTCATTCGTAAAAGCACACCGTCATCACATATTTATGGAGAGGGTTCGATTCTGAAACCGAAAGGCCATCGTAATGAATATATAACTGATGACATGCTTGATCCCCGATCTCAGAATCGCTGTCTGCAAAATCGGAAATGTATTGATTATGCTTCATTTATTTCTTATGAATTAATATAAGAAGTTAAAAATCGGGCATTGTGTAGCGAACAGCAAGATGGCCATATTCATTTCCTTTGCAAATTCGTTCCCTCAAATAAGGTACTTATAAACCCCTCACTGTTCATAAAAGTCCTAAGATAACATTTGCATTCGATAATTGTTCGCTATAAGGAAACATTTGCCATTTCCAGTTTGGGAAGACATATTGAGTCGTAACGTCGTTATGAATGCGCCGATACGTATCTCCTGTTATTGTGGATGATTTGAAGATTTTTTCCCTAGGGTTTTCGGCTCGTGTTTCTTGCGGCCAAAGTATGATAGGTTGTATGTATGTATGTAAAAAAACACTTGATCCCTCACACTTAGTGGGGGTATACAACGAAATAAATGTTAATTTTTTCCTACCTATTTGCTAATAGCCTAAGAAGCTATTCCAGCTACACCCACCCGGACGGGCTCAACCTGAGAGAATTTGCTAACACTAGCCTTAACAAGAGCATTACTTCGCATAATCTACCACTGGATCGGAATCGCGACCCACTGAGAAGATCCGGCGAGAAACTAAGTAAGCTGCGTCTATGGGAAATAAATGTAAAGTGAACTAGGAATCTAAGGTCAGATGAAATCGAAGAATTGGTGAACTGTTTTGAAAACGGTTGTGTTATTAGGAATTAGTTATTAGGTTATTAGGAATAGTATGACTGTTGGAAGTTTACTAGAATAAGAACATAAAAAGAAGTTGCTGTTATATAGTTTAAATCACCGAGACAGCGTACAAGATGTTGAGTTTGCCGCTGTGAAGGATAGGGTAGCCCAGCTAGGGTAGCCTAGTTTTACCGAGGCTTCGACGAAAGACAGACGTCTGTACATAAAGATTATTTTGTAATAAGTTGACAGGTGCAAGGACGCATTTGAACCTTGCTTAGATCGGGGCGACATTGACTGGTTACAAAGGTTAAATAGAAAAAAAAACCTGATTACGAAACTATAATGCGTTACGGTTTGTCGGGTGGGGCAGTCGTTCTATATAATACCAATGAGACTACGATGTCATGTTCCAAGGTGACCTTTACCTTGTAAGGTATATGAGATTTTTTATGGGCCTGGACTGAATCTACCGAGAACCCTGCGCCAAGGACGCGCGTGGTGGGACTGCCGGAGCGATACACTAAATGATTCCTCTGCATTCAAGACAGAACCGATAGGAGCAACCGCAATCTAGTTAGTTAGGCGTAGGAATAGTTGTTGGCCAAAATGACTCTTCGTTGTTCATCATAATCGGCTCATGTTCCGGGGTTCCAGTTCATATCCCACGGGGTCAGAACCAGCCGGTCAGGTCGGAACAACGCCAGCTCTGCGGCGCGTTTTTATTACACTCAATAAAGCTGTGAAGCCGTATCTCATTACGACACGCGATTTAAATCAGGCAAGAGGCTTTACAAGCCGACCTTCGTTCATTGGCAGCCAGTTGTCGATCGTCGACTGGCAACGCCATTTGTCAGGGCCGGGCGGTCCCCAGGGGGCCCGCGGTAACGTGTCGTGTGATTCGTATTTTGTCGATTTTATTGGAAAAACTGCTTTTCCGTGTTACGCTTATGCTATTAATCGACGTGAGCTTTGTGGATGTTTGAAATATAGCTATTGGAATTCTCTTGTTTTGAACTCGATTTTTGTTTTATATTTATTGCTGTACATGGTGGCCCATGATAGACATCTCAATGTGTCATTTCTCATTTTGAACCTCTAAGCGTTAAAGCAAAGTGGCAAAGTTATTGTATAAATCTATTTAGTACGCAACGGAAACTTCGCGTGAATCCATTTATAAATCACGATTAACCGCATCGCTTAGGGTTTCATAATCAATCAAATGATAGTTCCATTGTGATTTTTAAGCTATTGCATAGCTTTTATCGCGGGCTTTGAGCGCGGCGATCGAATCAAGAAATTCCGTAACGAAAATAAAGCTTAACACCCCACTCCGCCTACCATGTAGCTGCCGTTTAACACATTCACACGTTGTGCTTGTAGTAGTGTTTGTGTGGTGTTTGTGAATAAGCGCGCGGCGTGACGTCGTACTGCATGCGCATCATGAAGAGTCTGCCCATCTCTCTCTCGCGCGGTCTAGCTTATGAGTGTGAAGGGGACAGTTAATGTTTTGCTTTTTTTAATGTTTATAAATATAGCGTGGTCTTATTTTATTATCGTTTTAATATTAAATTATTATTGTCTAATTATAACTGCAAAAGTTGATAAAAATGCTATACAATAGTTTTACCGCGGCAGTACCCGAGTCCAAACAAATTTTTTTTATTACCTTTGTAGGCGGACGAGCATATTATTATGGTGGCTTACCTGATGGTGAGTGGTTACCGTCGCCCATGGACTTAAGCAATACCAGGAGCCAAGCTAAGCCGCTGCTTACGAATTTTTTTACGAAACACTTACCAAACGAAGGTTTCACTCTGAACCTAGTGCTAGCTGCGGTCTTATTGAACCTATGTAGAAACATAGTTTTCTAAAGTTCGGTAGACTCGGCTGGACAACAGTGCAATACAAGTCATAAATCTTCGAGATGATAACCATATGTTGTCATAAACGGTAACATTATATCATGCATCTGTTTCTGAGGTGGACTTATGGTGGACGTCAGCTCCGAGTCAAACGACTCCAATAATATTAAACTGGGTATTAAAATTAATCTACAGAATTCAAATAAATAATACGCCTAATTCCTTACACGAGACTGTAAAGAAAAGCTTTTACTGGCGGTAGGCCACCCCAGGTAGTAGGCCTGCCTATTTCTGCCGTGAAGCAGTAATGCGTTTCGGTTTGAGGGGTGGAGCAGGCGTTGTACTGTAAAAACTGAGACCTTAGAACGCATGTCTCAAAGTAGGCGGCGATATTTACGTTGTAGATGTCTATGAGCTCCGGTAACCACTTAACATCAGGTTGGTCGTGAGCTCATTCGCCCATCTAAGCAATAAAAAAATACATACATACGTGAAAACTGTTGTCTATTTGTTCGTGTTCTATGTGTACCCGCGTTATTCGTTCGTTATAATATATATATAAAATTTATTACTGTCTTTTAATGACATAAAAATGTCTTGTAAAAAGTGAACACAGAACACAACAGTGTCGTATATCAAAAGCTTAATTACAGGATTCGCTCGAGCTTTTTGTAGCTTTCGCAGTAAAGAGGCGCTCCGAGGGCTTTTCACGATGAGATTAGCTCTACCATCTCGATTAATGAACGTATTTTTCTGGGGAAATTATCGTTAAGCGGTTATTGAAACTTACGAGGGACAAACACGAAAGCCGTCGTTAAACTTGAGACGTAAGGGTTCGAAGTCACAATTTTATTTGAGTAACGATTATCTTATCACCTCGTACAGAAAAGAACAATTTTGTGCGAACATCGACACGTGCGAACTCACAATTTTATTACTTAGATGGGCGGACGAGCTCACAGCCCATCTGGTGTTAAGTGGTCACTGGAGCCCATAGACATCTGCAGCGTAAATGCGCCATCCACCTTGAGATATAAGTTCTAAGGTCTCAGTATAGTTACAACGGCTGCCCAGCCGGGTGGTGCATTTACGTTGTAAATGTCTATGGGCTCCAGTAAGCACTTAACAACAGGTGGGCTGTGAGCTCGTCCACCCATCTAAGCAATAAAAAAAAAGTGTTCACGTGAAAATTCAACGTAAAAGTACTTTTTTCTACAGTTTATTTCGAGGATCCTGTTTGGGGACATTCCGCCAAAGGACTACATTGTGCCACGTAAAGGAGCCGAATTCACGGCGTCGTTGATGCGCTAGTAAAGCGAACGAGATTATACCATAGAGACTCACGCCGGAGTGAAATCCAGGGTTGCTATTGTACAGGACGAAATTTAATAACAATAAATAAGCATTTTATTGTTCTAGCAAAAAGGTGTAGAATCTATAGAAAATCTTGTTATAGTAAGTAGGGTTGAAGCTTTTAAGATTATAAAATAGAAAAAAACCCGTCCAAAATTGAAATGGATCGAAAGTGAACATTGATTTCTACAATTTCTCCGCTATTTTGCATTCTAATGGTAGGTTTAATTGCGCAACCAAATAAACGCGATTTGGGTTTAGTTACACGTTGATTTGTAATAATTATTATTCAAGCTTGCGGCTTGCCTGATGAAGAGTGGCCAACGCCGTTAAAATTAATTGAAAACCAGATGAAATGGAATCCAGATCATTATTGCTGATTAAAACTGCTGATTGGTTTAACTAAACGCAGAATCATGGGTTGGAGTCAACCCTATACGCCTTAGATATTATCTTTGTACACAGATTTACTCTCCGCATCGCGAAACGTGGGCTAATAACGCTTTAAGATTTCATGTTAATAACGCTTATTTCGGTTTATTATTATTCATAGACTTTGGGAAGGTTCGAGCTGAATTATTTCGTACAGTAGGTACCTGAGCTGAAACTCTTTGGTGGTCGTGTAATCGAAAATATCCCTATACTTTGGTAGGCAGCAACTTGGCTTTGCCCCTGTCATTGCAGACGTCTATGAGCGATGGTAAACGCTTACCATAAGGTGGGCCGTCTACAAAGGCAGTAAAAAAATTAGAAAACAGCTTAGATAGAATTACAGCTGTGAACAGTAATGAGAATTTTTCATGGTTAGGTTATGTAAAGAAGTTGTTCGAAACCAATCTGTGGGTATTTGAGTTTTTACCACGGCAACACGGGTCGCGATTTGACGGTGCCTTCGCGACTCGACATCTGTCACTTCTGCTTGCTTCTCGAACGGGACGATGTGTGACGGTCTTGCTACGGTATGCTACGGTTTTTGCCATCCATAATTTTCTTCCCACATCCCAGCCCTGAAGACTATTTTCCTAAGTGATACGGCGTAATTCGACGAGGTCATCGGTTCCGGCGAGTGATTAGATAATATTTTGTTAAAATAGTACATACGGCGCCGCGAATCGCGGTACGTGTTTGACGGGCACCTCGTGCTGGTTTCCGGAGCCCTAGGCTGCCGCGAGGTATTATTATAGCATTAGTGACTAATCATCCTCAAACATGCCGTCTGCGTATTTAAGCAATAAAAAAGAGAACCACAGACGATAAATATTTTTCCATAAATTGCAAGTATCTTCAATCACTTCTAATAACAAGTTAACTGAATTCAGAAGGAATGCCCCAATCCGCGACCAAAGTAACTAAAAGCTTTAATACTTTCGAAATCCTTTATACGTTCTTTTCGTTTGCCGGAATTTTCTATTCGGGCGGAACCGCGCAGATGTTGGATAAAAGTTTAATTCGTCTGTTTTTATCTTAAGTTATCCAAAGTTTCGGAGCGTGGTTTCGTCTGGGTGTCTAGCCGAATACTTTGTTGGATAAGTTGGCTTGGCAATTTTTTAACATGTCTCACAGTTGCTGCCTCTTCTAGTCCAGGAATATCAACAATATTTTGTGAAACATTTGATAAAGAATAATAAATAGCATTAGGTAGGTCAATAAGTAACAGGACTGACAAGTAAAAATATTTTGTTATCGCAAAATTCTGCATCTTACTTTTTCATCAATATTGTCCTTTTATATCAGTACAATCATGTAAAGTTTTTTCACAGTTGTTTTTATGTACAGTCTTTCTTTATGATTGAACTAGCCGTACTCGCCCGCTTCGCTGGGTATTTTAAATTAACATTATTATTTATCGTCATTATTATTAGGGAGTCCAACACTCATATAAATATTAGCCTATCCATTAAGTGCATGTACTTTCTACATGGATACCAAGTTTCAAGTCAATCGGATGCACGTTTCAGTAGTTATAACGGAACAGCCGTAAAAACCACTGTAGATTTATATATTAGTATAGATTATTACTATTGGCCCGGAGGCCTTTCCAGTTTCACCATCAGTATGTACAGTCGATGTATACCTTATAAAATGATTTGTCTTTGGTCTTTGGCTCAAGCAGTGAATAGAGCTTCACTATCGGAGCTCAGAACTTCAAATTTCTTTTCTTTGATTATCTTTTTCAGATCTGTCAATAGGCAGAAGTGAGATAGGGCCAGATTTGGTCAATAAAAGGGTGTAATACAGCTTGAATCGTAAATCAATGGCTATCATCATCGTTTTCATCGACTTGCAGATCCGTGCGTTGTTTTGGTGAAATAGTGCTTTTTTTTCTTTGAGATCTTTATATTTGTTTTCAGCTTCTAATTGTTACAATGGCACAATGTGATAGTTGCTGGTGATAATCTGGTCCTTCGTAATTAATTCGATTTACTGGTGGTAGGACCTCTTGTGAGTCCGCACGGGTAGGTACTACAACCCCGCTTATTTCTGCCATGAAGCAGTAATGCATCTCGGTTTGAAGGGTAGGGTAGCCGTTGTAACTATACTGAGACCTTAGAACTTATATCTCAAGATGGGAGGCGCATTTACGTTGTAGATGTCCATGGGCTCCAGTAACCACTTAACACCAGGTGGGTTGTGAGCTCGTCCACCCATCTAAACAATAAAAAGAAAAGATTATTAAAATGCTCCCAAAATACAGAGGCCATGATTTTGCCGGCTGTCTACATTGTCTTCCGATGCACAGATCTGCCCCTTTTCTTTTCTTTCGGCTGACACTCTTTTCAACTTCGGTATGTAGTGACGAATTTGCTATGAGCCGAAAAAGTCGTCTTTGTATTGCCTTATTGCCAGACGATTATACGGCCCACCTGATGGTGAGTGGTTACCGCTCATGAACGTCAGCAATGCCAGGGGCAGAGCCAAGCTACGGCCTACCGTTTAATACTCTCCACAAGCCTCGTTTGAAGAAGGACATGTCATAGCGCTCGGGAAACAGAGGGAGGGGAGTTAATTCCAAAGCCGGATGGGTACGTCACAATTTGGTTTAAGTCTTAATCCGTCGTCACGTCTTACTCCACCCTATAAAGCAATCTAATAAGACTAGTTCACAATCAAGTCACAACCACTAACATTGAGTTTACTAAGATCATTTTGCCCTAACAAGTCTAATCCGTTATTCGGTCCTTGGCCAGGCATGTGTCCGTGAACCGTTACCCTCCCGTGCCGAGGTAATCAACTTAACCCATTCAACGTTCCGTGCTTTAATGTAACGCTAAAAATAGTGTCGGATAGAATTTTAACCAAAAAGGTACAATTTTATAGTTACGAGGCACTTCATAGCTTAATACGGTAATAAAGTTATTTCTTGCGTCCATAATACGAATGTCGTATCATTATTGGTTTTTACCCGATAGGTTATCTGTATTTCAAGTGATTTAAAAATATAAAAATACTTTTTGGCGGGAACGCGAGGAGTGAAGTTGTGTGATTTGTTTTATTTTGTCTATTTAGTGTTTCTTCAGGTTTAATTGTGTAATAATGGTGATTTATGAACTGTTTAATATCTGTGAAAGTGCATAAATTTGGGAAAATGTAACAAAGCCGCTGGGCGTAATTTCTCGTGATCCTCCAAAAAGTCCACTGAAAAAATCTCAGTAGATGATCACCATTTTACTGAGATTATATTAAATTTTCATCCTATATCATCTCATTTCATTTAATTTCATCCTAGATGATTAACGTCTCAAATCAATCATCTTCATTTCATTTCATTTTACTCCATATTATCACTTTTCATAAAAATAAGAACATAAATTAAAATAAGACATGACTTTAAGGTCTTAGTAACCAGGTCATAAAATCCCTTAAAAAAGGTAAAATGTTTTCAAAACGAACAAAAGAGCTGTGTGTTCGAAATCTCTCATCTCGTTTCAGAAGTTATTTATCTATATATATTATATAAAAATGAATTGCTGTTCGTTAGTCTCGCTAAAGCTCGAGAACGGCTGGACTGATTTGGCTAATTGTGGTCTTGAATTATTTGAGGAAGTCCAGAGAAGGCTTAAAAGGTAGATAAATATGAAAATGCTCGGAATTAAATAAAAATAAAAATTTTGTTTTTCCTTTGACGTGTCCCCCGTTGGACGGATTCCTTTTGTTTGTTTTAATTTTATTTTATACAAAAGTTTAGGTCTTTTATTTATCGATTGAGGCACTACGAAGTCTGCCGGGTCAGCTAGTTGGGAAATAAAAACGATAACAGTAGAAAGTAGCAGTTTAGTGCAGCGGTATTTTCCAACAATTAAATCGTTTGAAGAGAAATTTTGAAGGTACTTTTTCACTGACTTTAAATGACAGCGTGAGATTTTTGAGATGAGGTTATTTATGGTTGGTTGTGTTGTCATCCGAAAACCTCATCGGAGCGGTCAATAAAACACTAAGTATAATTACATGTTTATTCGCGTTAACCACTAACTAACTCATTACAAAAAACTGCCTAGTAAGATTAAGCGGGGCGGGGTTATCATTCCCCTACAACAGGTTTTCAATTCAGACGTTCAGATACGTTTATTAACGCATCGTTGAGTAAACAAGATCAAAAGAAAACGAGAACGAGACAGCGAGCTTATTTGTACACTTACGTTGATAAAAACATAAAATGGACTATCTATTGTTTACACTTCAAGTAAAATGCTTTATACCTTTTTTTTTTCCTACCTAAGCTGATAGCCTTGAGAGGCTATTTCAGCGTAACCGTGGCTAGTAGGTGAGCTCACGGGGCACAAACCTGATGACGTTGCTAACTCGAACCCTAGCAAGAGCCGTGCTTCGCAGAATCTACCACCGGATCGGAAACGCGACCCACTGAGAAGATCCGGCGAGAAACTCAGTGGGCTGTGTCTGAGAGTTAATTTACTCGTCGAGCCCTTCGTCGCAAGTGACGGGTTCGACGAGAACGGTGACCGGGCTTTATACCAAAATACGAGACACAACCAAGGAGATATTCAAGTTAAATCATACACTGTTTTAATTTTGCGGCGCCACTTTAGTACCTTTTTTTTATTGCTTATACAGGTAGATGAGCTCACAGCCCACCTGGTGTTAAATGGTTACTGGGGCCTATAGACATCTACAACATAAATGCCGCTACCCAACTTGAGATATGAATTCTAAGGTCTCAGTATAGTTACAACGGCTACCCCACCCTTCAAACCGAAACGCATTACTGCTTCACGGCAGAAATAGGCGGTGTGGTGGTACCTACCCGTGCCGACTCACAATACGTCCTACCACCAGTAAAAACCAGGAAGTACCTGATGTATTTGAGAACAGAACGTACATACGAAAGTACAAAGTAAACAACAGAACGAAGGAACGTTAAACGTAGAATTTGTGAAATTTTCCGCATTTTAGATCCTCGTTAACCCTCTCATGGCCACCCGACGCCGAGAAAGAGTCATTAACTATACTTAAGTGGGTCGAAAATGTCCAAGTGAGGTTTTAGTGACCAAGCGTCTTGCTGTCGGTGGAACGAGGAGGAAAATGTGCTGCATCTACTGAATGAAGGCGCCTCTGGAATTAATTTCCGCTGGATGTGGGCTATATTAAGTTTATCTTTCTAGTGTTGAGGTTGTTTCGGCTAAATATTCTTATAAGAGAATATTTCACAGGGGTTATTTTGTTCGGGGATGAGATGTTGATTTCACGAGTAATTTTAGTTTGTACTAGCTGACCCGGCTTCGTAATGCCTCAATCGATAAATAAAAGACCTAAACTTTTGTATAAAATAAACTTAAAAACAAACAAAAGGAATCCGTCCGGCGGGGGCACATCAAAGGAACATCAAAATTGTTATTTTTATTTAATTTCGAGCATTTTCATATTTATCTACCATTTAAACCTTCTCTGGACTTCCACAAATATTTCAAGACAAAAGTTAGCCAAATCGGTCCAGCCGTTCTCGAGTTTTAGCGAGACTAACGAACAGCAATAATTTTTACATTTCAAGACTACGGTGTTTCTGATGTCGTAGTCTATAATCTTTTTGATTGAAATTCTAAAATCTTTCAAGGCTCATTCAGTGGAGAGACATCACAATGTGAACACCGCGACCCATCTGAGGACGTGAGGTCGGAGTGTCAAATTATTTTTTAAGCACCTGTGTACAGTCTTCGAACCGAAACGCATGACTGCTTCAGTAAGACATAGCATGGTAAAAGCAATTCGTGCGGGCCTAAAATAAGAATATACGCCAAAATAGCTTATTAGCAAATAAGGAATAAGGCATAAATATATGATAAGTAATTCGAATAATTGTTTCACGGCAGTAATACTCATAGGAGATAACACAAAAATCATGATCTAAATTGTAAGAAAGTTTCAGTGGCTTTTGCTTTCACTTTTAGTAAATACGCCGCTTTAGTGGCCCGCTCCAGCTCCGAAGACTTTAACAAAAATTTCAACGATATTTGACGTTATTTTATTTAAAAAAATAAAAGAACACTTATTGCGGTATTTCTATAATAGTTAGACATATGCTGTTGTGACATTTTATGTCAATAATAATGTGTTATTGGGTTACATTATTGAAGTTTTAGTAAGGATCCCAAATTTTTTTCAAAAACGATTATAGCTTATGTGACTCGGGAATAGTTTAGCTTCTAAACAGTGAAAGAATTTTTCAAATCGGTTCGTTCAGTAGTTTTGGAGCCTATTCAATACAAACTTTGGGGGTCTTAACGACAAAGGGAAGATCTTCCACCGAGCGGGTGATATTGCTCGGTAGACCGACGGTCCGAATGTTGTTGTTCGGAACTTGTATATATGCGCTTTATCTTGAAAATGTTGTAAGCGAGATTCAGGTATCTGTCAATTATCTTGCATTGTATGATGGCTACCCGCCACATCACTCCCCTCCGAGACCGGAGGTCGTGTCATTTGGTGAGCGTTGTCCGTGCTGAGATTAGCTTGCAAGTGCCAGTGCTGCTCGAAGTTTGCGGTGAGTCGAAACTGAGTTTGAAATGCTGCGTGATTGTCGCCAGTGCTGCTCCAAGTCTGCGGTGAGTCGAGACTGAGCTTCAATGCTGCGTGATGAGGCAGTATAGGTGCGTGCCGTAGGACCAGGAAGCGCGGTGAGTCGGCTGCGATGGTCCTGTTGAGGCTGCGATGCTGGATTGCTGTGGGATGACTGTCGCTGACTTGCTTTTATCTGCGAGAAAGCGGAAATTGTGGTAGCCGAAGTTCTTGAAGCGCTGATGATGAAGGCTGCAATTGTTCCGTCGCAGGTCACCAGTTTATAGAGATATACGACGGAAGGAAGATCTTCCACCGAGCGGGTGATATTGCTCGGTAGACCGACGGTCCGAATGTTGTTGTTCGGAACTTGTATATATGCGCTTTATCTTGAAAATGTCGTAAGCGAGATTCAGGCATCTGTCAATTATCTTGCGTTGTATGATGGCTATCCGCCACACAAACAAACAAACAAATCTTTCCTCCTTATAATATCAGTATAGGTTAGTATATATTAACGTCGTATAGCCAGCAATTACATGAAGGCTTACATGAAGGACGAGTTGGTTCTGTGACGAATGCGAGTTGCTGCAGGATGCAAGACCTCTTCAAATTTGATTTACCTTCATTCCGGATTTCAACAAACTTCTTCTATTTGCTCTCAGTGACCCTTCCGTTTTTTAAACGACACGTATCCGTGCTCAGCGTAGCAAAAGAATAATGAAGAATAATAAAGCGTAATACAGATGCTTTAAGCTTCGACAATAGTTGATTCCGGGATCCGCATATTTATGCAGGCCTGCTATTGGCGGGAACCGACGCGACAACCCCTGCCTCTTGCGCCACTCTGATAACGGGCTGTGAGTGTTATTTACGACCGTTCACTTGTCGAAGCCGATATTTATGTATCGAATACGAAATTGTTCGCTTTATTCATTCTTCAGCAAAAGGAAAGTAGCTATGAGTTCTATTTATTATTATTTTAAAGTAGCGGAAATCAGGCAGGATGTCAAGTGATGATTTAAAATGAAGACACTAGGTAATAAGTAGGTTTAGTTTTTTTCGCTGCCGCCATAGCAGAGACCTAACAGGCGTCTTTATTGTTATTATTGCATAGATGGGTGGACGAGCTCACATCTCACCTGTTGTTAAGTGATTACCGGTGCCCATAGATATCTGCTACAAAGTAAATGACGCCATTCACTTTGAGATATGAGTTTTAAGGTCTCAGTATAGTTACGAGTACAACGGCTGTCCCACCCTTCAAACCGAAACGCATTATTGCTTCACGGCTGAAATAGGCAGGGTGGTGGGTAGGTACCACCATCCTGCCTATTCAAAACATGTCCTTCTATTATTTGACTTGTTCTCGTTCGTAGCACTCTGCATTGAGCTCTGCTGCAGGGGAATTATGGAGAGGTGTAACGGCGGACGCTCTATCTGCGTCGATACTAACTCTAGAGTACCTCCGTTTTCAAATCGTATATAAACCTATATGGATTTAGTTATCTATCTGTGTTTCACTACCATTCTATTTTCTTTCATTCAACTTTGATGTTTCAAATTCACATCGAAATATTTAAAAGTATCTCTTTGTAGTGGCGTCCACTGAACGAAGCCTGTTACGACGAACCCGTGAAGAAAAGGAACACCCTTTAAGCCAATTTAGATTTTGATCTGTGTCTCATAGTGGAGAAAGATAGCAAAGCAAAATTGCCGATGTTTTGTCGGATCCCCCGAACCCACTTCGGTGCTTTTAGAGTCTTCAAGCATCGCTCACCGTCCTCGTCAAACTCGTCGACTCCAACGAAGAGTTTGTGGCGGGTAGCCATCATACAACGCAAGATATTTGACAGATGACTGAATCTCGCTTACGACATTCTCAAGACAAGCTTGCATATATACAAGTTCCGAACAACAACATTCGGACCGTCGGTCTACCGAGCAAATATCATCCGCTCGGTGGAAGATCTTCCCTTTGTCGTTTAAGTCTCTCCACAAGTTCGACGTGTGAACTAGCCCATAGACCCAGCCCACTCATTGTCTCGCCGGATCCTTTCAATGGGTCGCTATTCCGATCCGGTAGTAGATTCAGTAAAGCACTGATCTTGTTAAGGCAATTCTCTCAGGTTGAGCCCGTAAGCTCACCTACCGGTCCGCGTGAAGGTGGAATAGCCCCTTAGGCTACCAACGATTAGGTAGGAAAAAAAAACGAAGATATTCACGTTGCATGAACTCCTTCTACCACTATATACCAAGTGAACCGTAAGCTCTCTTGTAGTAAAATATAATTTATTTTTTGTAAATAATTAACCAGGTAGATTAAGTACGAGTACGTCGCCTGAATAATTGAGAAAACCCACTTCATGGAATTTTTTTAAATTTTTTTTTATTGCCTTTGTAGGCAGACGGGCATACGGCCCACCTGATGATGAGTGGTGACCGTCGCCCATGGACTTCAGCAATGCCAGGGGCAGAGCCAAGCCGCTGCCTACCGCTTAATACTCTCCACAAGCCTCGTTTGAAGAAAGACATGTCATAGCGCTCGGGAAACACCGTGCAGGGGAGCTCATTCCATAGCCGGATGGTACGTGGCAAAAAAGATCTCTGGAAACGCACTGTGGATGACCGCAGTGGCTCCGGGTAGTATGGATGAACTCTACTCCGGTGGCGGGCGGTGCGATGGTAAAAACGAGATGCTGGTATCATCTCGAACAATTCCTCAGAGCNCGGTGGCGGGCGGTGCGATGGTAAAAACGAGATGCTGGTATCATCTCGAACAATTCCTCAGAGCACTCCCCATGGAACATACGGTACAAAATACAGAGGGAACCGAAGTCCCTCCGCAGACCCAGAGGTTCCAAAGTTTATATGTACCAAAATGTATGTTCCAAGGTTTATATGTATATTGTAAGAACGAATAGTAACAACAGTTTGGGGAAGAACTAGCTAAGGACTAGATGATTTTAATGATACTAGAGGAATCACAAATTTATCCCGCTCTTCTGTATCGAGGTGTTATTGCTTCACTGCCGAATTCGTAATTTTTTTATTATCTGAATTGACTGGCGAGACTATAAACATTACTGCGTAAATATAACTGCCCAATTCTAGATATGAAGTTGGAGACTCAATCGCATTGTGTAACTGCTGTTAAAACACGCAGTAAATTATTTCCTACCCGCGCAGGTTTTCAAAACGACTTATTACCAGTATATACTAGAAATAGTTCTTAAACCCACACAGTCACAGCCACTAAAGAGCCTAATATACCTTTTAATTTCATCTCAGCTCCACGATCTCCGCGAATGACACTCAACGGAAAGTCATTAGGGTTTTATTCGTTTCTCGTGTGAAGATGAATGCGACCACGTCCACGATTTAGTGGGAGGATAAAAAAAATCTGAAATTACCTATCAGCTTTTATATGGGTTCAGACGCGAATATTGGGTTTAACGCTCTATTAGAGGAAGCAAATGTGGTTTAGTTTCTATATAATCTATACTAATATTAGCATCTATACTATCATCATATCTATACTACGTGTTTCTTTGAACGCGCTAATCTCAGGAACTACTGGTCCGATTTAAAAAATTCTCTCAGTGTTAGATAGGCCAATTATTGAGGAGGCTATAGGCTATATAACATCACGGTAAGACCAATACAAGTGGGGCAGCAATAAAGAATGTTTCAAAATAGGGGTTTAAATAGCTCCTCAACATTCTATAAATCAAAGATATTTTCACTTTCTACGTAAGTGAAGTGGGAGGTAAAATTTAGCGTTATACCAAAGTAAATATTCCACGCGGACGGAGTCGCGGGCAAAAGATAATACACTTATATTGTTTCTATCGGTAACTGATACGGTTTGAAGATTTAGGTAGTTAATGGTATCAGATAACTAGTCAGCGGCTTTCGGTAGGCAGCGGCTTGGCTCTGCCCCTGGCATTGCTGAAGTCCATGGGCGACGGCCACTCACCATCAGGTGGACCGTATGCTCGTCTGCCTACAAGGGCAATAAAAAAAAAAGATATTTATAATTGAAGTCCCCGCAGCCTAATAGGTTACAAGATGCACGGGTGTGCTCGCATTGTGCGATGCGGTTATGCACCATGCATGATTCACCGACAGCTTGTTCACGTGGAAGTTTCTTCCGAGGTAGATGAGGTGACTAGGAACGTGTAATATAACAGACTGAAAAAAAAAAAGGTAGAATTATTGATAGTGGAGCGTATTTATAGTCCGCAGAAGTCGTGCTGTTACCGTTGGAAGCTTCGGACTTTGTGCAATGCAATTGAGATTTGGACATCATGTCTCAAGGTCGATAGTGACGTTATGATGTCTACGGGCATACAGCATCGTGTGCGCTGAGTGACGTGAGTTGAGTTCGTTTACATATATTTTAAAGTAAAAAATAATAATTGCGTAATTATTTTTGACATATTATGTATTATAGTTTTACACGTATCTAAACATTTACAAAAATGACTATTATTAAGTTGATAATAATGATTCGTACTCAAGGTGTATTGTTAATCAAAATTTTCCCTGAGGCATTTGAAACTGTTGAAATTTTCATAAACAAGCATTAGACTTCAAAAGTAATTATTAATTTATCGGCCTAATCTTGGAACGTTAAATATTTTCACTTCATTTCTCGTCCGATATTCGAAATTATCTTAAGTTGTTTCGTTTGATGTAAAATCTTTCATTCTATTTATTGATTGTTCAGTAACGTAGGTACTTCAATAGATGGCTCATGGTGTAATTCGTATTTAGCCATTAACTATAAATTTTATGACGGAAATACTATAGTCTCAACTGCATTGTCACAATGGGTGTAACAACATTACGTCCTAGTCCACAGGGCCTTAAATTGCAATACTTTAAGACAAATATTTCTTTTATACGGAAACTAGCGACATCTTGTAGCGGGAGCCCTAAACTTTTATGTTGTTAAAGTTAAGACATTTAATTATTGTATAACTAAACACAGAAAATGAAAAATTAATAAATCATACAAGCCTTTATTTGTTATAGACAAATTGATTAAATTTTCAGATCAATTTGTAGTTTCTGAAAATTTACAAAATCCTTCATTAAAAATAAAATATAGGATAGGTAATATGTTACTGCCATCTATAGGAGCAATCAGAAACTAATCGAAGCGAAGCCATCTAGTGGCCGACGTCCGTAAACATTTTTGTTGAGTTTGTGTTATGTATATTATCTATGCCAGCCCGCGCGCGATTACAGCAGGTCGTGTTGACAACCACTGTTGTCGCTTACTGCCCTATTCGTAACCGGTGGTTGATGACCCTGACTGTCCTGATATCGTCGCATCTTCATGTTGACCGTCATCATACGAGATATTAATGGATCAGGAAGATCATCCTACAATATTAATACGACTCTCATTAGCAGCCCACTACGTGATTTATGGTAGCACGGACCGCAGACGAAACCTTACGGCGATAATTAATGCAGATCCACAAATCGGGAGCCGCCGGACCCTTCGCCGTTAATTCATCACGACGTTAGCCGGTTACTTGATTTCCATATCGTTGAATATATTCGCTACCGGAGAGATGAGGGATTATTTTTACTAGTTGCGAGACTGCATAAGCACAGGAATCGTGCTAATGATATCTTTAGGGCTATGGAAGTTTTTAAAAACAACATTCGTCGTTTCTCTGATGTTTTCGAGTTCTAGAAATGATTAACCACTTTTACGATTAATCCCCTTGTCTTTTATTGTCATTATATTATTTCTGACGTTTCGCATACTAAGTTCATTCGGAGAGCATTCGAAAGGTTACATCGGTCCACCGAGCAGTATAGCCCACTGAGTGGAACATCCTTCCTTTTACATTTCCAATCAATGTACATAACTTACATATATTGTTTGACGGCTGTCAATTTCTTTGGCATGGTAAGTCTTAGAATGTCTATTCAAGAGAAGGATAGGATGACTATGTGGCGGTAGCCATTATAGAAACACAAGATATTTGACAGATGCCTGAATTTCTCTAACGACATTTTAAAGATAATCCTGCACATATACCAGCAAGTTGCGAACAACAACATTTGGACCGTCGGTCTGTCGAGCAACTATACCTCTCGGTGAAAGATCTTCCCTTTGTAGTTAATCCCAAAAAAATATAACATTAAGTGAGTCTGCCATTACCACTGATAATGTATGAGTAATGGCACATTAAGGGGACTAGGGTCATATCCATGTCGTCTGAATTAATAGACAAACCCTCATCATGTATATGATCCTTTGCGAAATGTATTCACGTGTGTGTGTTTAACATACAAACACGAATATAAGTATAAAAGCTTTCAAGTAATTATTCTATATAATTACTGGTAATTAATTTTGGTGAAATGTGTTTCGTAATAATTTAACAAAAGCACAGCGTCAGGTGGAGCGTGAAGCGTACAAATGATCCGTATCTCTGGAGAGCGGCGGTGACGAAGGGCTCTCGTAAACGCTTGCAGATAAAACCGGCATGAAAATAATAACCAGAGAATATCCGTACACGTGGAGAGTGTGTTCGAACCAAATTATATAGGCAACGGACATGCGGTAGCCACGGCTTCGACGGGACATATGTATACTAAACTTAAATAAAAGGTACAGCTTTTAAAAAGTACTTATGTCAAATTTGTTCATGTATATCGACAGTGAAATCGTATCAAATGTTGCTGATGGTTGAAGATTAGGGTTAGGTTAGCCTTTTCGTACCGCGGAGACCGGCGTGATTGGTCGTCGACGATCGCCTCGACAACCCCTCTATCGTGCTTCCCAGGGGTGGCGCTGCGAGGCTTGTTGTAGTGTTGAGCGCGGGAACCTACCTAGTCTGACCGGGTTCTGACTCTGGGCGGAGATCGGACATCGGGTGTGAGAGTGAGGGGAGTCGTTTGTCTGCAGATGCTCCCAAAATCTGCAGATCGTCAAGTGCCACATACCCCGCGCGCCCTCTAGTCGCGGGGACTTCATAGGAGGTTTGGACCCCGCCCTAAATAAAGCCATTATTGCACGTAAATCCGTAAAGACCTGGATTTCAAGTAGGATGGTGTTCGCGGGATCTAGTTACCGTTTGACTCTGGGTGTACAAAAATGTCTTGAAATTTAAATTCGATAAAAATAAAACGTGTAATAACAAAAAAACAAGACGTCGTCCTAAGCTCCATTGTATCGTAATTACAACTTTTTACATAAAACATTATAAGCAAGCCTCTGTTTGTTGGATAAAAGTCTTTGTTTACCAATTCAGCCGTTTTTAATCACTCCTTTGTATGCCGAGAGCGGTTCTCGCACGCTAACAGGAAAAACATAATGGTTTCCCATTATTAAAAATCAGCCCGTGAATAGATGTTTTCCTTTCGGTTTTTTGTCAATTCTGCACAAAAGCTTATTCAAATTTAAGCAGTTAAATCCGTTAATTTATCACGCAAAAATAGCTTAACGGGTTCCGTTAAAACATTACAAAAAGAATCTTTATACTGGGAATTAACACACAGGATATCATGGATAATGACACGACTTTAGCAACGCCGAGCCTAACTGATATAGTAAATACGACATGGGTTTGTTGATTAGTTATTTTACGTACTGTCTGAACTAAAATTCGAGTAGCTCATGGGCCAGATTGACACAAAGCAACTGGTTACCCGGGAAAATTAAACTTGTGTAGACTGCAGTCAGGACACGTCTAGTGCATTACCTATAATTTAATAACAGCGTGCCGAGAAAGGGATCGTCCCCGAAATCAGAGACAAGCCATATTACTGGCCAATTTTGTAATGAAAACTTAATAAAATCTGAGGAAAAATTATACATACGTTTTACAAATTATTTATTTTTTTCTACACACAATGTGTCAAGATAGAAGCATCTTCGGCTTGGAATGCTTACCTGTTATATCAACTTGCTAAAACATCAATTATTTAAAGTTGGTTAAGCAAAGGAATTTTTTTTTCGTTTGGTTAGTAAGTTAATATTTTATGTTGGATGGTACTGTAACATTACATCCTGTGGTAGTGTGTACTGTAAGTGTCCGCACGGCAAAGTCCCACCACCCTGCCGTAATACCCACCTACTTAATAAAAAAGTAAGTAAAGCTGTTAAAAAACTTCGATACAAAATGTATCTATGTCACATATTAAACACGATACTACACTGTTCAATATTATTGGTATGACAAAAGTTGTTTGCGTTCTAATTTTTGGCTGAAGTCGCGCCTTATTGATATGAGTATCTGATTGAATTACAGCGCGTCGTAGTTGCAGCTAAACTTCGCTGGTTCTCTCGGTCACCGTTCGAACCCGTCGCTTACAACTTAGGGCTCGACGAGTAAATTAACCCACAGACACAGCCCACTGATTTTCTCGCCGGATCTTCTCAGTGGGTCGCGTTTCCGAACCGGTGGTAGATTCTGCGAAGCACGGCTCTTGCTAGGGTTCGTGTTAGCAACTTCGTCAGGTTTGAGGAGGTTTGAGGTTCACCATCAGGTGGACCGTAAGCTCGTCTGCCTACAAGGATAATAAAAAAAAATCTTATTCTAATTCAGGTTGTATTGCATTTTGAAGTTGTCCGTGTTTTGAAGAAGGCTTCGCTGCTGTCCACACTACGATAATAGCACTGAAAGCTCAGGAGGTATCTCATCGGAAGGAGCCAAATAACTGCCTAAAACTAAGGACACTTTTTAAAATTTATGTGCTCTCTACCCATCCAAAATAACGTAGGACTTGGAATAAATATCTTGTTAATTGACTTCCACCCTTGCCTCGGGGTTAAAGGGGTGGTTTCTGTAACAATCTCATTATTTATTTATCCCAAACGAGCGAAGGCGTAACAGGTGAATTATATATTAAATGTTACAATACTCGTGTGTAAACATAGATCCGTAATGATGTTCGTGGAAATACTAAATTGTTTGTTGTTTATTTTGTTCGTCTCATCGTACATCTACTTCGCAACACAACATAGTTGATGCAAAACATCAAAAAACTTAAAATGAAGTCGTCGTGGCCTAAAGGATAAGAGGTCCGGTGTATTCGTATCTAGTGATGCACCGGTGTTCGAATCCCGCAGGCGGGTACCAATATTTCTAATGAAATACGTACTTAACAAATGTTCACGATTGACTTCCACGGTGAAGGAATATCATCGTGTAATAAAAATAAAACCCGCAAAATTATAATTTGTGTAATTACAGGTGGTAGGACCTCTTGTGAGTCCACACGGGTAGGTACCACCACCCCGCCTATTTCTGCCGTGAAGCAGTTATGCATTTCGGTTTGAAGGGTGGGGCAGCCGTTGTAACTATACTGAGAGCGCGTCCACACATATAAGCAATAAAAAAAAAATTATTGCATAGACGGGTGAACGTGCTCATGGCTCACCTGGTGTTAAGTTGTTACCGCAGTTTATATTGTAGTATGATGTCAATATCCTATTGCTCACAACGTAATGTGTTGCTGCTTCACGGCAGAAATAGGCACGGCGATGGCGGCACCTACTCGCGCAACTATATAAACCAATTTCATTCCTTCATCGTGGAAATTTTGGACGACTATGAAAAGTGAGGGCACTTAGCACTCGCATATCAACCTTTTTTGAGTCTGCAAAGGGTCTGTACCACGTTCTGTGTCTGTTGTGTATGATACATTTTTGACCAAAAAGTGATAGTTAGTAGGAGTTTTAACTCTGCCAATGTCGGTCCCAAGCCCAGATGAGAAAAGAGGAGGATTGAGTTGCAGTTTGACCTTTCCCCCGTAAAACAGTCAACGCCGAATGTCTGGTGGCGGTTAATTAGTCGAACCCAAATAAGTTTTGAGCGACCTCGAAGAACCTACAAACCTGGAACCCAAGAACCTCTAAAAGCACTGTCGTGGGAGGACGCGGGACCCCACCATGTGTATTTGCCCAAGAAAGCTTCATGAGGCCACAACCCTCAGCATTGAGGATTATAAACGTAAAGAGCGCGTAAGAGTAGAGGTAGTTTTCTCGTCGAGGTGTTTATTTTCATTAGAGTGAGTTCAGGCAATTTCCAGTGTAATAACGCGCAGTTCACTATCACTCAAGGTATTTTCGACGTCGAGTCAAGAGGGGAAAAATGAGCAGAACGGTAGAAGCGCGTGCGAGCTCAACTCTGCCGCCAATATGAATTTTACATTTCTAAACGCAAAAAAGCAAATACGCTTTCTTAGCATCGTTTATAATCTTTCTTCTCTCTCCCGCATGAAACTTATATTGCTAGCTATCTCGCTCTCTTGAATTATTCAAAATGTGTGTGGAACATTAATCTTGTGCAGAAACTCGATTTAATAACGGAAGTCAACGTTGGCAACTTCTGGTGGGTTGTTGTGACATTATTGAAAGAACGTTTTGTGAGTGCTGCCAAAGTTTTATAAATTTCTTTTGTCATTTAATAGTATTCAAAACACAGCTGCGATTCCGTGCTTGCGTTGAATCTGTTTAAAATTACAGTATACCATAATCCTGTTTGTGTAATTTATGTAATGGAATTGTGTCTTCGAGTCGTTGTCCCGGGGCACGGCCCCGTGGGATCCGTTATTTCTTCATCCACTGCAATAAAAAAAGTAAACGCGCACAAAACTATTTTTATGTCGTAAAATATTAAAGAGTATAGTTTTTTCTTTCGTGTCGGTGGTTTTTAATTTATATTTCCTTTGAAAGTAAACGAGAAAAGAGCCCACCCGATGAGTGGTCACCGCCGCTCAAGAATAGTAGACTAGACAGAGTAAAAAACTTGTTTCCGAAAAATTTAATGGTGGTAGGGCCTCTTGGGAGTCCGCGCGGGTAGGTATCACCACTCTGTCTATTCCTGCCGTGAAGCAGTAATGCGTTTCGGTTTGAAGGGTGGGGCAGCCGTCGTAACTATACTGAGACCTTAGAACTTATATCTCAAGGTGGGTGGTGCATTTACGTTTGTAGATGTCTATGGGCTCCAGTAACCACTTAACACCAGGTGGGCTGTGAGCTCGTCCACCCATCTAAAAAAAAAGAACTTTCCCTTAAAGATGTCATGTAAACGAGTTTTACTACACCATTAATGTATAATGTAGACCCGTCTCTTTGTTTTATTCAAAGCTCTGACAACTTTTTCTGTTTATTAAGATGATTGATGAGTTACTCAAGTATAATAATATTGTATTTTCGTTTTTCTTTTATTTGTGTTGGGTGTCTTTTTGTTTTTATCTATGCGGTGGATGGCGGGTTTATTACGCGAGATATCTGTTAAAGTTTGAAACTGGACTTTTACTGGTACTTTCTGAATATTTAACTTGTGTTCTAAACTAAACTGAAGTTTGTTTGTCTGTTGGTGATGTATAGAAAAATAATTTCTGCATTGTGTAATATTGAGGGCACACACTCGGGCAATTTTTGCGAATCGATATAAAAGTGTTTTTCCAACAAAAACAACAAAAATAATTTTAAAATGAAAACTCCATCAGTAACGCTTCAAATACGAAGCTCTGTCGTTGACTGCTTAATAAAAGCTCGAAGCTCGACGGGGAACAAATTGAAACAGGAAATTAACTCGGAGTTTCGGACATTTCAATTTTTTACTAAAATCGAACTGCAGATGGCGCTTGAAATTATACCTTACTTGTTAAGTTACAAATAAGTTAGTGAGAGATACCTGCCGATAATTGCGGTAGTGGTATATAAGTATTAGTACATTTCTAGGGATTAAGATTACCACCCACCACACTGAAATGAAATTCTCTTCAATTTGTTTCCTGAGACCTCATGTGAGTCCGCACGGGTAGGTACCATCACCCTGCCCGTTTCTGCCGTGAAGCAGTAATGCGTTTTGGGTTGAAGGGCGTGACAGCCGTTGTAACTATACTGAGACCTTATAGTCGGATTTTTAATTAGACGAAGCCAGCTGACAGTAGCTAATGTCACTTTGTGAAATAATGTTGCTATATTTAAAGTAATAGTGATGCGTTCAGTTCTCGTTCAATCACATGAATGAACAATGAGTGTGAAGAGTTAATCATTAATTTCAAACTATAAAAGAATATTATTTATATTTTACAATAAAATTGTATTAAAGTGCTCCAATATATGTATGTAACTACAATCAGTTTTTTTATTTTCATTACCAACCCATAATTGTTATATTTTATAAGTCTATAATTTCAACTATTGTGTTATTTTTGTATAATTTCAACTGTATTGGAAATAGGACAGTCTTACAAGCTTCCTCGCAATGTTTTTCTTAATGTTTAAAACACTCGGTATTCAGTACAGGTAGATACTATAGGAACATAATATTTCGTCGAAAACTCGTTGGTATGTACAAAGCACGCCTAAAATTCGAACCCCGTACCCGATATTGGCAATTCGGCACACCAACTATTCACTAGACAATCCAGGCAATTTCATTAATTCAGGAGTTTTTTCAATCGTTCACTTTGTCACAACACTATTTTTATTTCATCAAAAACTGACAACACAGTAAACGTCAGTTGACTTCGTCTAATAAAAAATCCGACTATAGAACTCACATCTCAAGGTGGGTGGCGGCATTTACGTTGTAGGTGTGTATGGGCTCCAGTAACCACTTAACATCAGGTGGGCTGTGAGCTCGTCTACTCATTTAAGCAATAAAAAAATAAAAAAAGGTTTGAACAGAGTCCTCAGCGTTAGAAATAACTTCACTATGCTCCCATTGTATGCTCTATATTCTGTTAATGTCCATGAGCGGCTATCAATCACTAGTCCATGAGCTTCATATTGGCACAAAAAGTATAAACCACGGTCGTAGATCCGTGACTAATGATTGATAGATAACGTATTAAACAAACGATCAGTAACGAGAGGACCACCCACATCTCTGACTCGCTACATTATTCTCATATAATAATCAGTGGTATATTCTATGTCATAGATTGTGTGATCTGTGACACAGATTATATGATACTGTCGATGGTTTAATGCCGTTTTGGGACGGAGCGTCGAGTTGACCATAGATAATACACATAAATTAGTTTGAGTTCACTGATCGATCGTCTACGCACTGTGGTTGGTTACACATATAAAGACATTCATTCTATTGATCACTCATCTCTAAAGTGTGTACACCAGATACAAGAAATTAATTTTTAAACAACGGAACGAATATAATTATGCGGTTTCACAGGCTACCTACGAGAATAGTATTCATCGTTATCATTCATTTCTACAGAGGTGATTTATTATCATAGTAATTGGCTTTCGTTAAACATAAGCTCAGACAACGTCAACTTCAAGCCTTTAACGTTAATGAGCTTCTAATTCGAATGATTCAAAAATTCGAATTGGTGAAAGAGAACCGTCTCAGAAAACGAATACTAACTATACCTTAGAACCTTAGACCTTAGAACTTATATCTCAAGGTGAGTGGCGCAGTAACCACTTAACACCAAGTGGGCTGTGAGCTCGTTAAATCATCTAAGAAAAAAAAACACGTGTGGCACTCGGGGACTGCCGCGGTGAAGCTATTGCATAGCATTTTTTATCAACTTATGCAATTATAATTAGACAAGAATAATTTAATATTAAAATAATAATAAAATAAGACCACGCTATATTTATAAACATTAACAAAAGCAAAATATTAACTGTTCCCTTCACACTCATAAGCTAGACCGCACGAGAGAGAGATACGCAGACTTTTCATGATGCGCATGCAGTGCGACGTCGCGCCGCCGCGCCGCGCGCTTATTCACAAACACTACACAAGCGCAACGTGTGTGTTGAACGCGAGCTACATTACATGGTAGGCGGAGTGGGGTGTCAGGTTTTATTTTCGTTACGGAATTTCTTGATTCGGTCGCCGCGCTCAAAGCCCGTGATAAAAGCTATGCAATAGCTTAAAAAAGATGTCGATGTTGATTTCTAGTACCATAGCATAGAACGGCTCGAACTATACTCCATTTGCTACCATAGCCGTAGATCGGTCCTTGAATTAGTTCAATGCTATTAAATTCAGTGACTTGTATTTCGTGTTGGAACAGAATTTGCAATGCTAACTTGATTCTGAACGTGTTGTAGACTCACAGCACGCGCGAAACAGATCTGCAGCTGTCAGCTTTGTAACTATGTCGCCAAGTTGAATTGCAACCGCTGCGGTACTGTTAATTCAATGTAAAATTAGCCGCTGATAAGATTTACAGTACGCAGTGAAACGAAGGATCTAGTCATAGAATATACCCTTCAAAATATCAGGGATTATAACTTCGCAGCAGAAATATACTACGAAGTATTAAAGCCAGCGCCGGTTGGAAATAATAAAGTGTCTCGTTTGATTTATTACATGACGTTATTCCTTTATCGTGGCATCCAAATGTGAACATGTGTTAGGAGCGTGTCGTCGACTGTACAGACTCATATGAACACAGACCGATATCAAGTTGCTGCGATTGGATGCCTCTTTATCAGGGTTTTGCATTTATTGTCCTTCGCAGGTGAAGTAACCAATATAATTTAATCTTTCAGATCCAAGAACCTTTGTTTCTTTTCGTCGTACACATAATAATACAGGATTTCCACTTTAGATGCAGTCTGTACATGCAAATCTCATTAACCTTGTTCATGGAGTTTGTGTCCTCAAATTTTAAAGAATAAAGTTTAAATTGGATCGACTCTTGTTTAGTCACAAGCGAGATTAGGAAAGTTTTCATTTAATTTTTGCCTATAGAACTTAGTATGTGAGTGTTTACTTTTCTCCTGGAGAACCTCTGAAGTTCGTAACCTGTCGCATACGGGGTGCTTAGTTCGCGTTTTTTAACGTTCTTGATAGCGTAAAATTTTACTCAAAAGTTAGAACGATCGCCGCTAGGGGCGCTGTTTTTAGGTAACCTTTAAGGCGAATTTACATTACGAAATTAGTGGCGTGAAATTAATTTCGTAACATTAGTTTTACCAGCAGTTTCACGTGTAATTTAAGACTTTCGTAATGCATGCATTAATTTCATGCATGCAAATTAGTTTCGTGCCCTGCGCGATTTTTTGGTGAAATTAGTGTCATGCAACTAATTTCATAGTGTAGACGCGACGTTACTCTATCGAGAATGTTCTAAACACCTTGAAGAATGATTTCAACAAAAAAAAAATCTGATCACATTCTGTATGGCTTATTAATCATAATATAAGTGCAACTGACGCAGGCATCCTCAAGTGAGTAGCTACGTACTTTTGGAAATATGCAACAAAAGATCCGTATTGGTCGAAGTGTGTAATGGGGATTAATTAAGAATACTATTCTAGTTTTTTTATAATATTATACATCTGTCTTTTTCTTGCTCTTATCGAATTAGGTGGGGTCGGTGGAGCATGTCCTCTATTTCTATTAAGGCATATCACGTTATAACACTCTTTTCTCCCATATCTGTCACACAGTTCTTTTTAGCCTATTCCTGAACACCAGCGGTACTGCCAGAGAGAGGTGGCGCCGCGAGTCTGGTTGTAGTGTTGAGCGCGGGAAGCCCCCTACTCTGCCTGGGTTCTGACTCCGGGCGGAGATCGGACGTCAGGTGAGAGAATGCAAGAGGAGTCCTTTGGTGGCTAGGGCCCTAAAACATCCACGGGCATGCGGTCTGATCTCATCTGCAGACCTTCAAGCCCCACATACTCCACGCGGCCCATAGGTGCGTAAGCGTCCTATGAGGTTCGGCTTCCTTCCCGAAAAAAAAGTTCTTTTTGGACCTCATGATCACATAACATAACATGCTCATATCACGATAACTTTCATTTTTTATTTCCTCTGTCACCCGGGCCGCTTCACGACAACTTGAAGCACACAAAGCGTTTTGTTAGCGTTCATAGTTGTCGATTTGCATGAAGTCTCGTTGCCTCGTGTTGGTCCGTTCCAGTTTATAGTTCTCCGTAGTTCCAGTTCTGAGTTCGCGCTCGGCACTAGATCAACTAGTTGAAATATCAACTAGGTACTTGAAACATTGTGGAATAATTGGGTTTTGTCTTGATCTAGTGAATATGATTGTGGATGTTTGTAATTAATGACTGTGAACACTTGTCGTTTTTTTTTAAGCAATCAATGGTTGGACGATCTCACAGCCCGCCTGGTGTTAAGTGGTTACTGGAGTCCATAGACATCTATGTAGGATTGGTAAGAACGGAACGTATGAATAGAGTGTGGAACGGAGCGTTAAGATGTGAGTGAGAGAAAACGGAAAGAAAGAGAGAAGAGAATGACAGATAGAATGACAGAGAATTGGAAGATGGCGAAGACGGTTGAAAAATGAGTAAGACGTAATAAAATTAGTGTTAATTATTAATTACTATTATAATAGAAGATTTTGGAATAGTATAACTTTTATTTTATGCGCTGCGATCCCTATTCTACATTTTTGGGGGCTCGTCCGGGATAAAAACAAATATTCGTCCGGGATAAAAACAAATATTCGTTCGGGATCGACACCATAAAATTTACAAAATTTTAACGAAAAACGTGGCAAGAAGAAAAGACGAAAATACGACGACGACGAATAAACGACGATTATTAATAAGAAGACGAATTAAAAAACGTATGACGATTTAAGAGAGAATATTTGAAGACGAATCACGCTCACGTTGTTAACAAACAAAAAAAACGGTGACAATTATTTCAAGATGTCGGAGAGCCAAGGAACTTTTACATTTACGGAAAACAAAGACGCAATTTTCAACTTAATTGATATGACTAAGTTCAGTGGCGAAGATCACACTTACACCTCGACGAAATGGGCGCAGGATCTAGAAGACAACGCCGAAATATTTGGATGGTCGCCTCAACAACTACTTATCATAGCACGTAGATCTTTATCAGGAACAGCACAGTTATGGTTAAAGACGAAGAAGGTTCATAAAAGTTATGAAGAACTCAAGGCAGCCGTGCTTAAAGAATTTCCTGACGTGATGAACAGCAAAGAGATGCATGAGCTCATGACGGCACGCAAGAAACATAAAGACGAGTCATATTATCAATATATGCTAATTATGAAGGAGATGGGAAAACGAGCGAGATTCCCAGATTACGTTGCCATTCAGTACATCATAGACGGCATTACAGACCTGGAGATGAATAAAGCAATTTTGTACGGTGCGGTTACTTATCCGGTGCTGAAAGAAAAGTTGTTGTTGTACGAAAGGATCAAGGAGAAATCTGCCAAACAGAATGCCGAACTACATATTAAACGAACTGCAACGGCTTCGGTTAGAGATTTCATGTCAAGAAACAATCAGTATTGTTACAATTGTGGAGAAAAAGATCATCGAGCTAGTGCATGCCAAATTGGAATTAAGTGTTTCAGGTGCAATGAATTTGGCCATATTAGTTCAAAGTGCATCAATTCTAACACAGGAAGTACCGAAAGTTCGAGTTACACGAAAACGTCGGTAAAACAGCTGCCGAGAGCTGTCAGATCAGCCAATCAACGGGTTCAAATGCATCCATTGATAAAACAGTCCGATGTAGCACCGAAAAAAGAATCGGTTATGTTCGGAGCGACTTCGTCGGAAAATCAGAGCGAAGCATGCAGCCAAGAAATTTGCAANATCAATTCTAACACAGGAAGTACCGAAAGTTCGAGTTACACGAAAACGTCGGTAAAACAGCTGCCGAGAGCTGTCAGATCAGCCAATCAACGGGTTCAAATGCATCCATTGATAAAACAGTCCGATGTAGCACCGAAAAAAGAATCGGTTATGTTCGGAGCGACTTCGTCGGAAAATCAGAGCGAAGCATGCAGCCAAGAAATTTGCAAGATGAAGGATGACAACTGTAATGACAGCAACGTCATGCAGGTTGTAAACAAACAACGTGACCGGCAACATAGCCAGAATAAACCACTAAAATCGATGAAAATAGGTGATAGAAGGATTAGTGCATTAATAGATACAGGTAGCGACGTGAATTTAATATCAGAAGATCTGTGGAAAGAGTTAAACTTGCCGTGTAACGATGATAACATGATTTTATCTGGACTTGGACTCTATAAAGTAAGATCGTGCGGTAAAATCTTTGCATGTATTGTTATCGATGAACGATGCTATAATAATGTAATTTTTCATGTAGTACCGAATGGGTCAATGCCCTATAGATTAATTATAGGACAAGAATTTCTACAAAATGTTGTGATGTTAGTACGTGAAGGTGTTGTACTATTTTTTAAGAAAGGTGATGAATGTTTGTCGTGTGTAAAATGCGTGACTGAGGTTGATGCTAGTGATCATATTAGTAATCCCGATTTAAAGACGAAAGTAACGCGAATTGATAAGTATAAGCCGATACAGACGAAAGAAGCTCTTATTAAGATGAAGATAATGTTAAAAGATGATGTACCAATAGCTCAGCGACCTCGAAGAATGTCACTTATTGGAACAAAGACAAGACATAAAAAAGATGTGAATATGATTGACGTTTTGAAACGAGAAATTAATGATGGATATGATGAAAATAAAGATAATTTAAGACAGAAGGCCAAGCAACAGATTGAGAAGATACAAGAAGAAAATAATATAACATTTAATGATAAAGGGAAACGTAGTTCAACTTATGAGTTGGATGATTTAGTAGTCATTAAGAGAACTCAGTTCGACCCAGGGCTTAAACGAAAGCATTTAGGATCTTACAAGATTATTAAAGTTAAAAGATATGATAGGTATGATGTCGAGAAACTATATAATAATACACAAGGGCCAAAGAGGACTTCCAGCTCTGCAGACAGTATGAAGAAATTGCCAGATAAAGATGAATGATTATTTGTGTGCGTGCTTGGATATATAACAGTTGTAACTATAATACTACTCACGTATCCTCACAAATTTTAGGCTATCTATTTAAAACTTATTTTGTTATTCAGTACAGAATTTTTATTTATGTAAAAAGTAAGACTCAGATTCAGAGCTATTTTATTTTATATTTTATGATGTTGTATGGAGGAGCCATATCTGAGGGCAGATATGAGAGCAGGATGGCCGAATGTAGGATTGGTAAGAACGGAACGTATGAATAGAGTGTGGAACGGAGCGTTAAGATGTGAGTGAGAGAAAACGGAAAGAAAGAGAGAAGAGAATGACAGATAGAATGACAGAGAATTGGAAGATGGCGAAGACGGTTGAAAAATGAGTAAGACGTAATAAAATTAGTGTTAATTATTAATTACTATTATAATAGAAGATTTTGGAATAGTATAACTTTTATTTTATGCGCTGCGATCCCTCTTCTACATAACTGCGCCACTCACCTTGAGATATAAGTTCTAAGGTCTCAGTATAGTTACAACGGCTGCCGTCCCCTGGACGTATGACCGCTTTTCGCCAGAAACATTCAGACTTGTGATAGTGAATCAGTGAATCTAGTGGTTCTCTTGACGGGTACTAAATACGCGTCAGTGTTGCAGACGAGTGCATTAGTTCAGTGGGACGCGCGCGGCACGAAGCATCTGGTGCAATATATCTACCAAGTCAGTTGGATCAAGATGGATCTATTCGCAGTACTTTCGTGCAATTTAATGCACATTTTCCGTTGCTCTTTCAGTTATATTTTATCTGTTATCGGTGGTCGTGTGGTGTCCTGAAATAGTTACACCCCATCTCTTTACGTGGGTGTCGTTAAAAGCGACACAAGGATTTATCGGAGAATGGGCAGCAGCATTCTCTGGTCAATGGACAACCGGCATTTTGTTGGTGATAGTGTGTACTGTTAGCTGGCACTGGTATTTTAGCGAACGCTCATCGCAACGGTCTGAATGGGAGTAGATAGGTTAGCTATCCGGCGTCATCAACACAGCACGACTCTTGTATTTAAGGTGCTGGTTGAAATCGGGATTTTCACATTTATCCACTTTGATAAGTCGAGGCTATAATTAAATTGAAATCTTCAGCACCCTCTCTAATGGAAGCGCAGAATTACTTAACATAATAGAATAGAATTACTTAATAGAATATAACTTATTAATACTCTTTTACTGGTGGTAGGACCTGTTGTGAGTTCGCACCACAACCCTGCTTATTTCTGCCGTGAAGCAGTAATGCGTTTCGGCTTGAAGGATGGGGCAGCCGTTGTAACTATACTGAGACCTTAGAACTTATATCTCAAGATGGGTGGCGCATTTACGTTGTAGATGTCTATGGCCTCGAGTTACCACTTAAGACCAGGTAGGCTGCGAGCTCGTCCAACCATCTAAGCAATAAAAAAAACGTGAACCAGGACCATGGTGCGGCTCTGTAACGATTCACACCACTTCGTGCTAGGAAAAGATCCATCTAACTATAAAAAAAACTCCGCAATTTAATTTGTCTGTTTCAACGTAACAAATAACTACATTGATAAAGCCATCGGAAATTTTCTACCGTGAATTTCCTGGTTTACGGTGGTGCTCCGTGGCCCCGCAATCGCTTTCTGCAATACAGTGTGAACAATACGTGCGCTCAGGTGAGCCAAAACAATACTCCCAGCGGAGTGCCGCCCCGGGGCGTGGCTTGTGCCCCAAAGTGCGAGCGGTGCGTCTGGGAAATATTTTAAACGAAAAAAAAACCTTATTTTATTTTAGAGTACAGCTCTACTGCGAGGTAGGAAAATTAGGTATTGAAAAAAAAATTTTTTTTCCCTACATTATCTTGGTAGCTATTCCAACTACGTGTGGACCGTAAGGTCACGGGCCCAAACTAAGAGAGTTGTTAACATTAGCCTTAGAAAAAACGATGCTTTCCAATTTTTGAGTCGTGAGAAAATATTAATTAGATGCATAGATTGCACTCCTGATGTAAATAAATAATTAGATGGCGATATAATTATCAAAAAAGCTAGAAATACACATTTAGCGGCACGACTCCAGTTTTATCTTCATGATTGTCGACTGTGTTTGTGGGCGCACACTTTATCGTACATAACTCGCGTTTGTATCAATAAAATTAATATATGCAATAAATTAATAGAATAATTCAAATATCATCAGCCTACAATTTTTTCGATCAGATAGAGTGTGTAAGAGCATGATAACAATAACCTTACTAAAACAATCATACTTAGTTATAATTTTGTTAATTAATAGTAGTCAAAACATAGGTAAACAAAAAAAAAAACTAAAACTAAACTAAGCTCTTTTGACAGTATTTATGAGAAAAATACTGGTGATACTTTGGTATTTCCGTATATTAACTCAATTTCGAATATTTTTGGGAATTGTACCTTTTAAGGCGAAAAGGCGATATCTGTCGTGTCATATATCTGTATAACCGCTTTAAACTTGTACCATACTAACTGTGCCACATTATTTCGTTCAAACTTTTCAGTTTTTGTTCATGCAATACTTATCCGGTTCCAACCGGTTCCCGAAACCGGGTTAAGCGCGTAAGCTTTTAGGTTTTATTGGCTCTTCCTTAGTTGGTCCATAGGTTAAATTTATGTCTTTCCTTAACTTCTAGTCTTTTTGTGCCTTCTTCTACCGCTTCATTCTTACAAACGTGAGATTTAGCTAATATGTTTTTTTAAAACTAATAATGATTGTCGGGTGTCTATACACTTCCATGTAGAACACTATGCTAGCAATTTATTAACAGACTAAAGATAACTTAGAACCATTAAGTACCCAGTCTACTTAAGCCGTTTTGTTATTAGCGAATAAGCTCCATAATTTTTCATGAATATTAAACTGAAAAGCATTTTCAATCATTTCCGGTAATTGCTCATGAAACTTTTAAGAATAAGCTTAAAATCTATCCGAGCAGAAAGTTAATTGGAAGACGCAAAGTTTGATTACAACTTTTGTGTAATGCGAAAAGGCAAAGGGATCTCCGAAACTTACATCGGATAAGGAACGAGAAGTTCAATGTTTTTCAAGAAAGGCTTTGTATATCTTGACATTAACGACATTAAGGTTACGAAAGAATTATTTCACGTGTGTTACTTGAGAGGTATTTTTCTTTTCTTTTTGAATTTGAATTTGCTTTTAACACTAAACATACATAAACTAATTAACGGGTCAAATGACCCATTTTGAACTTTTGCATTGTGCACCTTATTACTTTTGCACGTTTGACTTCATGACTTTTTCTTACGAAGTATAGTTATTATACTATATATAGTTATTAGACTATTTTTTGGTTGTTTTTTTATTTTTAGTACCTAATATTTGTCGTGTACCGTTATCTACCCGCTATGGTAGAAATAGGTATCACTAAGTGTTAGTATGATTAGTGTTAAGAGAACATTTTTACAGTAAATACAATAGTTGCAGTTTTATACTAAGCTCCTTTAATGTTTTTGCTATGTATTAAAGTGTCAGCTCGAAGCAAATTAAATCCTTCTACAGCTATATCTGAGCTTGTCGACTTTCAAAATTAGCGACACGTCGCCAGCGTGATTAGAAACTTGGCAACTTGTCCCGTGCAGTGTTGCCGCAACTTAAAATTTAGTTTAGAGCTCACCGGAGAGTGAAGTGTGAGAAAGGAATTGCGGGTAAAATGATTATGTACAAATATGGAACAAAATAGAAAAATAGAAAACTATTTATCTGTATCCTTGTTGTATCCTTGTTGAGACCATTGTTGGGAAATGATTCTTCTATTATCATTCGATGGAATCATCATATGGGTCTTGGGCCATTTTGTAGCAAAATAGCCTTCTTTGTTTCAGCTCACATCTTCACACTTCGCATCTTTTTTTGCTCTTTGTGGACTGATGAGCTCACGGCCCATCTGGCCTTAAGTAATTACTGGAGACCACAGACATCAGAACGTGATTGCCAATTTAATGTTAATTTTTCCACGTACTAAAGAGAAGAAGTGAAAGAGTCAGAATTTCTACCTGATAACTATAGCTGGAGTTAACGTTAAATGTAGTCTACTACGAGACAGGACCTACAAAATTCCACAATACGTTCAATTGCATTTGAATATAACACGTTTACGGGTTTAATATATTATTTCTGCCGTGAAGCAGTAATGCGTTTCGGTTTGAAGGGTGGGGCAGCCGTTGTAACTATACTGAGGCCTTACAACTTATATCTCAAGGTGAGTGGCGCATTTGCGTTGTAAATGTCTATGGGCTCCGCTAACCACTTAACACCAGGTGGGCTGTGAGCTCGTCCACCCATCAAAGCAATAAAAAAAAAACTTATTGTTAAAGAATAGTATTGTAACAACGCAAATTATAATATGTTCTTCATTTAAAGAAATTAGTTTTGCAGATTTGGTAATTTAATTTGTAGATATTTATAGATCTATTATACCTTCCAAATTTCTCCATACAAAATGGCTGTGACATATGAAAGAGATACCTAGTCATTTATTTTTAACAATTCGATACGGGAATTTAATATTTGTGTAGGTACTTGGTACTAATTTGTTAAAATAGCGGAACTTATCATTACAATTTATTTCATTTAAAAAACTAATTGTATATCCACCGTAAAAAGTATTCAGAACGAACATAATGTGATTATTGCAACACCGCATCCAATTATATAATATCGTAACATTGGCAGCACGTTAATTAGTTCGTGACGCGAAATGTACAATAAATATAAATTGATTTTATGGAATTCAATTAAAATTTACTTCACGGTGACAGAACATGTTAATTATTCATTATTAAATATCAAACTGATTGCGATTGGAAAAGTTTTAATCAGTTCTACCGGAGCTGATGTTGTTATTAATATTATTATTGAAGTCGTTCATTGATTTTTTTTCATTGCTTAGATGGTTGGGCGAGCTCAAAGCCCATCTGGTGTTAAGTGGTTACTGGAGCCCATAGACATCTGGCCGATCCACTATGAGGTCCCCGCAATTAGGGGGCTCGCGGTGCAAGTGGACGGTCGCATATGTTGGGAACGAACCGCTGGTCTTAGAGACGGCATTTAGGGCTCTACCCATTAAACGTCTCCCCTGCACTCTCGCCCAAGCGTCCGATTCCTTCGAGATCAGAACCCGGGCGGGGTTAAGGGGTTACTGCTGTCAATAGGATAACTAGACGGTCCATAGCCACTGACATTGAGCCTTTTGATTGCATCGCCATTCCTGGGTTACTGATGTTTGTGAACAACTCTGATGAGTTACCACCAGGCCTTCCATGTACGTGTCTGTCTATAAATGCAATAAAAAGAGTAGAAATTTCGCTTGCATATTTAAAATCACTGTCTTTTGGTTGTCATTTCGAGAACAAAAATAAAACCGGTGTGAACTTGTTAGGTAAAGTCAACGATACTCAGCACTGAATATTCATGAGATGAAACCCAGAGCGTTTGTTCATAGCTCAGTTAATATTTGCACAATACGAGAATGTGCACATTTCGCTCGGTTATCGTTTGATTAGCGCTAACTACTTGCTATTCGTACCGAATTATGTGCCGTGCAAATTTTGATACCATACTATCTAAATATATCCATTTTAGTATGTTATTAATGTTATTGAAAAATAAATGTTAACTATACACGTGTATTAAAATATACACGTGTAGATAGTAGTCAGGTGTTTCCGTACTTTGAAAAAAGTAATATCCATGGAAAGTGTGTAACTTTAGAAGAGTATCATTTTCAGTCTGTCTGTTTGTTCGTGAAATTCTCTCGAGCTACTGTATTTTTGTGTAGTTTGATTTTTTAATTTGCTTATGTAGTTTTTTAGACATTGTGATAGAGCAAGATTTGTTTTATTTAAATCTTTTTAGAATTTACCTTTAAACTGTTAGATTATAGTAGCTACACAGCAAATTATATTGATAAGTAATAAGTACATAATTACGTCTATCTATTACGTTTTCACGCCTAAGCTAATGAACCAGTTTCGACGAAATTCGGTACGGAAACTGTTTGAGCCCCGGGACAGAAAAGTGCAAAACACACAGCCAAGAAAGCTTCCCTTGGATAATTTTTAAAAGAGAAAAAACCCTTCAATTATAGAGGGAACTGGGAGGTATCAAACTACGGTTTTAACTTTTATATAAGCACTAAGTTTTATATAGGCACCATATGCACTTCTCTGTTTACACAACGACGTGTTTTCAAAACTTCATGATTATCGGTTAATTAAAGTCGCGACATCGAAACAAAGAAACAGACAAACGCACTTTAACATTTATAAAATGAAAAGTATCAATTTTCAGTCCAGCTTTTTGGGCCTTTGCGGAGATCCAAGCATTTTTTTCTATCATTTTATTCCATGTAATTTTTTGTACATGGTTGTCATTAGGCTAACTATTGTTGTGAGCCACCACGGACGCGACCCGCTTATCTGTTCTACGAAGTGACCAAGCCTCCTGACTTATAGGAAATAATACTAGTTCAGCAACTTAAAAAATAGTTTAAGTGCACATTATGAACTCACCTACAGTAAATATAGTAATTATATAAAACACGTGCGCAATTCACACGCGCTTGAAGTGAAACCTTCGAAGTTATTTTAGCTCGTTCTCTCTCGGGCTAAATTATATGTCTGTTTCTTTTTAGCGTTCCTTTCTTGTTTTATTAAGTTTCAAATCACATCGGTTGTTGAAAAGTTTGCATTTCAATCATTTTTGATAATTGAGCTTTGCTAACGTCACTCTCAATGTTTGTACTGAAATTATGCGATCCTACGTAGTAACATGAACCGTACCTACCAACTCTTCAAATTGAAATATTTTGCACAATATTGCTACTATACTAATAAATAATTTTGTAATATTAATTCTCAAAAGGCGAAAGTTACTGAAACTATTACAAGTTTCGACTGAAAGCGCCTGCTTTTGATGTTTCATTAGAACTTTTGCATACCAGCCTTGCTTCACAGAGGCTTTGGGTTTGATGTTAAGCTTTATTAGTTTTGTCACAGCAAGCTTGAACCGTTTTATTGACACACACATCGACCACAAAGTGCGAGTGCGATTGAGAGTATGCACGACCATATCTTCAACCCGTCCGGGCGTTACTGGTATAACCCCTAGGCTATCAACGAATAGGTAGAGGAAAAATGACCAAATAAGTGAATGAGAGGCAGCAGCTTAGCTCTGCCCCTGGCATTGCTGAAGTCCATGGGCGACGGTAACCATTCACCATCAGGTGGACCGTATGCTCGTCTGCCTACAAGGGCAATAAAAAAAAATGAGATATAAGTAAAAATTGTCTTCGTAAAGTTCTGTCCAGTTATCAATGTTTCTGAATTGCACTGAATGTAACACTAACAAAAATATAATGTCAATACATTATGTAGGAATCACTAACTGCTCACAGACTGTTTTGCTCTTACTTGATTCACAAAACAACTATACACATACATATATTATAAGGACATACTTACATATATATATATATATATATATACTTATATATTTTAATAATAGTAACGCTACGAAGACCTGTGGTGTAGATACTCGTAGCAATCGGCAATTCAAACCGACACAATGAATTAAATACCCGGACCTCATTTTTATTCGTTCATAGCCGGTTTAACGTACGTATATTGGGATCAGGTTAACCGGGTCGCTCGACCAAGCGTAAGATGTAATTAACGAACGCCATTGTAATGGACGTCGGTATTGAGTTCACGGAACAATAGATGTTAATAGCATTTCTATTTTGAGTCTCTAACAAGGGATATTGAATTTGATATGTTATACTGTATGGTTAACGTTAATTGTTTGTTAGTTATTTACAAATTTATCACGTTTTGCCTACTGATTAATCTTGGATTTTGTTCTTACATGTCATAAATATTATTTTGTTTCTGTTGTGACACCATTATCTACAAACAGACAAACATAATAAATAAAAGCAACCGGAAAAGGACTTAGTATCAGTCCGTAGCTCGTCTACAATAAAGTGATCAAGAATTAGGGCGGAGTTGGGTAGGATTTTTTAAAAAGCAAAAACCCATTGATACATCATCTAAAAAGAGGCATATTATTATTATTATGATATCCCAAAAAATTGCCGATTATGAATTTACACAAAGATTGGTTAAAAGATGTAGAATAACATTGGATATATGGATAGTTGATTTATTTATTTAAATACTAACATAGTTCGTAAGTTCTTTGTAATACTAACACAATATGAGACTGATGTCTTGAAATAAAAGGTTTTTATTTTTTTATTATTATAGTGCGTGTTATATTTGAGTGTGCACGTGAATGTTGAAGTGCATGAAACAGCACGAATTACTTACAAATCTTGTACAAAAAAGCGAACACTAAATATTTAATATTAAAGCAGGTAGGTGTACACAAAATCGCATCGCAAATCCATAAATCAATCATGGATAAATCTACATGAATGTTTCATTGAGCCGGGAAATAAATCAAAAAGATTCGTGGCAGGATTAGGCAGAACGGCCGTAATTATCCGTGCAAGCTAACAATGCGCCATCTGTATTCCAAAAATATACGCAATAATTTACTGGTGGTAGGACCTCTTGCGAGTCCGCGCGGGTAGGTACCACCACCCTGCCCATTTCTGCCGTGAAGCAGTAATGCGTTTCGGTTTGAAGGGTGGGGCAGCCGTTGTAACTATACTGAGATCTTAGGACTCATATCTCAAGGTGGGTGGCGCATTTACGTCGTAGATGTCTATGGGCTCCAGTAACCACTTCACACCAGGTGGGCTGTGAGCTCATCCACCCGTCTAAGCAATAAAAAAAAACTTATTTGTATTTAAAGCTTTTGTGGACACGTCTTAAGTTCGTGCCCATTTAGATTGGTATCCGCCATCCCGTGCTATAGGTGCTCCAGGTTACCCTCGACTAATGAGACCGACTCTCTTCTTGTCTTTTACTAATGAATCGATCGCTTAACAAAATTGTTGTAATTCAGTTGATCTCAATTCGGAGAATGTTTACTGCGGGCCCTCCCCTGAGACCTATCAATGCTTTAACTCGCCCTGCCGACCTTTATACAACTCCTTGCCTCTAATTTAATTGGCATGTTTAGTGACGCGAAATGTTTTTTGTTTTGTTGGAATTTATCGATGGTTTTGTTAAGCTGTTCTTTAGCTATCTCGTGGCTTACATATTATTATAAACAACTAGCTGTACCTGTCCCCTTTACTGGGCATTAAAAATAAACATTATTATTTCTCACACCCACAAAGATTCTAATTATTAACGCCCCCGCAACTGGTGTAGGGAGTCCAACACTCATATAAGTATTGGCCTATTCATTAAGTACATATATTTTCTACATGGATACCAAGTTTCAAGTCAATCGGATGCATGGTTCAGTAGTTATAACGGAACATCGTAAAAACCACTGTAGATTTATATTATATTAGTATAGATATACATATATGGATGTATATAGTTAAAAGATTAAAAAACTATTTAATAGCAAATCGAATTAAGAATGCATGTCTCCTGTTTAGTGTAGCTTTTTACTAGAAAAGATATTACGCAAAGTTATAATATAAAATTATTGTATTGTCCTTGATGCGTGTGCTCAAATTTTTTAAATTAATCGGACTTCTTAAAGTCACTGAAAATTACGCTCTAATCTTCCTAAGACCAAATTTTGGTTATCAGTATTTTGGTAAGTAATCAATTCCGGTTCGGATCGTTTGTAAATTAAAATACAGACAATCAGGGAACGAATACTGTATTAAGGTAGAAGAGAGTTAGTTATTCTACTTTCGGCTGTACGTATTCATATGTGACAACATTTATGGTCACTGAAACTCCCGAAGCGGTTACATTGATATATTTTACGGACATAATTCACTCTACAAGTCGGTTTTCAATTGTTTTCAAATAAATTGTGTCGGATGTTTCGTGTCAAAAGCTCTGTAGAATGGCTCGAGATGCTGAGAACAGAGCAATGTATCTGTATCTTCTCTGATTTTCACGAGTCGTGCACGTAATTAAAACGTCACATTGCGTCTTCAGTGTTTGTTTCGCGAACTAGATCAATGACTCTCGGTCGATTCTACTCACCGACGTAAACTGTTTACAAATACGCGACAATCTTGCATACTAACGTTAAATTTTCTTGATAGTCGCAGTGAAGGTGAGTATATATACTTTTAGTAAGTTACACATTAATCTATTGAGTATGGTGTCCAAGAGATGCAACTCCCCTGGGTCGCCTGAGTTTAAAATGTTGTATTTGTAAATCTTGTGATACACTTGACAGAGGCTTCTGCCACACTATTGCATCGCGACCCGGTGGTTGAGAACCGCTGCGCAATTTTTACTGGTGGCAGGACGTCGTGTGAGTCTGCACGGGTCGATACCACCACTTCTGCCGTGAAGCAGTAATGCGTTTCGGTTTGAAGGGTGGGTTTGCCGTTGTAATTATACTGAGACCTGAGAACTCATATCTCAGAGTGAGTGGCGGCATTTACGTAGTAGATGTCTATGGGCTCCGGTAACCACTTAACACCATTAAGTGGGCCGTAAGCTCACCCACCCACCTAAGCAATAAAAAATAGACATAAATACCTTTAGACACGAGCTTACAGTCGAAATGGTATTGTGAAACCCACCCAGCATACCGGAGTGCATTACAGCTTCTTGTCGAATCACGCTGGATAGTGATGCTCACGGGATTACGAGCGGTCATCATTCTCGTCGAACCCGTCGCTTGCAACGAAGGGTTCGGCGAGTAAACTAACCCATAGACACAGCCCACTGAGTTTCTCGCCGGATTTTCTCAGTGGGTCGCGTATCCGATCCGGTGGTAGATTCTGCGAAGCACGGCTCTTGCTAGGGTTCGTGTTAACAGCATCGTCAGGTTTGAGCCCCGTGACCTTACTTACTACTTAAGGTTACGTTGATGCGGTCTCTCTAGACCATAAGCTTAGGTAGGAAAAAAATATGGATTACGATACGTCCCATCATCAGGCTTTTGGAATAACACCAACTCAGGTAGGGTGGTCAGTGATCTGATAGGGCTTCTTGTGAACCCCATAGGTACCACCTCACCGCCTATTTGTACCTCGAGGCAGTTCGAGGGTTTCAGTTTGACCATTCAGCTGAGTTCAACCATTGTACTGAGAAATCTGAGACTTAGAATTCATGTCTCCCCTGCCCCTTGTGCATTTCCCTTCAATCCTGTTTCACTCCTCTCTATCAGAGGTTATCGCAGTACTCACGCTTGCAGTGTAATAAAATCACAAATCGCGTTCATTATTATTCCGATTTTGGTACAACACATTTTAATTGCCCTCATAAACATAAATAACAATAATTTATTGATATTGTTATCAAATTTTAATGAGTTGAGTATGATTAGTTTTGATCATAAATACCTATAAAGAAAGTTGTGATATATCATTTTATGTTTGAACACAGTCAAGAGTGGTCATTTGTCGAGGAAGTATAGTATAAATCTATAGAAATATAGTAATACTTCTATAGAGGACTTCGAACGCGCAGAGGACGCCGTCCAGATTGAGAGCTATGTAGTCTGTTTAGATACTCTGCGAGTGTGCTGCTCAGATATTATATGATGCTGTCCTCTATTAGTTTTGAGAAGAGATAGAGAACGAGCAGACGCCTGCTGCGAACATCATTCGAACGATGATCTTGCAATGTAAGTTATTTCATGTTTTAAACCCAATAAATTTATAGTTTGCATTTATTGACGAGCAAAGCGGTTTTGACATACGACAGGTTTGTTGGTTTTCTTATTGTGTAGACGTTTTAACGCGTCCATGGAGAGCACATTGTGAGTGCCGTCTTCATGCCGGAACTTGTGACGGGCTCAGACGACTTCCTTAATATCAGTAATCTATACTAATATTATAAAGCTGAAGAGTTTGTTTGTTTGAACGCGCTAATCTCAGGAACTACTGGTCCGATTTGAAAAATTCTTTCAGTGTTAGATAGCCCATTTATCGAGGAAGGTATATTCTATATAACATCACGCTAAGACCAATACAAGCGGAGCACCAATAAAGGATGTTTCAAAATCGTTTTTTTTTACCTTTTGAGAGCTTCCGCTGCGTGTGTTGCAGAAACGGTTAAAGTTTCGCTAAAATAATGTAGGACAGAATTGTTCCCCTTTAAAAGATCTAAAAAAAAGTCCGTGACTGCGTATGTCTATATATTAAGGTTGGCTCACTATAACGTTTTATGTTAAACAAATTTGTTCTAAAAAAAGCATTTTTTGTGAACTATTCCACGCGGACAAAGTTGCGGGCAAAAACTAGTGATCTTTATAAAATCTCAAGGCAGACGCGGATTGCAATCATTGTTTCATACGACCTTTTTCTTTATTGAGAGCGACTAAGACTAGCTGGATTAAGCGCACGATTTCATATAAAAAACAGAACGTTTTCGGGAGTCCCAAGTTAAATCGATAAATGCACATCACTAGTGCTATTTTATCGATGTATGTATATGTATATATATAACCCGTGTTTTCGGTCTCGAGTGCACGATACATTACCAGGAAGCTTATTAATTTATCTGAATGCTTTATTAGACTATTTATTTCTGTGCTGATCTTTAGCTGAACGAACGGACGCTTTCTTGTTATAAACTTGATCTGTATATCCAACGGAGTATTTCAGTTGAATTTTCATCAGCTTTTAGGCATTCAATTAACATGCAATATGTCCTTGGTCCATTGTCAATAATACCTGTGCACACGCATCAACGATCGGTGACAACAGATTAGATTTATATCTTATGACTTATGATCAGGATCATCGAAAGAAAATTAGTTTAAATAATAGTTTGGATTGCTTTTTTTTTTTTTTAATTAAAGCTACTTATTAAAAAGCTTCATTAGGACTACGACGCACGTTTTATTATCCAAATGGCTTGTGGAGAGTACTCAACGGTAGGCAGCGGCTTGGCTTTGCCCCTGGCATTGCTGAAGTCCATGGGCGACGGTAACCACTCACCATCAGGTGGGCTGTATGCTCGTCTGCCTACAAAGGAAAAAAAAAGGTCAATGAGCTCGCGGTGTCGGCGTTCTTTCTCAGCTGATGCGCTGATCAATAAACAGCATTACATTTTATTTATCTAGGTATGGACAGACCACATCACACTTCATCCAGTGTTAGTTAGTAGTAACAGGACTTTATAGATAGCACAACGTGAATTTTTCAATCGATTTTGCGCAAAATTAATCTCAATTTTGTTGTACAATGCCTTTCTCCTCACGCATCTCCACTTGTGAGTGCATTGCGGCAGGAGTAGACAGGGTGGCTCCTACCCGTGGGAGCTCACAACACTACACAAACAAACCATGTTGAGGTTTTTTTTATGTAGACAAACGAGCATCTGACGGTGAGTGGTTACCGTCGCTCTTAGACATCAGCAATGCCAGTGGCAGATCCAAGAAGCAGCCTACCGTTAAATCGTTTAAAAAAGTTTATCTCGCCTGGTGCTACAGTTACCCAATAAATTCAGTACAATTTGTAAGCTTTCATGTAAATAAAAATACGCCTTCAATGTAATGAACGAGCTTAAAAGCTCGGCGTTTTTGTGTACTTATTTACATGTAATTTGAATGATTGCGAGTCGTAAAATAGCCGCGTTTTTACAGACTTAAAAGATGGTGGTGGATCTAATCAGAGCTATTTATACCTGACTATACCGGACCACCTACGATGTGTCATTCATTACCGGGATATGACGTCATAATAAAATTATACAACGGATTCGGATAAAATCGTTATTGGCTGTCGAAAAACCAATTTACTTGGATGGGATTGAATGCATGGTCGTGTTATGTACATGTGATTTCTTTTCGTGAAGATGAAAAGCCAAGTCGGATAATCTCATGATACTGTTAGTTTTTTTTTTTTTAATTAAACGGTAGTTTGCAATATTTTTAAATATTAACGAATAGTACTTTAGTTCGTTCATAACTAATACTGTAAAGCATTTGAAACGTTATATATAATCTATATATTAATACGTGAAGCAAAAACTTTGTATTGCTTTTTAAGAAAATTGCGCGGACGGAAGAGTATGAAATTTTCCACACTTATACAGAATATAGAGAAGAAGTGCACAATGCTAATATTTTTTTAAAGTAATGCATAAAAAATACATTAAATCAATAAAGAAAACATTACACACACTACATACCATGTATTTGACGCACACACGCATGCATACTATTTATTGTCAAACTTTGGTTCTTGGCGTCTGTTGTCAAATTGAGAATAGATTAAATATTGTTTGTCTTTGTTAATATTTTTTATAGTGTAGTCTTGGCGAAATTTGTGATTATAGAAGTATAAAATATAATCATAATAATGTTGAAACTTACAATTCCAATTAATTATAGTCGAATTTCGACTACTGCGGGACCACTAGTAGAATGAAAACTATGAGTGTCAAATTAAACTGTAAACGCGATTTTAAATATATCCAAAGCTGGATTATTTTCTCTAAATATATATCGTCGTATCGGAATATCTACGCGTATTAGATCGCCCCTGCCCAGATACTATTTCATTTGTCACGGCCATCCATCACGACTGTCAGCTCCTGGCTCCGACGACCTCTTTTTTCTTGAAGGATTATGTTATTATAGGCTGGATAATTCTAGATATGTCACACGAAGCGAGCCTTTATTAGTTTGCCGTCTTGCGCTTACTATTATTTGTTAAACCTATTTTAAAACATGTTTTGTCTGGTTCTCAAGAAAATCAGGAGTCAGTAACGATAGGTAGCCTTAGCATCGTCTCATAGTAGTAGTAATTGTAGGGGTCCTTAACGTTCATACCACTATAGACCACTGATGCCAGTGCTAAGTACAGTTGATGAGACTGGTGGTAGGACCGTTTGTGAGTCCGCACGGGTAGGTACCACCACCCCGTCTAATTCTGCCGTGAAGCAGTAACGCGTTTCGGTTTGAAGGCTGGGGCAGTCGTTGTAACTATACTGAGACCTTAGAACTTATATCTCAAGGTGGGTGACGCATTTACGTTGTAGATGTCTATGGGCTCCAGTAACCACTTAACACCAGGTGGGCTGTGAACTCGCCCACCCATATAAGGAATAAAAAATTATCATACATATGATTAAACACTTACTGGAACCGCAGAGCATTCACGTGTTGAAATATAGAGGGGTGAAAGTCTATTTGGTTTTTGCGACAAAGCGACATTTTTGCAACATTACAGTAGAATCATTTAAAGTTTGAAAAAGTTTGGAAAAAATATCATACCATAAAACTTCTTTAGCTATTTGAATGGAGTAAACTTAATTGAAGTTTAATTAAAAACAACGAATTTTTGATGCTAATACCAAATAAAACGTACCATTAAACACTGATTAGTGCCACCGTCTCAGGCTGCATGATACCTAGAACTCGTGTCTCAAGGCGGATGGCAGCATTTATGTTGTTGTTTTTTATGGACATCAGTAAACACTTAACACGTGGTAGGTCGTGAGTCTGAGCAAAATAAAATATACAATAGAAATATTTACGCCAAATATGTAACTCATTTTTTACACAAAGCTCCATGAAGTAGACTCTAGTCCTCGGCCCAGTGAGCACTTCCCCGGCGGAGCGCATCCATCACCCTGACGGCTATCCGTAACACTATACAACTCTGTGCCAAGCTTCACACATGTGAATGGCAATTCGAATATAATAAAAATGTTCTGTATATTTTACTTGTACTGCTGTTTGATATGCAAAAAATGATAGCTGCTTTTGGTTAGCATACAGTGAAAGCTCTTTATTCGCGGGGTGTATTTATGTGCCGTAAATATGTCGCGTATACAGAAACCACAAAAGAGATTCGGTTGGATTCCTACATATTAAGAGTCCTTTTTATTAATGTGTACCAATTAAATTCGCGAACAAATAAATCTTTAGCCGCGAACTTAGGGATTAGGTCGCATTTTTTCGAATAGTGAAAACGCGAATGAAAGAAGTGCGACAAATGAGCTTTTACTATATAAATGTAAATGACAGGAAGATGGACAAACACAAAGAGTTGTTGCTGCTCGTGCCGGGCGTGTGAGAGAGATAGCCAAATGCTTTCACAGTTCACTGCATGCGATCTCTTCATTTAGATTTATAGACGAAATATTCGTTTCTACATGATTTAACAGCTGATACAGTTTTCAAGGAAACGATGGTTTTGTGTTATATAAAAAAATATGTAAACAATCTCATACATTTTACTAATTTTTATGGCTTGTGGATGGTGATGGCAGTTCTCCCTGAAACTGTATTCCCGTCAGTCGCCAAAGACGAACAAAGCCTGAAGTATGTAGTTTTTTTAAGGAAATCATGACGATCGATCTTGGCTACAAATAACTAGCAGCCGGTGAGGTCTGTAGTTGTCACGTTGATGGATGCGGTGGACCGTGATCCGGTGATCCAGGGACCAACTGCCCTGATGGCTGATACATTACCCTACACAGAATTTGTTTTTATTTTGCTGCGGGTGAAAATAATATTAAAAATTTACTGGTGGTAAGACCTCTTGCGATTCCACACGGGTAGGTACCACCACTCGGCCTATTTCTGCCGTGAAGCAATGATGCGTTTCGGTTTGAAGGGTGGAGCAACCGTTGTAACTTTACCTGAGACCTTAGAACTCATATCTCAAGATGGGAGATGGCATTTACATTGTAGATGTCTATGGGCTCAAGTAACTACTCAACACCAGGTGGGCCGTTAGCTCGTCCACTTAGATAAGGAATAAATAAAAAATTATCATACATATGATTTAGCAGTTACTAGAACTGCAGAGCATTCACGTGTTGACATATCGAGGGGTGAAAGTTATTTATTAAGCGACATTTTTGCAACATTACAGTAAAGCTATTTAAAGCTTGAAATTTAGAAAAAATATCATACCATAAAATTTCTTTATCTATTTGAATGGAGTAAACTTAATTGAAGTTCAATTAAAAATCACGATATATTGATGCTAATACCAAAGAAAACGTATCTTTAATTAGAAAGATAAATGTAGCGTATTAAGCGAAATGTCACTTAAACCAAATAGTCATTGACCTCTCGATCCGATGATGCGAAATAATAATAAAATGTAAAAAATGTACCCCAACTATTTATTGCAAGCCGGCTATCCTCGACCCACGCTGGTTCTGGCCCAGCGGGGTATTCTGTAGGGTAAACCACTCTAACCGGCGTCACCTAGGCGGGCTTCGGACAGTCTGCCGACCGAGAGGGCTGGTGGTCGTGGCGCCGACGACCGCCAGTCCGGCGTCCCGAGGGGGAGGGTAATGGGAGAGATGTGCTCCGCACTATATGTAAACGCTTCACTTTCCCCCCTTTGCCTTGTTATGAGTTCTGTCTCATGCGAGGTTTGGACGTTGGTTGTTGAGCGACAGGAGGTTTTAGTCAGTTCGACTCTGACATACCCCGCCCAGTATCCCCAGAAAAGGGCGGAAGTCCGGCGATTTCCTCCTGACCAAAAAAAAAAAAAAGCTATTTGTTGCAAAATTAACATTAAGTTGTCAAATTCAGTTGTCGACTGAATAGCTAAGTTGATTTAATATCAACTAGAAGCGCGCGTAACATTTATCAGAGTTCGCCACGCAAATACAACAACTAGAAGGTTACAAGATTCAAAACAGAGAGCGAAAACTGCTTCAAACCACGACCTCAAATACGCGGTGCGTTGCGAAGCCACGACACACAACAAGTACCAACACATAACATCCATATGTCTTTTAGTAATTCATGTCGTTTGTGCGGACGGTACACGGCGGCCGGTTCCGGGACGGACCCGCTACGGAAACGTCCCGACCGCATCCGACCTACTTGCTTTGTACATCGACGGTCTTGTTCTACAGTAGCGATGTTGCGATGTTGCGGCTTCATATACTGTCCCATGTGCTTCGGAAAGTTTGTGAATTGTTGTGTTTAAATTATGTGTTCACTCTGGTAAACAAACAAACAAACGGTCAAACATGATGATGGTTTTTGGGGAAAACTATTAAGATGATGGGCGAGATCCGAGTGTGTGCTTGTTGTGAGTACAGTAGATCGCCCGTCCGAATGTTGTTGGTGTTTTTTTGCGAACTTATCTTAAGAAAGACGTTAGCACGACTCCTACTTTTTCAAATACTTTCTGTTGTATGATCGCTACCGCTGAACTGTTAACCCTGCTTATTGTTCAAGTTTATTTTATTTTATTTTTTATTGCTTAGATGGGTGGACGAGCTCACAGCCCACCTGGTGTTAAGTGGTTACTGGAGCCCATAGACATCTACAACGTAAATGCGCCACACACCTTGAGATAAGTTCTAAGGTCTCAAGTATAGTTACGATATACGTACACGATACGAGGCACAATATACCTTATGCGTTGCTCTATGCGAAGTAAGCCCGCTTATTCCGATCTATACATTTTTCGCACATGTAAGCATGTTTATATTACGCCATGTGAAGCACGGTTGTCGATCTACTGGCTGTACCATCGATATCGACAAGAACGATGTTTCTCGACCTTCGTAAATAAACCTAAATACTTGAAATGAATACTGAAACAGCTCGTTCAGGGTTGAACTTTTTAAAAGCATTCATTTCGCTTGCAATATTTAATCGTTGTTTAAATATTCAGTGTCTGTGGATGGAGTGTGGAGTCGCGCCCGGCGGAGCGGCCTTCGCCAGGGTTTACGGCGGCTCTTTAAAGATGTACTATTTTTCTCGGATTAAAAGCACCGTTCGTTATGATTTTAACGTTTTTTTTTTTTTGGGTCAAGAGGAAATTGTCGGAAATTGCTGGCCACTATTCTAGGCCTGTGACGTGAATTTGTAGAATCGTATTGTTTCAAACAACGGTCTCCCGCTCCTCAAGTAGGCTGGTGGTGAGAGCTGCCTCTTCTTCTTCTTAGTCGCATACTTCGTTGCTGAAGGTCGTGTCCCTGAAAGCCCCCTCGTGGCTCTTTGTACCATCAGCTTCCATTTCCTCCAGCCGGTTTTCGGCTTTTCTCAGGGCGGTCGCAACAGACAGTCCAGCGAGCGCAGTTATCTGATCTGACCAATGGTTCGACGGCCGGTTCTTTTCCCTTCTACCTTGCGCACCACAATCAATTTTTCAAGGTTGTCTGGTGGCCGCCGAGCAACGTGACCAAAGTAACCAATAACCTTCCGGTAGCAAATCCTCGACAGTCTCGTTTCTATGTGAAGTTACTCGAGGACAGATTTGTTTGTTCTCTTGGCGGTCCACGGTATGCGGAGCATTCTTCGCCAACACCACATCTCGAACGCTTCTATTTTTTTCCGCTCTGTTGTTCGAATCGTCCACGACTTTGCACCATAGAGAAAAATCGAGAAAACCAACGTCCGGACTAGTCTCATATTGATAGCATAGTAGAGCTGCCTCTGCTGGCAGACAGTTCTTTTTGAAGTGAAAACTTCTTTAGAATTGTTGTGATTTCAAACCGGATGCAACGGAAAAAACGACAGGTAAGAGACACAAATACAAAAGAATGAGACAGAAATATACATACTATTTAATACAGCGCCATCTGTGAGATTTTTTAATACTAACGTGTGTATGAAAGCTCTTGTAGTGAATTTTAATTTCGGATTATACGTGAAATTAAAATACCAATTCACAGAGGGCGCTACCTTACAATTATTTACTAATGACAAAATTTTACATATACTTAAGACGTTTAGGATAATTGTATTTTAATTTTGGAAGGTTTCACTTCTACCACGTGTGAATTGCACACATGTATTTTTTTTTCTTTATTGCTTATGTGGGTGGACGAGCTCACAGCCCACCTGGTGTTAAGTGGTTACTGGAGCCCATAGACATCTACAATTTAAATGCGCCACCCACCTTGAGATATAACCCGCCTGAGATTCGAACACCGGTGCATCTCTCAACACGAATGCACCGGACGTCTTTCCTTTAGGCCACGACGACGACAATTCGCCGTATCTCAGTTATTAATTTACAACTTAAGTAGCTTCACGTTCGCGAGATGTTAAAATGCTAATAATATTTATGACGCCTTTTAACAAGCTCCGTTAAGTTTCTCATCCGATGTTCCGTCGTTTATTATCAGTGTCAGTTTCCGGGCGGAAGCGGTTTCTGTTCCGTGCCAAATAGTTGGTGGATTTGTCTCGTAATTCGTGACTGGCGCTATGCCAGGGGTTGAACGTGTGCAGCGCAGCTGTTCACTACAGTTTACAGTTTTTGCGCTTAGTATTGAAACTGTAACCGTAATATTCATTCGCGTCGGAGTCTCAACTCTATACGAATACCGGTTATTAGTGATATTAGTGCTTGATTGTCTCGCGGTAGAAATAGTGATCCCGTGTGTTGCACTCGTGCTCTTTCGTAAGCCCTACGTTCCGATACATTCCCTAAATTCCATTGTGACTTGATCGATGTCCGGTGAGAGAAGGTTTAAAAGGTAAATAAATATGAAAATGCTCGGAATTAAAATATATATAAAAATGAATTGCTGTTCGTGAGTCTCGCTAAAACTCGAAAACGGCTGGACCGATTTGGCTAATTTTGATCTTGAATTGTTTGTAGAAGTCCAGAGAAGGTTTAAAAGGTATATAAATATGAAAATTCTCGGAATTAAATAAAGTTTAGGTCTTTTATTTATCAATTGAGGCACTACGAAGTCTGCCGGGTCAGCTAGTAAGTTAATTTTTTTTTTGTAAAATATGTTTTTACGTTAACACCTTCTGCTTGCTTGTTTGTAATGCAATGACAAAATTCTAGCGTAATGACGTCATCCTACTTACTTGAACGACGATATAAATAAATTTAATTGAAAGCATTCGTCTCGTATTTTTAATTATACTAAAAGCTACTTCGATATCCATATTCACGTATTTTATAATATTACGAATTAATTGAATTTTAAAAACCCTGTGAGATTCCGGGAACACTTCCACCCGAGAGCCATTAGCGATCTGTATTAAATAGAATAATCCTTCCGGCTTTATTTATTTAAGGCTCCGTCCGTCGGCTGCTTCAGAACGTAATTAAATTTATACAGATTAAACATGCGCAGAACAAACAGTCGGACGAGTGTTGAGGTCCTTAATTAAGGAACTCGGACCGTGTTTCATGTGTACGTAGGTAGGTACACGGGTCTGTCGTTTCTGAAAGGCACAGTGAAAAATATTTTCGGTGACGTTTCTGTTGTATGTTTTATCTTTGGTTTATGGGCTACTCGTCTTGTTTAACGACCTTTAAATCCTAACAGACTTACCGGTGTATTTTAATTTATTTGGGTTGAAAATATTAACGCATTCTCTAGAAGTTTCTCTTTTCTCTCATCTTTATGAGACGCGGCTTAAATGCAATTATATCGGTGACGCGAGTCTGTTCCGGGGTTCACATTCTCCAGCAGGTACAGATTAAGTAAATCCAAATTTACCACTTACGAATGAAGAGATAAGACAGAGCAAGCCAAACTCACAAAATAAAAATAAAAATGTCGTTTTTTCTGCAAAGTGGTTCCGCACAATCTTGCGTTTCGCCTCAATGGGTGTGCCAGCTGATACACAATACATTTAATACTTCGATCTCACGTGCGTTAGAACACATTGCCTAATTTATATCGTGATTTAAATGGGCCCTAGACAACCATTTAATTCAAGCCTTAATTCGAGTCGTAACTCTAGAGCGTGAAAAATATATCTTCCTTTTGCAAAATGTAATACAACATTGTAAGTCCGTGCCGGGATTCGTTCTAAGCGTATTTTCGGTGTTTAATGAACTGTATTCTAGATTACAATTGACAATGGCGACCGTAAATGATCGATCATTGTGAAAATTGACGCGGTTGCTACAAATTGCTCTGAATTACATCGGGATGATTGTCAATTTAAGTTTTGGCATAAATTTGAATAAATGTCAGCAAATTTCGAACAATATGATCAAAATACTCGTCTGTATTCAAATTTCAAATTTCTTTGTAAAATTAAACTGGGAAAGATTGCATCTTGCATCACTTATGTGTGAAGCAGGTAACATTTCTGAAGGTTATGCTTACAATTCCTTCGCGTGCCATGCTTGTTTCACGTGTACACTCCAATGTAAATGTTAGTTCAAGACTGGTCTCATGCATGTCATAGCGTGTGTTTTCCGATTTATTCGCAGATCTGAACATACGTAATCGATATTATATGTAAACTTATCAAAGTCGCCGAATAGTGCGCGCCGAAACAATATTACAACCTCTAAACGAAAAAAATTGAAAAGTCTACCGTTGTAAAAAAATCTAGCAACCTTAATAAATAAATTAGATTTGGCAACCCCATCGTTGAATCGCATTTATCTGAAGGGATTAATTACCGTTTACCATTTTTACGTCACCCGTTGCGACGCTTAAAGCGAAGCGACGGCCCGGTCACCGCCAATCACGAGCTTAATACCGAACTTTTTTGGTCCGATGAATTGGGTGTTTCAATTTGTATAGCGATTAGTTCGATAGCTTACCGTTGGATTGAATGAAATCTTATCTCATTTAGTTTCCAAAAGCACAGGTGAGCTTACCGCTTAATTGGGGGTTATGTTGTTAGATGACTTAGTAAATGGGTGAAACCTTAGATTCCTCAGTCAAGTTACACATCGGTCTAACTTTATATATCCCCGAATATTACTTGTTCTATCCTCTGTCTACGGTAACTTAACTACAGTACGATCTCTGTTTCCTGGTGGTAAGGCGTCATGTGAGCTTCCTTCATTTGTTAGAACTCATGTCTCAAGATGGGTGGCGTCATTGACGTTGTGGATGTCTATGGGCTTCGATAACCACTAAACACCACGTGGGCCGAGAGCTCGTCCACCCAAATCTATCTTATATATGTAAAAATTAATTGCTGTTCGTTAGTCTCGCTAAAACTCGAAAATGGCTGAACCGATTTAGCTAATGTTGGTCTTGAATTATTTGTGGAAGTCCAGAGAAGGTTTAAAAGGTAAATGAATAGGTAAAGGTAAATAACTATGATTTTTTTATTTTTTTATTTAATTAAATAAAAGTAACAATTTTGTTTTTCCTTTGATGTGTCCTCCGTCGGACGGATTCCTTTGGTTTGTTTTAAGTTTATTTTATACAAAAGTTTAGGTCTTTTATTTATCGATTGAGGCACTACGAAGTCTGCCGGGTCAGCTAGTAAGCTTTAAAAAAACAGAGGACAGAAACCTATAAGCAGATATTCACACAACAATAGAAGCCAATGAAAATAAAACTGTCAGAGAAACAAATTCAAGCACGCCAGGAACTCAAGCAGTTTTGTTAAAAGTTGTTCCGCATCGCGCACGGCTCCTCCGAACCTCATGCGCTCGACGAGTACAACTTGCACAGAGATGCTTAACATAAAATGCTTCTCATTGCGCCGGATGTTGCGCCCCTATACGGAGTTCGTTGGAATGAAATGAGAACGAGTTGGATTGGATTTTTTTTAAACTTTGCGATTAAGGTTATTAAATTCCTTTGTATTTTTTTTTATCTCTGGTCTCAGGAAAACATTTTGTAGAAGAGTTTAACTCGTCTCTGATATCTCCCACGGGAGACAAAGTTGGCGAATTACCATTCGTTGTCTAACAAGACATTTAGATGGCTCAATTGCGAGAATCTTTTTTTTTTTTAGGAAATGGTATTTCTAACCTTGAATCTCTTATCTAAGCACCGCCCATCATCCCAAGTTGTGCCATCGTGAATCGATTCGACTATTTATTTAACGATCTTGGATTTCGGACGTGACTTGAACGTCAAGGGATTGTAATGGGGCTCTCAGATCGCATAAATATCTCTTCTGTTTCAAGATTACCTATATCTCACTGAATATTTGCGGTGTATAGATGACTTATAACTTGTCTAACTTCCTTATTTATAGATTCTGATTCAAATGATAAAGGAGCTATATTTTACCAAATACAAATTTAATTAATTTACGATTTACTTAACTCATACAAAACAAATATTTAAATCAAAAACCGACATTACGGCTGCGAAGTAGTCACTTCTTTTGACTCTGTCAGGGCTGCCGATACTTATGATACACCAATAGTTTATCTATCGATACTATCAGTAAGGTAATTGTTAGTCTATGAGCTATGATATACGTAAATGAAAGCTTACGTATATTATGGCAAGAACTGGTAAAATTAAACCCACTCTTTTGTTATAGTAGTGTTTGGTAAAAAAAATATACGGATAATTTCGTCCGGAAACTCCTAAAGACAGTCACGTGATGTAACTCCGAAAATCTCGTGTGCCTCCGCTCTTAGATCCAAAGTCACGAATTATTTCCGTTCATCCAATCAGCGTTCAGTGATTCTATTCCTTCCTGGACTAGAGAGGGCGGACGTGACCGGAATACTTCTGTAGACCTGGAGATTAGCAGCGATTCATATTCCACGGGCTGCTGGCGTCTCCTGAGTGAAGTTTCGAGAATTTTTTAAGGAAATAACTAAATTATTCGTCTGAAGCTATCGTAAGCTTCAGCTCACATTGATCTCCTTTTAATTGTTAAAAAAGTGCTTGGTCTCGCAATCGATAACCAGGTCGTTCGAGCAGTAGTCATAGGCAGTTATTGGTGGTAGGACTTCTTGTGAGTCCGCACGGGTAGGTACCACCACCCTGCCTATTTCTGCCGTGAAGCAGTAATGCGTTTCGATTTGAAGGGTGGGGCAGCCGTTGTAACTATACTGAGATCTTAGGACTCATATCTCAAGGTGGGTAGCGGAATTTACGTTGTAGATGTTTATGGGCTCCGGTAATCATTTAACACCAGGTGGGCTGTTAGCTCGTCTACCTATCTATGCAATAAAAAAAGTAAAAAAAGGCAATGGCGAGGGCTTAACGGGCGGTAGAGCATACGCCTGTAAATGACAAGCGTTGTTCAGTGCAATTAAAACTTTCACTTAGTGTCTTTAGGTGGGTGATGGCCTGGGTAGATACTCAGTAACAAACAAACCGGACTTGAGAGAAAAACTACATATTGTATGCACTTCTTACAATCATCCCTCCTATATACTCAAACGTTTGCGCTGTGTTAACACTGCACGCTCATGAATTCATAATCTCAAAACAATTAATTATCTGTAACTAACCTGATGTGAACCTCAAATCGCATTTCCTTCGAAAATTGAAAAAGAAAGTTAGACATTATAATTCTAATTTCAGCAGGGATTTTATATCTCTCCATAACATAAAACAAAGATTAAATTTTGAGCTTTGATTAAACTTTCATTGTCAAAAGTTGGGAGAGCTTTTAGTGACACGTACGGTATGAATGAATTTGTACAAATTTGGTGAGCTTTCAAGTAACTTTATCAAGAAGTGATTTTATAATTCTTGGTGATCGAGCTATTGAATGACCTTCTAAAGCTAAAAGGATGGAAGCATTTGTTCGATAAAGGAAACTAAGTTATCAATTTCTTTCTGTTTTTTCTAATCATCTTTTATGCAAATGTAATGTTTCATCTTTTAAAGAGTAGCTTTTAAATAATTTTATTTCAAGTGAGCCACAAATATTTCAGTCTCTTTCTTTGTATCTCCACTAACTATGTGTAAAAGAGACAAATGGTATTTTGGATTGGAAATACATAAACGTAAAAAATACGGACTTTACATCTTCGTCCAGAATTGAACGGTATAAAAGTATTATTTTTCAAACATTATTTAAAAATAAGTTTTGTTTTTTATTGTATTCATAGAATGTATTTGCTTAATTTCGCAATATTAGTGATCTATACAATTTGAGAAGGTTCATGATTCTCATAATAATTAATTTAAAAAAAATAGTGGTCGGTGTAAAATTTGCTAGGTACAGTAAAAATGTTTCACATCAACACGGTTCGAAGCCAGCGCCTCCTAATCCAAAATAAATTTGAGACTATAACCGGTACATTCAAACTCCGAATACCAAATGCCACTTACACTGACATACTTCGATCTCGAAACGATTTTCAATAGAATAAGAAATTCAATTCTATAGAATTTATTAACATCTCCATGTTCAGAATTCTATGCCCTTTGAATTCTTTGTAAGCAGCCAAGCTTCATATTCCAGGGAGCATTCCAGAAGCAAAGCGGATGCAGCATTGTGTCGGTTTGCTAACGGAAATAGCGCGCCGAAGTGAGATGTGACGTGTACCGCGTTCATACATCTGGAGAGTACGTACGCGAGCGCTCGTGTACAGATATGAGCATTATATCGAGGAGTGAAACGTTAAATGGTTTTATATTTAAATGGAGTTAACTTGAATTTCAATTAAAAACATGCAACTATTGACGCTAATACGGTAGGCAGCGGCTTGGCTCTGCCCCTGGCATTACTGACGTCCATGAGCGACGGTTACCACTTACCATCAGGTGGGTCGTATGCTCGTCTGCCTATACGGCAATAAAAAAAAATAGCAAATAAAACGCACTTCTATTTACAAAGATAAATCTCGCATATTAAGCCAAATGTCAATTTTTTTTGTTTAGATGGGTAGACGAGCTCACAGCTCATCTGGTGTTAAGTGGTTACTGGAGCCCATAGACATCTACAACGTAAATGCGCCACCCACCTTGAGATATAAGTTTTAAGATCTCAGGTAAAGTTACAGCGGCTGCCCCACTCTTCAAACCGAAACGCATTACTGCTTCACGGCAAAAGTATGCAGGGTGGTGGTACCTATCCGTGCGGACTCACAAGAGGTCGTACCGCCAGTAAACCAAATAGTAAATAATAGCCTTTCACCCCGCGATATCTTTTTATATATATTTTTTAAATGTTTTTATGCAGCGCTATAACCTAACTTCAAACAATATTTCAAAGTAGTTGCTTCATTATTGACATAAAATATCCATGAGCAACGATAACCCTATACCAGCAGCATTTGTCTTTGAGAGTGATTAAGAAACATATGTGAAAATTGTGTGAGCATTGTGAAAATAAAAATATACGGCAATATTTGGTGCCTTCATGCTGAACATGAAATAAATCTTATCTCGGTGAAATTGGAAAATCTGGTCCGGAGTCCTTTCCAATTCTTCATCTCAAAGCAATCTGTTCGTCCAAAATAAAACATATCAAATAGGCTGCCTATTTCGGCCAGTCTCCCTATTTCGATGAACAATAGATCAATAAACCCAAAGCTATTCCAACGTAATGCAAGTTTTCAAACCTTATCAAATACGCAGTTAAGTAGAAAATATTACCACAAGCACAAGGGTGTTTTTGCATGGAAAAATTCACAAATAACTCAAGATAAACTTACTCGATTGAAACTTCGGAAAACGATCTCGAGAAATTCGAAAAAAAAAAAAAAACGTATTGTATTCCAGTTTCTGTGTAAGCGAAAATAAACTTTATTTTAGAAGAATAGGTTACTTTCTTTTACCGTGTACATCTCACATGTTACGATCTTATTTGGAAATGTTTTGTTTCCGTGGAAATGGAATTATGGAAATCGGATCAAAATCACCTGATCCACGATCCACGAGGAGTGTAGAGTGATCTTCGGCAACACTCCTCGTACAAACAAACGTTTTTTGCAGCCCCCCGCCGGCAGTTAACTTGATATCTGATATTTCTGAAGCTTCTCTCTGAAGCTCTTGGCGATGAACTTGTGAAAAAACGTATAAAAGTTCAAAATACCGGTTACAGTTGTCTTAAATTAGAAGCAAAAGTCACATTATGAATACCATTGACATTTTTAGTAGATACCTGATTTGTTGGTGGTAATGACCTCGCTGCTTAAGGCAGACCTTGTAGTCGACCTAATGTTAAGGAGTTACAGCCATCCGCAGATGCCCTAAGACGAAGCTACGCCTTCGCCGCCGGATACTTATTTACCATAAGCCTTGCTCTAAAAGCGATACTTAAAGTTCATTCTGTATATTATCGTATTAAAAAGCCTGGTATTTTCTAACACCGTAACAATTTTTTTTATTTTTTTCTTAGATGGGTGGACGAGCTCACGGCCCACCTGTCGTTAAGTGGTTACCGGAGCCCATAGACATCTACTACGTAAATTCCGCCACCCACCTTGAGATATGAATTCTAAGATCTCAGTATAGTTACAACGGCTACCCCACCCTTCAAACTAAAACGCATTACTGCTTAACGGCAGAAATAGGCAGGGCGTTGGTACTTACCCGTGCGGACTCACAAGAGGTCCTACCACCAGAATGTACATTTATTTCATTTTTCATAACCTATTTTATTATTAATGTGGGTTTATTAGAGTTTATACTAATTTCGGTATATATGTATGTTTGATTAGCGAAACGTTTTTAACATTTATTTTGTATGACTGTGATTTACTTGTTTGATCGCGTTTTCGACTTCTGGATATCTTGTAAATAAATTCTCCTCGACACATAACTAAGTTACATCTGTTTTGTTCGCAGGTACGTGCAGAATCGTCGTGACACGTAAACTGATTACGCGGTTATTACATTTGTGATGATGCAGATATCGTGTTCGTAATCAAAGATCAGTGGAATTATTTTGGAAGCCAGGTAATGTTAATCTTAGGATTTGTTTTAAGATAAATGTTTATTGATGAACATAAAGTCGTCGCTACTGATAGCGCGGATCAATTAAAACAAGATTAAAATTTGTTCTGAATACTGTTACTATTCTGTTACTATACTTGACACCTTAGAACTTGTATCTCAAGGTGGGTGGCGCATTTACGTTGTGGATGTCTATGAGCTCCAGTAACCACTTAACACCAGGTGGGCTGTGAGCTCGTCTACACATCTAAGCAATAAAAAAAAGGAGGATACTAGGTTTTGGTTTTACTGTATTGAACAATGACGTCACTTTGCATGAAGGCACAAATCGTTCCTTTTCGAACCCTAGCTATACTGTTGAAAATATTATTAATCTCTTTTTTATATATAGCTATATTTAAGTTCAAAACATGTATTGAACTTGAAAAGTGATTGTTATCACTTCCTAAGGCAGAATAAAGAACTTCGATAGAGCAAGTGTCGAAGAACGAAACGTTATCATTCATATTCTTCATTAAGTCATCACTTTATATGGTTTAGTCGATCAACTATTAATTATTTACTTTATTTAATAACTTTACTTTCTACTTTATATATAGCTCAACGATATTTCCATAAATATACTTATAAATATAAATATACTTCGTAACAACCATTATTGTGAACTATTTAATTTTAAAAGCCTCTTTAATTTTATTTTATCTAATTATTTCATTACAATCTCATTCTTCCATGACAGAATAAGATTTCTTCGTGTTGATTTTTTAAACATCCAAAAGCAATTCTTAAACGCTACTATTATGTATTGTTTGTGAAAAGGTAAATTATTATCTTTGAATTATTACTCTCTGAACACAATTACGGTTTGAGTTATTTTTATTGAATAACTAGCGACCTGCCCTCGCTTCACTTCGGAAACATTAAATTTTATTATTAATAACAGAGTCCCGCGATGTTACCCGCGGTTATTTTTATAACGCGGGTGACGCCGCGGGGCAAAGCTAGTCTAAAAAAAGTAGCCTAAGTTACTTTTTTGGACATCAGCTATCTATCAGTGAAAGTCTCGTCAAAATCGGTCCAGCCGTTCCAGAGATCAGCCGGAACAAACAGACAGACAGACAGACACGCAGACAAAATTTAAAAAAAATGTTATTTTGGTGTATGTACCGTGTATATCTTCATATGCACTTAGTAAAAAGTGGTTATTTCAATGTTACAAACAGACACTCCGATTTTATTTATATGTATAGATGTAGAAATCAGTTTTCATAATTGCCTCGTTCCTAACATGTTTTTTACTTATTAGTGCTGTGTTATTTCTGTTAAGTAAATTACACGTGTTTTAAATAGTGAGTCCACCACACATTTCCGTAATAGCACGTCACGCGAACGAAAAACGTGGAACTAAAACATTTTTTTCTAATTTAATAGACGCTCTGCTACGCTGCTACGAATGTCGGCGGCTCGTAGCCATTATGTAGACGCTTGCTACGAAACTTTAGGAATGTAGGTACATATTTGGTAGTTTTCATTAATATAGTTTTTTAGCTATCGTAATCATCAATTATGGAGCTAGGAGTAGGATTGAATTGCTCTAATAAGCTACGGGAACGGGATTTAGTTCCTGGTCGTAGTCATTTATCAAAGACGGTCTATAGTAATCTTAACTTATCTTATACCTTTAAACGAGCAATTCCTGTATATAAATATACCTATATATATAATCTGAATCTCGGAAACGGCTCCAACGATTTTCATAAAATTTAGTAAACAGGGGATTTCGGGGGCGATAAATCGATCTAGCTACGATTTATTTTCAGAAAATGTTGTTTTATTCGTGTTTTCAATTATAAACTTTATGACTCTTCCCGACATCCAATACGGGATTCCGGCCAATAATAATACTATTTTTACTGCTTTAAAGACATAATAAGATGGCGTTATAATAAATAAATAAATAAAACGAGCAAAGCTCGGTCATGATCTTGTCTATACTAATATTATAAAGCCGAAGAGTTTGTTTGTTTGTTTGAACGCGCTAATCTCAGAAACTACTGGCCCGATTTGAAAAATTGTTTCAGTTTTAGATATCCCGTTTATTGAGGAAGGCTATAGGCTATATAACATTACGGAAAGACCAATACAAATGGAGCATCAATAAAGAATGTTTCCAAATATTTTCACTTTCTACATAAATGAAGTGGGGGTAAAATTTAGCGTTACGCCAGAATAACTATTCTACGCGGACGGAGTCGCGGACAAAAGTGCGAGTTTCATGTCGTATGTTCTTGAGCTCCTTAGGTATCGCGCTTCCCTAAAAAAAGGCCTGTGAATTTTAACTTTGCAAATCCCTAAATTTTTTATCGATATTTCCAAAAAGTAACATTAATTTTTTTCAAACTTTTCCAATATTTCCTCGATCACCGTCCCCACCCCGGGCAGTTTGTCAAACGTTCGCGAACTATACGATTTATCGGCGTCCGAGCCGACACCCAGCCTAGAGCCCCATTCAATTACGTCCCCGGGGACAGCGGGGGTGGCTTTCGTGAATATCTGACGTGTCACTTCCCATTAGAGAAGAACAGTTTTAACATTTTAACGAACCCTGATCTTGTGTATTCATTTATACAAATGAGAATTTTTGAGTTTGTTTGATTGTTCGCGTATTGCAACTTTGTAGGTTGGTACCGTTGTTGTTCTTGCTGTAGTACCATAGTCGTAACATATAAGTGACGTCATAGGCAAGAGTGTTCGACTCTCATATAATGCAATTGGAATCGGTGAGACATGGCGTTGATTGGCTACGGTTGTTCCGCAAAACTTCGCCCAGGCTTTGTGTTGGGTCGCTCACAGCGGCTCCGAAATGCCGAACGTCATCTGTTGGAACAGAGGTCGCTCTTAAATCACTAGTGCCGGATTATTTCGATACAACTCCAATATTTATGACCAAATATAAAAAGGCCTATATATTACGAAGGGGATATTGCTATTGTACGCTTCTGTGAGTTTTCAGTTTGTTGCGAATTGTGTTTTTATTGGCTATAAAGCTCGTCTGATGATGAGCGATCTCCGTGCATTCCCCATATCAAGGGCGCAGCTAAGCCTTTGCCTATCGTTAAGGAAGCCTCCCAAATGTCGTTGGAAGACTCATTTGCCCTTAGGAAATATCGTGAAGAGCAGAGTTTTATAAAAATTATAGGTAACTGATGTTATATATAAGAATAAACCAGGTGTTTTTATGTTCATTCCTTATGTGCTCCTTAACCATTCATCTTGTTGTGATTAAGTGTCCTGTTATAGTCGGTGCTCCGGGGTAGGTTTCTATCATAGTATCCTCAACGTACTACAGGTAGAGCGCGAAGAATAGAGAGTAGAGAAAATGCAGACTTTTGTTGTCTAATAGGCATAGGATATCGACAATCTGATCCGAAATGTTATTGGTGCTCAATCGTTCAGTGCCAGTCTCCGTTAATTAAAAATCAACAGGTATTTTAGCTCAAGAAGAGATGTTTAATTAGTTTCTAAATGATTCGTAAACTACAGCCCGCAGCTTCGCTTGCGTGCGGCACAAAAAGCATTGGAAAAGCCAGCCTTCTATTTATTCAGGGGTTTGGGCGTGAAAACGTAGCAGATAGGCAGAGTTACTTTCTTATTACTTATCTCATCATTTGCCGTGTGTCTAACATGTAACACTATAAAACTAATCTCCAAATCATCTTTAAATGACAATAACTTTATTTAGCAACTTCCCATTTTAAGTGAACAAAACCCATACACTGCTCCGAGTTAATCTCTGTCTAAAAGCTCTAAAGTGAGTTCAGTGATGTGCGTGGACAAACAAAACAAGCAAACAGGCCGGCAGAGATAAATTCTGTTCAATAACCTCTTTAGTTACTGGTGGTAGGACCTCTTGTGAGTCCGCACGGGTAGGTACCACTACCTCACCTATTTCTGAAGCAGTAACGTGTTTCGGTTTGAAGGATGTGGTAGCTGTTGTAACTATACTTGAGACTTCGAACTTATATCTCAAGGTGGGTGATAATTTACGTTGTAGATGTCTATTGGCTCCAGTAACCACCTAATACCAGGTGGGCTTTGAGCTCGTTCACCCATAGAAGTAATAAATAAATAAAAGTTACCTCCTCTTATTTTTCTTGCCTTTGTTCAATATACCGACATCGGATTCTATTGTATTTTTAACTGTAGTGATAATTTACGGTTTCTTTGCGTTTAATCATCTAGAATAAATATTAGTTAAGTTAAAAGGAAGGCAGACCTGTGTGAAGAGTTCAGGAAGCACCGATAAAAGTTGTTTGAGGAAGCGCTCGCTGTTGGTTCTCGATCGATTTTTCAAAACGAGAAAACTCGCGTTTGAGAGATGAAACTTTACGTTCCTTTTGTATCTTATTTACGGCTTGTTTGTGATTCAAAAAGGAATTTGAAAATCGTTCGTTTTTTATCTGCATTTGCAGGCTACGGTTTACCACGAGTTTCGCCTGGTACGAGACTAGGCGAGTAATCGCCTTCGTTTGGTGAAAGACGCCACAGATTGCGAAAAATAACCAGAATAAAAAAAACACGTGTGGCACTCGGGGACTGCCGCGGTAAAGCTATTGCATAGCATTTTTTATTAACTTATGCAATTATAATTAGACAATAATAATTTAATATTAAAACAATAAGAAAATAAGACGACGCTTTATTTATAAACATTAACAAAAGCAAAACATTAAATGTCTCCTTCACACTCATAAGCTTTTTTTTTTTTTTTTTTTTTTTTTTACTTAGATGGGTGGATATGATCACAACCCACCTGGTGTTAAGTGGTTACTGGAGCCCATAGACTTTTACAACGTAAATGCGCCACCCA